>JADBJO010002279.1:261955-281955 GCA_016801955.1 Conus betulinus
TACACAGAGTGTCCTGACCGTTTTCTAAGTTATACGTGCCATGTTCACTCTTTGCTTGACACTTTTGCATAAGGGTTAACTTTGTTTAGCCCCCTGTGCTATAGGTCAGCACACAGGCTGCCGTAACAATACCCCTGATTGACCGTTTACTGTGTGAAGTAGTCTCCTTGTGCTATAGGTCAGCACACAGGCTGCCATAACAATACCCTGATTGACCGTTTCCTGTGTGAAGTAGTCTCCCTGTGCTATAGGTCAATCACAGGCTGCCGTAACAATACCCCTGATTGACCGTTTACTGTGTGAAGTAGTCTCCTTGTGCTATAGGTCAACACACAGGCTGCCATAACAATACCCTGATTGACCGTTTACTGTGTGAAGTAGTCTCTCCCTTGTGCTATAGGTCAACACACAGGCTGCCATAACAATACCCTGATTGACCGTTTACTGTGTGAAGTAGTCTCCCTGTGCTATAGGTCAACACACAGGCTGCCGTAACAATACCCCTGATTGACCGTTTCCTGTGTGAAGTAGTCTCCCTGTGCTATAGGTCAACCCCAGGCTGCCGTAACAATACCCCTGATTGACCGTTTCCTGTGTGAAGTAGTCTCCCTGTGCTATAGGTCAACCCACAGGCTGCCGTAACAATACCCCTGATTGACCGTTTCCTGTGTGAAGTAGTCTCCCTGTGCTATAGGTCAACCCACAGGCTGCCGTAACAATACTCCTGATTGACCGTTTCCTGTGTGAAGTAGTCTCCCTGTGCTATAGGTCAACACACAGGCTGCCGTAACAATACTCCTGATTGACCGTTTCCCTATCTGAAAGTAGTCAAAATCGTACACTTTTCTTTCACAGTGACCAAGTTTCTGCACTTTGATGAGTAAACCTTCGTTTCTGAGTTCTCCAGGCTTTATGCCGTTCACTCTTTCTACGTGTAACCAAGCTGCAGCTCAACGTTATTTCGCTGCTGTTCCGTGAAACACTTTGCTTGTGATACCGTTCATATAGTATTCAGTAATTCATCATTGCTGCCATTTCTTTTGTGATGCCCTGATATCATATTTTGTCGATGAGAATTCTTGCGCCTCGGTCAAACTAGTGTCAAAGCTGATTCAGTGTAGACCCTGTGCAGAGAAGTGACACCGAGCCACGTTCGGTGTGAGGTCATGTTCAGGTTGACTGGCGACTCGCTCAGGTGGTCATCAGGAATCCGGTCGGAGGGGGTGGGGGATGGAGAAGAGAGGGATGATGGAGGGTTTATGCAGCACCACACTGATACCATCAGAACATCACACATCAATACATGAAGACCCAGGCGTATGTGAACTCGTCTTACAACGGCCTGGGTGCTTTGCCCTGAGCTTACGATTTAATGGGGTGGATATGGGTATAGATGGGAAAGAGGGGGTGGGGTTCCTTAAACAACTATGTTGAATTATGTTGATTAAAGATACCTGGGCCCTATTTCAAATTTTGATCCATGCGTGTTTCGGTCTCGGTCTGGCGACTCGATATGAACTGGTTTTTGTTTTACGTCTTATCCACTCAAAATATACTGTTCAAATACATGCCACCTATAATTCTGTACGAATATCCCACTTTTCCCCATTTTCAACTTAAGTAAGATTGTCTGATGCTCGTCACAACACTTGTATTCTTCCTTTCCTGTGCTTTTCACTTGCATTCTTTCACGTCAGGATATTTGTACTGTTCAGTCCAGCTTTCTCTCCATTCCCTACTTTTCAGGTTCACTGCTTGATGTTTTCCAGAGACCCTTCACTTTATCAGATAAACAGGCTGTGGACATGCTCAAAGGGTTGGACACACACCACCACCATTGGCCATCTCCGTCCAGTGGCAATTTCTCGCTTTTCACGTTGTCTTCTTTGAATGTTTCATGGGTTTGAACCTGACCTCTTTCGGCAGAATAGAACAGTATTCAACTACATCAGTTCTCTCCCTTCCTGTTTCGCCCGTCCCATCATTCTTATTGTGTTTCTTTCCCATCCCTCGTTCATGTTATACAACTCCTTTCCTCCTCCGGAGCATCATTCATCACTTTCAGTTGTCTTCTCCGCGCCTCCGTTGATCTTCGTTCTCCTTTTCTCCACTCCACCATTCATGTTTCTCGTGTTCCCCGGTTCCCGTTCCGTATCTCAGCTATCATTCTCATGTTCTCTTATCGCCATCTTGTTCTTTATTTACTATTGTCATGTTCTCTTCTCCTCATCTTGTTCTTTATCTACTATTGTCATGTTCTTTTCTTCTCATCTTGTTCTTCACGTACTATTGTTATATTCTGCCCCCGTCCTATACTCAGCATTTTCATGTTCTCTTCGTCTCATCGTGTCAACCATTCATTATAAACACGTTCCCGTTTCTCATTCCGAGTCATTCTGTGCAGATTGTGCCCGCAATGACTCTGTCGCTATGCTGTTTTCATCGTTCTGTGCAGATAGTGCCCGCTATGACTCTGTCGCTATGCTGTTTTCATCATTCTGTGCAGACTGTGCCCGCTATGACTCTGTCGCTATGCTGTGTTTTCATCGTTCTGTGCAGACTGTGCCCGCTATGACTCTGTCGCTATGCTGTTTTTCATCGTTCTGTGCAGACTGTGCCCGCTATGACTCTGTCGCTATGCTGTTTTCATCGTTCTGTGCAGACTGTGCCCGCTATGACTCTGTCGCTATGCTGTTTTCATCGTTCTGTGCAGATTGTGCCCGCTGTGACTCTGTCGCTATGCTGTTTTCATCGTTCTGTGCAGACTGTGCCCGCTGTGACTCTGTCGCTATGCTGTTTTCATCGTTCTGTGCAGACTGTGCCCGCTGTGACTCTGTCGCTGTGCTGTTTTCATCATTCTGTGCAGCCTGTGCCCGCTGTGACTCTGTCGCTATGCTGTTTTCATCATTCTGTGCAGACTGTGCCCGCTGTGACTCTGTCGCTATGCTGTTTTCATCATTCTGTGCAGACTGTGCCCGCTGTGACTCTGTCGCTATGCTGTTTTCATCATTCTGTGCAGACTGTGCCCGCTGTGACTCTGTCGCTATGCTGTTTTCATCATTCTGTGCAGACTGTGCCCGCTGTGACTCTGTCGCTATGCTGTTTTCATCATTCTGTGCAGACTGTGCCCGCTGTGACTCTGTCGCTATGCTGTTTTCATCGTTCTGTGCAGACTGTGCCCGCTGTGACTCTGTCGCTATGCTGTTTTCATCGTTCTGTGCAGACTGTGCCCGCTGTGACTCTGTCGCTATGCTGTTTTCATCGTTCTGTGCAGACTGTGCCCGCTGTGACTCTGTCGCTATATGCTGTTTTTCATCGTTCTGTGCAGATTGTGCCCGCTATGACTCTGTCGCTATGCTGTTTTCATCATTCTGTGCAGATTGTGCCCGCTATGACTCTGTCGCTATGCTGTTTCCCATCATTCTGTGCAGATTGTGCCCGCTATGACTCTGTCGCTATGCTGTTTTCATTACGGCCATCACTCTCACGCTCTTCTCTTTCCTTCATTTTTCTCATCCGTCCTTCGTTCACCAGTGTCGCACCACTCTTCCATCTGTCATTCCTCTTCCCTGCATCGTTCTCTTCCCCTCCAGTCCAGCATTCAGCATTCTCTCACTTTCCTCCCGTCCAGCAGTGACCATTCTTGCGTCTTCCCCCCCCCCCCCCCCCAACTCCCCCCCCCCAACATTCATCATTCTTGTTTTTTTCCCCCAGTCCAACATTCATCATTCTTGTTTTTTCCCCCAGCCCAACATTCCTCATTTTGACGTTTCCCTCCGATGGAATAATTGTTGTTCCCACCTTTGTCCAACAGTGGTCATTCTCACCTCCCTCCTTCCCAGTCCAATATTCATCATTTTTATTCCCACCTCGTTCCCTTTTTCTGTGCACACACACACACACACATTTGCACACGCTCACGCACGCACGCACGCACATACGCACGCACGCACGCATATACACACGCACGCATGCACGCCCCCCCCCCCCACACGCGCGCGCGCACGCGCACGCACACACACACACACACACACACACACACACACACACACACACACACACACACACACACACATACCGGTGCCGTCAACACAAACCATTCAGAAGTTTGACCCTGCTCCATCATTCATCCTTCCCACCTTTTCCTGCAGTGCCATTTTCATCATTCCTACGCTTTCCTCTGTCCAGCATTATTCCCCCACGGACCCCCGGACCCCCCCCCCCCCCCCCCCCCCCCCCCAGCCCACGAGTTCATCAACACGCATGTTTTTCCCCCTGTTTACATTCACATTATTCTCACATTTCCCCCCTCTCAACATTCATCGTTCATCAAATTTTCCCTGTCCAGTATTCATCATATTCAAGTCCCCCCCCCCCCCCCCCCCCCCAGCCCACGAGTTCATCAACACGCATGTTTTTTCCCCTGTTCTACATTCATTATTCTCACATTTTCCCCACCTCAACATTCATCGTTCACAAATTTTCCCTGTCCAACATTCATCATATTCAAGTCCCCCCCCCCCCCCCCCCTGATCCTTTTCCTTCATTCATCACTCTTTCCTCACTGACCTGCCCACTTCTTCATCATTTTTCATTCACTGACCTCCTCTTCCATTCATCACTCATCACTGACCTGCCCTTCATCACTCTTTCATCACTGACCCTGCCCTTCATCACACTCATCATTGACCTTGACCTTCTCTTTCATCCTCACCTCATTCATCACTTTTCACTGACCTGCTTCTCATCATTTTCATTTTCCTCATTGGACCTGCCCTTCTCAAACTCTTCATTTCACTCATCACTGACCTGCCCTTCATCACTCTTTCATCATTGACCTGCCCTTCATCACTCTTTCCTCACTGACCTCTTTTCCTGTTCACTGACCTGCCCTTCATCACTCTTTCATCACTGACCTGCCCTTCATCATCTTTTCCTCACTGACCTGCTTTCATCACTCTTTCACCTGCCCTTCATCACTCTTTCCTCATTGACCTGCCCTTCATCATCTCACTGACCTGCCTTCATCACTCTTCCTGCCCTCATTGACCTGCCCTTCCCTTCATCACTTTTTTCATTTCCTCCTGACCTTCATCACTCTTTTCACTGCCTGCCCTTCATCCTCACTGACCTGCATTTTCATTCATCTTTCACTCCTCACTGACCTGCCCTTCATCACTCATCCTCACTGACCTGCCCTTCATCACTCATCACTGACCTTTCCTTCATCACTCTTCATTGACCTGCCCTTCATCACTCTTTTCCTCATTGACCTGCCCTTCATCACTCTTCATTTGACCTGCCCTTCATCACTCTTTCCTCATTGACCTGCCCTTCATCACTCTTCATCATTGACCTGCCCTCATCACTCTTTCATCATTGACCTGCCCTTCATCACTCTTTCATCACTGACCTCTTTCCTCATCTGACCTGCCCTTCATCACTCTTCATTGACCTGCCCTTCATCACTCTTTCCATCACTGACCTGCCCTTCATCACTCTTTCCTCACTGACCTGCCCTTCATCACTCTCATCACTGACCTGCCCTCATCACTCTTCACTCTTTCATCACTCTTTCCTCCTGACCTTCATCTTCATCACTCTTTCTCACTGACCTGCCCTTCATCACTCTTTCCTCACTGACCTGCCCTTTCATCACTCTCATCTCTTTCCTCTGACCTGCCCTTCATCACTATCCTCACTGACCTGCCCTTCACTCTTTCATCACTGACCTGCCCCCTTCATCACTCTTTCCTCATTGACCTGCCCTTCATCACTCTTTTCTCACTGACTGCCCTTCATCACTCTTTCATCACTGACCTGCCCTTCATCACTCTTTCATTGACCTGCCCTTCATCACTCATCACTGACCTGCCCTTCATCACTCATCACTGACCTGCCCTCATCCTCACTCCCTTCACTCTTTCCTCACTGACCTGCCCTTCATCACTCATCACTGACCTGCCCTTCATCACTCATCACCTGACCTGCCCTTCATCACTCATCACTGACCTGCCCTTCATCACTCTTTCCTCACTGACCTGCCCTTCATCACTCATCATTGACCTGCCCTTCATCACTCATCATTGACCTGCCCTTCATCACTCTCTTCATTGACCTGCCCTTCATCACTCTTTCATCATTGACCTGCCCTTCATCACTCACTCATCAACCTGACCTGCCCTTCATCACTCTTCATCCTCACTGACCTGCCCTTCATCACTCATCATTGACCTGCCCTTCATCACTCTCATCATTGACCTGCCCTTCATCACTCTTCATTGACCTGCCCTTCATCACTCATCATTGACCTGCCCCTTCATCACTCTTCACTGACCTGCCCTTCATCACTCATCACTGACCTGCCCTTTATCACTCTTTTCATTGACCTGCCCTTTCATCACTCATCATTGACCTGCCCTTCATCACTCATTATTGACCTGCCCTTCATCACTCATCACTGACCTGCCCTTCATCACTCTCATGTTAGTTGCCCGTTTCTCTTTCATCATTCCCGCGTTCTACTCTTCTCCTGTCTTTCACCATTCTTCCTTTTTTTTCCTCCGTCCTTTATTCACACCTTTTCCTTCCCCTGTTGACCCTCTTTCGTCATTCCACGAGTCGTTTTTCAATACGTCCATGATTATCATGTTTGAGTCCAGTCGATCATTCGCCGTACCTCATTCTTGTCAGTCAGTCATAATCTATACAGTTTCTCGTTCTCGTTGAGTCTTTTAATATATCTTTTTTTACTTCGTTCCTTCCTTCATCATATCTACCTTCTCCTGTTCTTGTTCTTCACAAATCATTCCTTCCGTTGATGTCTTCTTATACTTTTAATCCTGTTTGTCATTCGCTACTTCTAGTCCTATCAATTACTGACATTTTTTCACGGTCTTCCCCGTCCATCATTCAGTATTGTCACGTTCTTCTCTATCCCATCTCGTCCATTTCACGTTCTTCTCTATCCATCCATCTCCTCCTTTTCACGTTCTTCTCTATCCATCTCGTCCATTTCACGTTCTTCTCTATCCATCTCGTCCATTTCACGTTCTTCTCTATCCATCTCCTCCTTTTCACGTTCTTCTCTATCCATCTCGTCCATTTCACGTTCTTCTCTATCCATCTCCTCCTTTTCACGTTCTTCTCTATCCATCTCGTCCACTTCACGTTCTTCTCTATCCATCTCCTCCTTTTCACATTCTTCTTCGTCACTGCGTCCATCATTTATCATTCTCTCGACATCACATCACTCCATCTATTTCTCCCTTTCTTGAATTATTCCGACATCTTGTTTCTCTCTTTCTTTCTTCTGGTCCCGCCCCCTGTTCACCACTTTCTCTCCTTTTTTCTTCTTTTCACTGCGTGAAAAATTTATTGTTCTCCCGGTTCATGTTTCCCCAGGTTTGTCCATCACTGGACCATTCTCACATGTTCTATTTTGATGTGATCTATCATTATCACGCTGTTCTATTTTGATGTGATCCATCGATCTCACGCTGTTCTACTTTGATGTGATCTATCATTCTCACGCTGTTCTATTTGGATGTGACCTATCATTCTCACGCTGTTCTATTCTGATGTGATCTATCATTCTCACGCACGCTGTTCTATTTGGATGTGATGTATCATTCTCACGCTGTTCTATTTTGATGTGATCGATCATTCTCACGCTGTTCTACTTTGATGTGATCTATCATTCTCACGCTGTTCTATTTTTTGGTGTGATATATCATTCTCACGCTGCTGTTCTATTCTCATGTAATCTTTCAGTCTCGCGCTGTTCTATTTTCATATACTGTATCATTTTCACACTGTTCTATATTTTCATGTAATCTCAGGCTACTCTCGCCTTTTCCCCTCTCCTGAACCCTCCTCTTGTCCATGTCATGCTACTGCCCTGCCCACCCTACACACCATTGTCACATTCTCCTCTTCGCCTCTCCTTCATGGATATTATGTCGTCTCATTCCACCTTCCATCTATCATCATCTGTTATTCATCATTCACGCTTTCTCTCCTTTCATACTTCACTATTCCTTTTTTTTCGACGTTCAGCCCGTCCACCATTACGTTTTTCTTACGTTCTCGTCAGTGTCCGAACTATTTTTCATCGTTCTATAGTTCTCCCATCCCTCTTTCATCCTCCTCTCCTATTTTCCGTTATCTGTTCATCATTTTCCCTTTTCTTTCATTCTGATATTGTCTTCACGTCCTGTTCAACATTTCCACGCTCTAGTTCCGTCAATCAGTCATTGTGTTGATATTTTCCTGCAGTCAGTCATTGTGTTGATATTTTCCTGCAGTCAGTCATCAGTGTAACTTCCCTTTGACGTCAGTCATTCATGGCTTTCACGTTCATCTCCAGTCGTTCATTTATCGCTTTCACGTTCATCTCCAGTCGTTCGTTCATCGCTTTCACGTTCATCTCCAGTCGTTCGTTCATCGCTTTCACGTTCTTCTCCAGTCAATCATTCATCGCTTTCAAGTTCTTCTCCAGTCAGTCATTCATCGTTTCCTCATTCTTCTCCCGCCAGTCATCCATCATATTTACAATCTTCTCTCATAAATCATTCTTCATTGCCACGCTCATCTCCCGCCAGTCAGTCATCAGTTTCACGTTCTCCCTTTTCTCATTCGTCATTTTCACGTTAAATCATAGCAACGGTCGTTGCTAAAACCAAAAACTGCATTATTTTGCGATTTTCTTCTTCATTTTGAAATATCTATATCCAAGAATGCGCACGATGAATTGAGAATTAAGAATGATTACAAACTCTCATTGCAACCTGTTAGAATAGGAAGCATCGCTGTCATGAGAACTTTGGACGAAGCATAGGGGTTTGTAAGGCATTCTTGTTGAACAGTTTATTGTCAAGCCTCACTTCTGATATCAATAGTTGAAGAGAGAAACACGAGACTATAACTCTTTACAAAACAAACAAACAAAAACAGCAAACAACAAGAAGAGCAAAAACAGCTACTCTTCAATTATACACACGGAATTTAAATAACAATTGACGTCCTTCTTTTCGCATAAAAGTCTTGTTGGCATTTTATTTGTTTGTGAAAAAAATCGCCACGCCTCAAAAAATAAAATGTAGTCCGAGTATATCAGACGGATTAAAGAAGAGGTTGATGATACACACAACAAGCGCGAACACAGTTTTTTTCCTTATATTTCATGAAGTCTGGTGATGCAAGACCTATGCAGAGAGCAAGCGATGATGTGCCAGTGAGCTGCTAAACACTCTGTACTGGCTTCCAGTGGGGTCACGCACGTTCTTGTGTGTGTGTGTGTGTGTGTGTGTGTGTGTGTGTGTGTGTGTGTGTGTGTGCGTGCGTGTGTGTGTGTGTGTGTGTGTGTGTGTGTGTGTGTGTGCGTGCGTGCGTGCGTGCGTGCGTGCGTGCGTGCGTGCGTGCGTGCGTGCGTGCGTGCGTGTGTGTGTGTGTGTGTGTGTGTGTGTGATATGTACGTCTTACTTGCGCGCACGCTTGGTTGAATATGTATATGTGTGCATTCTTGCACGCAGGAACCTACAGATCTGTTTCAAGCTAAAAGCTCTCCTCAGGGTACAAACTGGGCGCACCACCGGTGTTATATAGTGTGTTGTGTGGGCGCGTGAGCACTGTACGTGTGGCACGTGGCCTGTGTTTTTTTTTTAATCTTTTTGGGGCGCGTTCAGGGGGGACGTGTCAGGGGATGGTGCATTGATAAAGATTTCCATTTATGCCTGCAATTGTTTATCATTTCTACTTTAGAGTTCAGAGATGCTAGATGGGGTTTACATAATATCAGCCACTTTTCTGTAGTGCATAGATTGCATTTTTTTAGAAATGTTGTTGTATGGTGTTGCTCTTTTTATAATTTTCCATGATATGTTATAATCTATTTTCTTATCTTTAAGCTTCCAAATATATTTGCTTAATTCTGTTTGGTTTTTATATTTTTCCTGCTTGAAAGACTGTTTGTGGTTTGCATATCTGGTTTTAAAACGGTTAGCCGTGATCCCTATGTATGTTTCTTTATCACTGTCTGTTGTTACTGTAGCTTGGTACACAATATTATTGTAGAGACATTTATTATTCAGAGGGCACTGGTCCTTTTTTGTGCACAATTACAAGATGTCCTTTCGTCACCCTCTTTGGTTGTATTGCTTTTGGTTTTATTGGAAGAATCAATTATATTTTTAAGGTTAGGCATACACGAGTACGATAGCTTGATGGTGTTTTTATTGAATATTTTAGATAGAACATGTTCTTTTGGGAATGATGTTGTAAGGATTCTTAAGAACTCTTTTCCTACGTTAGTTTTTGTTCTTCCATCATATGGAGGGTTATACCATATAATCTTTCTTTTTCCTGTTTTTCTTATTGCTGTTCGTGTTGTTATCTGGGTTGTATTGTAATTTGTAGTTGTAACCACTTTTATACAGCGCCCTCTTGGTATTCGGCTGCTGCACTGTTAAATGCTTTCTCATTGCATGACAGTTTAGACAGTCTTTTTGTTTATACCATTAGGTATGGTTTTTAGAATGGAGGGTGGATGGTTACTTTTGATGTCTACGTAGACAGGTGTGTCATTAGGTTTTTTGTATGGTTTGTATGTATGATCCTTGAGGTCTAATGTTATGTCTAAGTAATTTACTATTTTTTTTAGCTTCTACTGTAATTTTTTAGTCTGTATAGGCCAACCTTTTTTACCAAGTATTTTCTGTATATGAGACAACATGAAGAGTCCAACCAATTCACAGGTTTCAGCTCCATCATAAGATCCCATCGTGACATCGAATGTGGAGTTTTTGCTGTTTTTTTTAATCCAAGTTTCATTGTTGCTATGGAGGAGGGTTTTCTTGGTGTGGAAAATAATTTCCATCTCAGAATCTGTTATATTTGTGTATTTGTTATATATATATATATATATATATATATATATATATATATATATATATATATATATATATATATATATATATATCCATCTCTCTCTCTCTCTCTCTCTCTCTCTCTCTCGTTCCCAAAAGAACACAAACTATCTAAAATATTCAACAAAAAACACCGTCAAACTATCATATTCATGTATGCCCAATCTAAAAAAAATGTAATTGATTCATCCAACAAAAATGAAAACCAACACAGCAAAGAAGGGGGAAGAAAGGAAATCTAGCAACTGCACTAAAAAAGAACAGCGCCCCTTAAGCAATAAATGTCTCTATAACAATATTGTATACCAAGCCACTGTGACATCAGAAAATGAAAAAGAAATATATATAGGGATTACTGAAAATCGCTTCAAAACCAGATATGCAAACCACAAACAGTCCTTTAATAAAGAAAAATACAAAAACCAAACGAACTGAGCAAATACATTTGGAGACTTAAAGATAAAAAAAATAACTACAATATATCCGGAAAATCATAAAAAGGGCATCACCATACAGTAATATTTCAAAAAGATGCAACCTATGGTTAACTGAAAAATGGCTAATACTATGTAAACCACACCTAGCAACTTTAAATACTAAAATAGAAATAGTAAACAACTGCAGGCACAAATGGAAATCGTTGCTGGTGACCACACCCCGAGCATCAACCTGATCCCCCCCCCCCCCCCCCCCCCCAAAAAAAAAAAAAAAAAAAAAAAAAAAACACGTGAAACCAACTTGCACGTGAAAACAGTGACAACTGGGCTCTACATGCTATATAACATCCCCTACAATGACGTCAAGCTCACAATGATAACCACGTTCGCAAATTTTCATTTTTTTTTTCTAAGGCTGGGAGGAGAAAAAAAAAAAAAAAAAAAAAAAAAAGAAAATTCAGGGGGTGTCAGGCCCCTCACCATCACCCCAACCCACCCAGCCCCCCAGATCACCCAACTCCATACACCCATCCAACTCCCCATCTCACCCCACGCCCATTCACTCATTCACCCACCTACCCCAAGATCATCCGCCCCCATCCTAGCCCCCCCCCCCCCCCCCCCCCCAGTCCCCGAATCCCCCAGTCCCTCCCCCCCCCCCCCCCCCCCCCCACACACACACACACACACCCATGGACCCCCTAATTATTTGTATATCCCCCAATCCCCGGGGACCAGCACCCAAGACCCTTAAACTCCCCCCACCCCCTAACACCCAGGGACCCCACCTCCCCTGCCCCCCAAGGTCCCCAAGCCATTCCCCAGGCCCCCACTCTTGGGTCCCTGACCCCAGCCCCTGGGCCATCTCTTATTCTCCCCTCACTCATCTCCCTCTCTGACCTGAGGACAGTTTGTCACTTGCATATGGGGCCGTCTGCCTCAAAACCTCCCCCTTTCCTACCCTATCGCCGTCTCTGTCCTATCTCCCCTCTCTCTTTCTCACCATACCCCCCACTATCTGCCCTTTTCACCTCTCTCTCCTCCCTAACAAGTTAGGAGACTCAGAGAGTGTTGAGACCCTGAGGATAGAATGTCCTGAGTTTGTTGATCCAGAACTGCTCCCTTGCGTGCCTGTGAGCAAGGTTGTCTGTGAAGACCTGCTCTATGGGCATGCACCTCATGTCCTGCAGTGAATGGTCTTTCCTGTTGAAATGTCTAGTAACATGGGTGCCTGTGTTTTGCAGTATGTGGGTTCTGTGGAGGTAGAAGCGTGTTCTTAGGGCATTTTTTGTTTCTCCTACATACTGCGCCCGCCCCATGACATTGTTGGCAGTAAAGCAGGTAAATGATGTTTGAAGACTTGCACGTCATTGCTATGTCTGATGTTGAAGACTTCTCCAGTGGTGTCGCTGGAGAAAATTTTGCTCTCCACCAGATGTTCCCTACAGATGACGCACCTGTTGTTGCATCTCATCACCCCAGCCTGTTCTTGCGTAGGCTTGACTTGGGGAAGGGAGGATGGCATGATCAGGTTTCGGATGCTCCTGGAGTTTCTCTCTCCAACACAACAGGCACTTCAGGCACAGCCTTTTTCATGCGTGCACTTGTGTGGAGTAGTGCCTGTTGCTCCCTGAGCCAGTCACGTAGTGGTGGGTTGGAGGGGTGATGAGTGATGACGAAGGGGACCCTGGTGTTAACAGTTTTTGCCCTGTACATTAACACCTCAGCTCTTGGGAGGCCTCGTGCTTTTGTCAAAGCCTGTTGTAGCTTGCTCGATCTGTAGCCACGGCTGAGAAACATGCCCATGATGGTATCAGCATGTTTATCAAAGTCTTTAGTCTTGGAGCAAAGACGACGGAGCCTCAGGAACTGGCAGTGGGGGATGTTGTTCTTACAATGATGTGGATGGCATGAGCGATGGTGGAGGTAAGCATGAGTGTCTGTGGGTTTTGTGAACAGTTCAGTGTTGATGAAGCCATCATCAAATTTGATGAGAATGTCAAGAATGGGATGGACTGTCTGGATGACTGCACTGTGAATTTGATGGTTTGATGGAAAGTGTTGATGTGTTGGCAAAAGGTCTGCAGATCTTCCTCTGAGCCCTGCCACAGCAAGAAGATGTCATCGATGTAGCGTCTCCACATGCTGTTGTCAACGTGGACAGGGCAGCAAAACCTCTTTTCAGCCAGCCCATGAAGAGATTGGCAATGGTTGGCGCCATGGACGTGCCCATTGCCGTCCCATGTTCCTGCTTGTATATGCGTCCTTCAAAGGTGAAATAGTTGTTCCTGAGGACGTGAGAGACGATGTCTATGATGACGGAGTTTGGTGGGGTATTGTCAGGATGGTGGAGCGTCAGAAAGAAATATATATATATTCGTGTGTGTATATATGTACGTGTGTACGTGCGCGAGCTTATGCTTGTGTGTGTGTGTGTGTGTGTGTGTGTGTGTGTGCGCGCGCGCGCGCGTCCGTTATGTGATGTCTGTGTGCGTATGCATGCGCGTACTTGTGTGTGTTTTGTATGCTTTCGCGCGCGCGTGTCTTTGCGTGCGCACGCGCGTTGTGTGTGTGTGTGTGTGTGTGTGTGTGTGGGGGGGGGGGGGGGGGGAGGCGCATAATTTGGCATTTTCGCGAGACCCTATAAATTGATGTGTTCGTGGAGGAGCGAGGGGGAGAAGATGGGTTTAGAGGGGTGTGGAGGTAGGGGGCGTGGAGAGTATGTACATGTAATTTTTGGAAATGAATGCGCGTGTGTTGGTTTGACGAACTGGGCTGTAGTTGCAAAGTGAAACGACTGCAGGCGGAAATCTAAACAAATCTTAAATAAATGTCAGCGAACCGCCCAGAGAAACGTGCACAAACGAGTCACAAGACAAACCACAACGCGTTTCGACCTCTTAGGGTCTTTTCAGGTGCAACAAACATGAAACAAATAACGAAAATGCACTTAGCTTTGATCGCTTCTGTGTTTCAACGCCTTCTTTCTTGCGCTGAACACAGAAGCGGTCAAAGCTAAGTGCATTTTCGTTATTTGTTCATGTTTGTTGCACCTGAAGAAGACCTAAGAGGTCGAAACGCGTTGTGGTTTGTCTTGTGACTCGTTTGTCCACGTTTCTCTGGGCGGTTCGCTGACATTTATTTAAGCAGGGATGTTGTCAATGCAGTCTTGCCATTTTTCAGTGTTGTGCAGGGAGGTTGTTGTCGGTGCTTGCAGTCTTGTCATGTTTCAGTCTTGTCGCTGCCACTACGTCTTCTTCGACATAGTCTTGGAAAATCATCTCCAATCATTGAATCCTGAACTTTTAGCTTGTCTGGGTCTCTTTTGGTCCGTGTGTTGTAGAGCTCAAAGTAAAGTTTTTCTACCTTCTCTTATACTGTTTTCTTGCCGTGTCAGACAGTTAACATCTTTATCCTGCATGGTGCTGACTTTAACTTGCGTTGGTCCAGTTTTCACAGATTTAAAGGCTTTTTGTCTTGTTGCTATCCAGATCTTTCTCAAATTTTCCACACCC
Source organism: Conus betulinus (assembly GCA_016801955.1). NCBI lineage: Eukaryota > Metazoa > Mollusca > Gastropoda > Neogastropoda > Conidae > Conus > Conus betulinus. The sequence continues at coordinate 276,833 of JADBJO010002279.1, forward strand.
TTATTTTCATCCCGTCTTACAATCGCCATCAGCATGCTCTTTTCTCCATGTTCCTTCCAACATTCATGTTCATCGCATGGTTCACTTCTCATTCCTCTCCATCATTCATCAAACTTGCCTTCTCCTTTTCTGTCCCGACGGCCATCACCAATCACCTCGTTCTGTTTCTCCTTCCGTCCATAATTTGTCATGCGTTTTTTTCTGCTATGAATCAGTCATCATTCTCGAGTTCTCTCCATCAGTCATGTCTTGCGATCTTTTCTTTTTGTCCCAGGCCCATCATTCATGTATCATTCAGGCGTTGCCTTCTTCCCCTCCGGTCCATCATTGATTCTTCTCCAGTCGTTGTCGTCGTCTCCTCTCCACCATTGTTCATTGTTCTCCCCTTTTTTTTTTTCCAGTCTGCCGTTCATCGTTTTTTTTCGTTTTGCACATCCGTTCCCGTCTATCATCAATCCTTCTCAGGTTCTGCTAATAGCGTCTCGTCCATCAATCATTACTATAGAGATATCTTCCTCTCGTTCATCATCATCGTCATCATCGCCATTATCACCATCATCATAATCATCGAGAGAGAGAGAGAGAGAGGGACAGATACTTTCCACCACATTTCATTTTTTTTCTAAGGGGGGGGGGGGGCCCCCGCTCCCCCCCCCCCCCTTCTCTCTCTCTCTCTGTCTCTCTCTCTCTCTCTGTCTCTCTCTCTCTCTACACTCTACATTTCACAATACTCAAAATTATGTTATACTTATTTCACTTATTATTTTACTTCTTCATTCACATACATGCGCGCGCGCGCACACACACACGCACACACACACACACACACACACACACACGCGCGCGCGCGCGCGCGCAAACGCACGCACGCACACGTGTGCGCAAAACAGACACACAAATACACATGGTCACTTTGCGAGAGCGCGTGCACTCGCTCCCCCCCCCCCCCCCCCCCCCCCCCCCCCCCCCCCCCCCACACACACACACACACATACACACGCACATGCGCGCGCTCATATGTATATTTGATATAATATACTGGTCATCACAAGTTAAGGGCCCGAAGAACAATCCTCTCTCAAGAGCAAACAACAAAGAAAACACATCCATCTGATAGGATATTTAATTTGACATTTCATCTTCCGACTCATCTGAAAAAACATCAACACGACACATTTCATCACCTTGACAGACATCAGAATGACCCCCCCCCCCCCCCCCCCCCCCCCCTTTCGAAAAGTTGCAAGAAATGTCAATTCAGTTTGTTCATGTTCAGTAGCTGGTGGTGGAGTGGACGTGGTTTTGCAGCACATGATGAGGGATTGCGAGCCACTCCTGCTGCAGGAACTGGAACAGCTGAGCAACATCAACAGGCGCAGGATGGTTGTCCATGACTCGGCGTCCGAGGATGTCCCAGAGGTTTTTCGATGGTGCCAAGTCCGGGGATCGGGCTGGCCAGTCCATACGGACAACCTGCTGACGCAGCAGGAGGTCCCTGACCACCAGAGCGCGATGGGGAGTGGCGTTGCCATCTTGAACAATGGAGCCTGGTCCCATGGCCTGGAGGGTGGGGATGATGATAGGCCTCACAATCTCATCTCTGTACCTGTTTCCGGTGAGATTACCTCTAATAAGGTGCAGAAGGGTTCTGCCGTGAAGATGGAAGCCCGCCCACACCATCACGGACCCGCCTCCGTAGCGATCGTGCTCCTGAACGCAGGCGTCCACAAACCGCTCCCCCACCCGTCGCCACACGCGCCTGCGGGCATCACAGGTGGACAGAGTAAAGCGTGACTCGTCCGTGAAGAGCACCCTGCCCCACTGCTGTCTGTTCCATCGCTGATGGCGGCGGCAGAACGCCATACGAGCCTGGCGATGACGTTGTGTGAGAGGCGGAAGCACAGCATCTGCCCTTGAGTGGACGTCAGCTTCATGCAAGCGACGTCGAACGGTCTGAGAGCTGATGAGGATGTTAGCTGTTGTCCGCAGGTTACTCCTCAACGTCCTGGCAGAGATGAATCTGTCTCGAAGCGCCGACAGCTGGAGATACCGATCGTGTCGCCGAGTCGTTGCTCTTGGGCGTCCAGAGCGGGGGCGTTCTTCAGCACTTCCAGTGGCTTGAAAGCGTTGGTTGAGGCGCTGGATGACAGAGTGGCTCACTCCCAGTCGTCTGGCCACTTCCCGACCGGAAACGCCGTCCTGGACGCCGTCCTGGAGCCATCCCAGTGCCCGCCCGCGATCGAGTGTTGAAAGTCGTTGTCTTGGTGGCATGCTTATTGAGAGCCCAGGTTGTCGTCGCCCTTAAAAACACATTTGCGTTGAACTTTTGCTGAGCAGTGTTTACCACAACCATGACTTGCACGTACACTGTGCCAGAAATCTGCAGCAGCAGCTCTGCTTCTTCAGCAAGAAGCAACCAAATTTCTGTCAATTTCTCGTGAATTTGTAACATTTTGAGCGCCCCTGACAACAGTGTTGCTGGCTTGCAATGGGTGTAAAGCAGGTTTGGGCACGTGCAGCAGCAACTGAAGTTGCAGTGTCGCTCAAGTTGCGCCTTTCTCTCCATTGTTGTCTTGGTGTAAAATAACAGTTTGTAAAACTACTGCTGAACCTGTCGGTTTCCCCTCTCTCTCTCTCTCTCTCTCTCTCTCTCTCTCTCTCTCTCTCTCTCTCTCTACCTGTGTGTGTGTGTGTGTGTGTGTGTGTGTGTGTGTGTGTGTGTGTGTGTGTGATACTATTGGAGAGATTGCATTAACAATGTCAAATACGCATTTGTACATGAAATTAAACTATAATCTTTAACTGTTGGACTTTGCGCGCGCGACACACGCACGCACGTCACGATGTAAATGATTGATCATTTGATTTCGTATTCATTACTCGATTTATTCATTCACTTATTTACTTATTCAATTCTTTTATCAAATATTTGTTTGTTTATCTGTGTCTTCATTTTTTGTACTCTAAGCAATGTTTTGTAGTGTGTATTCCTTGTGATGTGGAAATCACATATCGCCCACGGAAAGTTTTAGGTCTTTTGCATTTACATATACAGCTTAAAATGTTCACATTAAATTAATAGCAAATAATTTCCAACAGCACCCCACCCCCTCCCCTCCCACACACACACACACACACACACACACACACACACACACACACACACACACACACACACGCACAAACCCCCGTCCACCCCCCGCGCTGTTGTCAGACATGTTTGTTTTTGCAATCGTTTATGTTCTTTTCATTCTTTGATGGCTTTTGTTTTCGTTCTTTCTTATTTTTTTGTTATTTCCTCGTTCCTTCCTTTCTTTAATACATTCGTTTGATTGTTCTTTCGTTTGTCTTTTGGTTTTGTATTTTTATTTCCTGCGTTCAGTCGGTCGGTCGGTCGGTCGATCGCTTTCGTCCAAACACTCATTTGTACAGTCGGTCAGTTGATCGTTCGGTCATTCGTTCGTGCAGTCGGTCAGTTGATCGTTCGGCCATTCGTTCGTACAGTCGGTCAGTTGATCGTTCAGTCATTCGTTCGTCAGTCGGTCGTTTCGTTCGGTCATTCGTTCGTACAGTCGGTCAGTTGATCGTTCGGTCATTCGTTCGTGCAGTCAGTCGGTCAATTGACCGTTCAGTCATTCGTTCGTGCAGTCGGTCAGTTGATCGTTCGGCCATTCGTTCGTACAGTCGGTCAGTTGATCGTTGATCGTTTCAGTTGTCATTCGGTCATTTTCGTACAGTCGGTCAGTTGTTGATCGTTCGGTCATTGACCGTTCGTACAGTCGGTCAGTTGACCGTTCATTCATTCGTTCGTAAATTTTGTTCAGTCGGTCGCTCATACACTTATTCAGTCGGTCGCTTCGTTCATTCGTTCAATCGGTCGATCGGTCGTTCAAATATTTATTCAGTCAGTCGGTCGTTCAGTCATTCGTTCGTAAATGTGTTCGGTCAGTCGTTTGTTCAGTTATTCATTCGTTCAGTCAGACGGGTGTTCAGTCATTTGTTCATCCTTTTATTCGGTCAGTCACTCGTTCAGTCGTCCATTCGTTCAGTTGGTCAATCGTTCCCTCAGTCACTGGTTCGTGTATGTCTTCGATCAGTCACTCGTTCAGTTCTTCATCCGGTCAGTCAGTCGTTCACTCACTCTCGTTCGTCCTGCGGTCAGTCGGTCGATCAGTCATCGATTCGGTCAGTTGGTCCAACAATCATTCATTCATTCACTCAGCCTTTGATTCGTGCATTCGGTCGGTTGTTTCAGTCATTCATTCGGTTGCTGGATCAGTAATTCATTCGTTAAGTCGGTCGTTCCGTCAGTCATTCGTTCCGGTCGTTCAGTCATTCATTCGTTGAATGTGTCAGTCGGTCGTTCAGTCAATCACTCGGTCAGTTGGCCTTTCAGCAATTCTTTCGTTCAGTTGGTCGTTCAGTCATTGATTCGCTCAGCCGGTCGTTCCGTCGTTCATTCGTTCAGTCAGTCAGTTGGTCGTTAAGACGATTCATTCAGTCGGTCAATCAGTCGGTCAGTTACTCGTTTGTGCATTTGTTTGATCGGTCACTCGTTCAGTCATTCATTCGGTGAGTCGGTCGTTTAATCATGGATTCGTTGTCTATCGTTCAAGCATTTATTCGGTCTGTCGGTCAGTCGTTCAGTTAGCCATTCGGTCAATCAGTCAGTCGGTCGTCCGATCATTGATTAAATCAGTCGGTCATTCAGTGATTCCTTTATTCAGTTGGTCAGTCCATTGTCGATCATTCGTTCGTAAATTTGTTTGGTCGGCCGCTCGTTCAGTCATTCGTTCGTTCAGTCAGTTCGTTCGTTTAGTCAGTCGTTCAGCCAGTCGTTCGTTCAGTCGGTCGTTCAGTCATTGATTGATTCAGTCGGTCGTTCAGTCATTGATTGATTCAGTCGGTCGTTCAGTCATTGATTGATTCAGTCGGTCGTTCAGTCGTTCGTTCGGTCAGTCGTTCGTTCGGTCAGTCGTTCGTTCAGTCAATCGTTCCTTCAGTCGGTCGTTCAGTCATTGATTGATTCAGTCGGTCGTTCAGTCATTCGTTCGGTCAGTCGGTCGTTCAGTCATTCGTTTCGGTCAGTCGGTCGTTCAGTCACTCGTTCGTTCAGTCGGTCG
>JADBJO010002279.1:304455-311955 GCA_016801955.1 Conus betulinus
AACGTGAAGAAACAGGTACAGAAGCCAAGAGGGAAGACTTCAAGCTGCTTGAGATGGAGATCATAGTGGTGCCACGAACGACAACTCTTCTGTCTGGACAGGACCTGCGTCTGAGACGGAGAGGCATGCTGCTTGTAAAAAGACGTCATGGTGCTTGAGATGGAGATCATCGTGGTGCCACGAACGACAACTCTTCTGTCTGAACAGAACCGGTGTCAGAGACAGAGAGGCGTGCTGTTGGTAAGAAGACTTTATGCTGCTTGAGATGGAAATCATGGTGAAGCAACGAACGACAACTCTTCTGTCTGGGCATTTTGACTAGTGTCTGAGACAGAGAGGTGTTCTGTGGCTAGCGGTGCCGGAGCCTGACTCAGTAGCTCTGTGCTCCATGATGGCGTGATGGAGGCACTGGCCTGCAGCCTGTCGTGTCTGGCACCGTGACAGCGGGCATGCACCACCCGCCAGAAGAAGGAAAAGGAGGAGGAGGGAGAGGAGCAGGGGAGCAGGAGGAGGAGGTGAGGGGGGGGAGGAGGAAGAAGGAGGAGGAGGAGGAGGAGGAGGAGGAGGAGGAGGAGGAGGAGGAAAAGGGAAAAAAGGAAAACAAGGAGGAAGACGGCATTGGAAACGTATTTGTGAAGATGTATGTTTATGCACCCGTCTTTGGCAACTAGCGTTTGACCGGCATCTGTCTGGTTTTTGAGGATGTACTTAGTGTCTTTCTGTTCCTATTTTTCCTATTCTTTCTTTCTTTCTTTTGTTGTTGTTGTTGTTCTGTGATTGATGTATTCATTCTCTGAGCCTTTCTCTTTCCCCCCCCCCCCCCCCCTTTTTTCTATTTTATTTCCTTCTGTGTCCTTCACTTTCACTTTACTTACATCATGTTTTGTGTCAGTTTCTCCACTGCTGTCGTCTTTGTGTCCTTCCTGTACTCCCACGTGCTTTTCAACTTTGTTTCATTTATAGTTCATGTCGGTTTGTATCTTTTGCTTTGTTTTGTTTAGTTATACTTTGGTTTGAGTTGTTGTTGTTGTGCTGCTGCTGCTGTTGTTATTGTTGCTGTTGTTGTTGTTGCTGCTGTTGTTTGCTGCTGCTGTTGTTGTTGCTGTTGTTTGTTCATGTTGTTGTTGTTGTTGTTGCTATCGTGTTCATGCTGTTGTTGTTGCTGTTGTTGTTCATGTTGTTGTTGTTGTTGTTGCTGTCGTTGTTGTTGTATGTATGCGTTTTGTAGGTATGCCGTTCTTGCTGTCATTGCCGTCATTTCTAGTTCTTTTGATGCATTCTGTTTACAGTGTCTGACATTGTTCCCCATTCGTTTTGTTTGTTTGTTTTTCTTTGTTTTCTTCTCCTGGTTCCTTCCGTTCATTCGTCAGATATTTGTGTCTGTTGGAGTTGGCGTAGTTGGCAGTGGTGGTGCTGTCTTTCTTGTCTGTGGTTTTTTCTCCTTCTGTCTTTCCTGTTTTTCTTTCATCATTGTTCCCCTGTCTGTCTGCTTGCCCGTCTGGCTCTTTCCGCGCTCTTTGTCTTTCAATCTGTAATCCAGTGTCTGTCTGTCTGTCTTGTGTCTTTGTTTATCCCTGTCACCTTTACATCCCCCCCCCCCCCCCTCTATGATTGAGTGTCTGCCTTACATCCCTACCTCCACCCTCCCTCTCTATTTCTTTCTCAAACATCGTCTCTCTCTCCCTCTCTCTCTTATACCCCCCCCCCCCCCCTCCACACACACACACAAACGGAGAGAACGAGAACAATTCGTAGGCATGTCAGTCATTCCAGGCTCTCTCTCTCTCTCTCTCTCTCTCTCTCTCTCTCTCTCTCTCTCTCTCTCTCTCTCTCTCTCTCTCTCTCTCTCTCTCTCTCAGAGCTCTCTCTCTCAGAGCGTGTGTGTGTATTTGTTCGTTCTTAATTTAACGTCTGTCCACCTAACAGTGATCTTAGACAGTATGTAAGTGTTATGTGTGTGTGTGTGTGTGTGCATGTGATGTTTTAGGGAGTATGCATGCAAACGGTTGGTGTTGATTTGGGGCGTAGGTAGGTATGTATAATGCAATTGGGCCTAGATTTAACACACACACACACACACACACACACACACACACACACACACACACACACACACACACACACACACACACACACACACACACACACACACACACAACACACACACACACACACACACACACACACACACACAACTGAATCCAAAACTTTAAAAGAAACACTAAATAAGCAACTAACACCAAGATTAAGAAAATAACATAGACTTTAAAGTAAATGTCCAGTTGGGCTCTTGATCAGTCCTTGAACAACTTCAAAAATGTTTGATTCGTTGGAGATGACGTCTTCAAAGACTGACATCGACGGTTCAGTGTTCAACAACCAAGCAGGTACATTGGGTTTCATTCTATCGCACAAAAAAAGTAGATGGAACGGAGTGATTTGCTGGCCACAAATACAAGTCACATGTTTACAGAATTTGGTTTTAAAGGCATTAAGCCTCAATCTAAAAATCAAACTTTTAAAAATCCCTCTCTTGGTAGAGATTCTTGATACCTGTTTTATTGTCTGATATCTTGTTAAATACTATCCCCTTTTTGTTTATGGTGCCTTTTTCCCTTCATTTGAAATAGAGTTCCAGGTTGCGTCTTTTAAAAGACTTTAACTCTCATGTAAGGTCTCTCTTCTCTTTCTCTGAGGTGTCTCTACCTCTTGTGTGTGTGTGTGTGTGTGTATGTGTGTGTGTGTGTGTGTGTGTGTGTGTGTGTGTGTGTGTGTGTGTGTGTGTGTGTGTGTGTGTGTGTGTGTGTGTGTGAGTGTGCGTGTGTTTTGAGTGTGTGTGTGTGTGTGTGTGTGTGTGTGTGTGTGTGTGTGTGTGTGTGTGTGTGTGTGTGTGTGTGTGTGTGTGTGTGTGTGTGTGTGTGGTGTGTGTGTGTGTGTGTGTGTGTGTGTGTGTGTGTGTGTGTGTGTGTGTGTGTGTGTGGTGTGTTGTGTGTGTGTGTGTGTGTGTGTGTTGTGTGGTGTGTGTGTGTGTTGTGTGTGTGTGTGTGTGTGTGTGTGTGTGTGTGTGTGTGTGTGTGTGTGTGTGTGTGGTGTGTGTTGTGTGTGTGTGTGTGTGTGCGCGTGTGTGCGCGCGCGCGTATGTGTGTGTTTTAGAGTGTGTGTGCGTGCGTGTGAGTGTGAGCGTCTCTTTCTCTCTCTCTTCCTCTCTTCCTACCTCTGTGCGTGCGCGCGCGCGCGCGCGCGCGTGTGTATGTGTGTGTGTGTGTGTGTGTGTGTGTGTGGTGTGTGTGTGTGTGTGTGTGTGTGTGTTTGAGTATGCGTGTGTGTGTGTGTGTGTGTGTGTGTGGTGTGTGTGTGTGTGTGTGTGTGTGTGTGTGTGTGTGTGTGTGTAGGCTTATGTGTGTGTGTGTGTGTGGTGTGTGTGTGTGTGTGTGTGTGTGTGTGTGTGTGTGTGTGTGTGTGTGTGTGTGTGTTTGTGTGTGTGTGTGGTGTGTGTGTGTGTGTGTTGGCTGTGAGTTTGAGTTTGAGTCCTCTCACATGATATCTGTTTTCTTCATGTAGAGGATGGAAGAGAGAGTGAGGATAGAGCCAATCTTCGGTCCAACCTTTCAGGCAGTTCATACATGGTATTCTCTGCTAGGGAAAGTAAGAGTAGGTGGGACTGAAAGAGTTGTATCCATTTTTCCCCTTAAATAGGACATCCAAAGGACATAAGATTACAATTAGTTTTTTTTACATCGTTTATAACAAAGCAGGACTGCACACACACACACACACACACACACACACACACACACACACACACACACACACACACACACACACACACACACACACACACACACACACACACACACACACACACACACACACACACACACACACTATGAGTTATCAGGGAGACAGAGATTTGACAGTGCTGATTTACGTCACGTATTATGTCCGGGAACTGACGTGGGATAAGACACAGAGGTTTTTGTTTTTTTTAATACAAAATATCCCACATACAATTGCACATATATTCTGAACAATATTACACAAAGCAATTACATCATCAGAAGTGTCCATATTTAAGACGCCTGCGAGAACTCTTGTCTGTGACTGTGATTCCTTTGACATGACGATGCATTATTTGTTTTTACAAGGCAATATTCTATAATTTCATTATTCGTTAAAAAAAAAAACTATATAAAAAAGCGTTATAATATTCCCTACGACAACTTCATTACAAGCACATAGAACGGGTTTTTTGCACACAAAAAAATAGTAAAATGTATGCCGAAGGCATAACATTTGAAAAAAAAACAAAAACAAAAAAACAAAAACCCGCAACATTTCTATCAAAATACCGCTTTTTTTTTTTTTTTTTTTTTTGAAAGCTTTGTTCTGTCTCTCAGACCAAATATTCTTTATCACTGTTCTATTCCAAGTGTTTCGTCTTTTCTGTTTGGTTTGGGTTTGGTTGGTTATTGTTGTGTTGGGTTCGAAGACTCCTGGAAGTATTCCTGGTTGTGACGATAGACAAACCGGAACCTTTACTACGTTTTTCCTCCTTTTAATCATTTCAGAAGAAGAGTTTCCATTTCCGGACACACTCGCCCCCACATATATCCGCCGCCAGTCTTTTGAAAACCCCGGTGGGAACACAGATGGAATCGCTGCCTGGCCATTCGTTCACGCCACTACGTTGTGACAGCTGACTCATCGAAGCTGTGAGCAAGCCCATTGTCAAGCTGCACGTGCCAACTGTCTCCTCCACCGAGCGAGCACTTCGGGAGGTGCAGCAAGGTAGGCCAGGTGGGACTCATCCGCTGCTCTTCCTATTTCCAGGCTGGGACATTGCGAAATCTCCCTCAGCTCTTGTTTGGTCACCTGCCACCAGTTGTGCAGTCGGTGTATTTATCTGCCCGCCTCGGCGTCGGTCTCTCAGTGGTTTTGTCTGTCTCTCTTGGAGTTCTGGCTCTTCTGGCATCGATCTCTGCCTGGAGATTAGTCTCTAGGAACATCTGGCTATCAGGCTCCGGCCTGGTGTGTGTGTGTGTGTGTGTTGTGTGTGTGTGTGTGTGTGTGTGTGTGTGTGTGTGTGTGTGTGTGTGTGTGTGTGTGTGTGTGTGTGTGTGTGTGTGTGTGTGTGTGTGTGTGTGTGTGTGTGTGTGTGTGTGTGTGTGTGTGTGTGTGTGTGTGTGTGTGTGTGTGTGGTGTGTGTGTGTGTGTGTGGTGTGTGTGTGTGTGTGTGTGTGTGTGTGTGTGTCTACGCAGGAAGTGGGTCTTTTTTTCATCTTTTTTTTTTTTTTAGTTTCGAAATGATAAACGAGACAAGGTGAGGAGTTAGTCTCTCAACTTCTTCCTCACTTTCCTGATGTTTCAATGGCCCTGAAAAAGTTTCGTTGGAAGAAATTCTGACACGTGAAATTTCAAAAATTAAAATACTGAGTCCTTCGTATTATAAAGTTACAATTCTTTTGCATTTGGTTCTGGTGTTTATGCGTTTTTCCACTTTAAAATTCTATCTGTTTATTCTGTTTACGTCAGCATCCTATCTGTAACGTTGAAGGTAGTCTGTGGCTGATAGATGATTTACAAGAATGGAGTTTGAGACAAGGTGTTATAGTACTATTTCGCTCATATGTTCCTCTCAAAATCAGCGTTGAAAATGTTCGACTACAGCCGCAGTCGTGTGTAGACATTCAAGAAAACAGCATATAAAAAGGAAACATAAACCATAAACAGCTAACATCCACATGAAACAAATACACATAATTTTTCTTCACATATCTTCAATGGATGAACATATATATTTTCTTCTTCAGAATCATACAGTACCGGCTCATTTGTTCTTTCTGCGTTCATTGCAGACATTTACATCACACAATGGAATGAAAAATAACAGGTCTTGCTGCTACACCTTGTCAAACAGTTGTACCAACCTATCCGCTAGACACTTTGTTCCCCAAACCATTACGCCAGTGTTAATTCAGTCCAAGTCCCGCTCCTTTGAAATAGTGTGATGTGAAAGTCAGTCACATTATGATACATTCATAGCAACTGCCACCTCACAAAAACCTTCCTCCAAGTTCTGATGGTAGTAGTAGTAGTAGTAGTAGTAGTAGTAGTAGTAGCAGTAGCAGCAGCAGTCGTCGGCAGTCGTCGTCGTCGTCGTCGTAGTCGTCGTCGTAGTGGTAGTAGTAGTAGTAGTAGTAGTAGTAGTAGTAGTAGTAGTAGTAGTAGTAGTAGTAGTAGTAGCAGTAGTAGAAGTAGTAGTAGTAGTAGTAGTAGTCTTTGTCGGTTTTATTGTTGTTGTAGGAGTTGAAAGCAACACATCCAGTTTCTTCCTAAAATCATCTCCGGGTCTCACAAGTAAGTTATATAAGCATTATGTCACATGTATCAAATTATAATTCATCTCTCTCTCTCTCTCTCTCTCTCTCTCTCTCTCTCTCTCTCTCACACACTCTCACACACACAAACACACCACACACACACACACACACACACACACACACACACACACACACACACACACACACACACACACACACACAACACACAACACACACACACACACACACACACACACACACACACACACACACACACACACACACACACACACACACACACACACACACACACACACACACACACACACACACACACACACACACACACACACACACACACAAATACACACACACACCCGCACACACATACACACGCACACATACACGTATATAAGCATCATGTCATATGTATCAAAATATAATTCATAGATCTCTCTCTCTCTCTCTCTCTCTCTCTCTCTCTCTCTCTCTCTCTCTCTCTCTCCTCTCACACACACACCACACACACACACACACACACACACACACACACACACACACACACACACACACACACACACACACACACACACACGCACGCACGCACGCACACACATACCTCACGCACACATACACGCGAAGGTCACAGGGATCTGATGTCCACCTTTTGCTTGGATTGGCACCCACATCCAATGGCCTCTTTCCTGGCCAATAACCTCTTTCCTGTCCTGGCCAATGGCCTCTTTCCTGTCCTGGCCAATGGCCTCTTTCCTGGCCAATACCCTCTTTCCTGTCCTGGCCAATGGCCCTCTTTCCTGTCTTGGCCAATGGTCTCTTTCCTGGCCAATAAACCTCTTTCCTGTCCTGGCCAATAACCTCTTTCCTGTCCTGGCCAATGGCCTCTTTCCTGTCCTGGCCTGGCCAATGGTCTCTTTCCTGGCCAATAACCTCTTTCCTGTCCTGCCAATAACCTCTTTCCTGTCCTGGCCATGACCTCTTTTTCCTGTCAATGGCCTCTTTGGTCTCAATGACCTCTTTCCTGTCCTGGCCAATAACCTCTTTCCTTTCCTGGCCAATAACCTCTTTCCTGTCCTGGCCAATGGCCTCTTTCCTGTCCTGGCCCAATGGCTTTCCTGGCCAGTACCTTTCCTGTCTGGCCAATAACCTCTTTCCTGTCCTG
>JADBJO010002279.1:316955-319455 GCA_016801955.1 Conus betulinus
GTGCTGGTTCTCCATTCTGGCACTAAGCAACGTGGTGCTTGTTCTCCATTCTGGCACCAAGCAACGTGGTGCTGGTTCTCCATTCTGGCACCAAACAACGTGGTGCTGGTTCTCCATTCTGGCACCAAACAACGTGGTGCTTGTGCTCCATTCTGGCACTAGCAACGTGGTGCTTGTTCTCCATTCTGGCACTAAGCAACGTGGTGCTGGTTCTCCATTCTGGCACCAAGCAACGTGGTGCTTGTTCTCCATTCTGGCATTAAGCAACGTGGGTGCTGGTTCTCCATTCTGGCACCAAACAACGTGGTGCTTGTTCTCCATTCTGGCACCAAACAACGCGGTGCTTGTTCTCCATTCCGGCACCAAACAACGCGGTGCTTGTTCTCCATTCCGGCACCAAACAACGTGGTGCTGGTTCTCCATTCTGGCACCAAACAACGTGGTGCTTGTTCTCCATTCCGGCACCAAACAACGCGGTGCTTGTTCTCCATTCTGGCACCAAACAACGCGGTGCTTGTTCTCCATTCCGGCACCAAACAACGTGGTGCTTGTTCTCCATTCTGGCACAAAGCAACGTGGTGCTTGTTCTCCATTCTGGCACTAAGCAACGTGGTGCTGGTTCATTCTGGGAGGGCACCGGAAGACGAAAGTGCGCTTGGCCCAGAACCAGGAGAAGAGTAGTGGTAGTGGGATGGGGGTGCAGGTGAGGGGGATTCACGGTGCAGGTGAGGGGGATTCACGGTGCAGGCGAGGAGGATTCACGGTGCAGGTGAGGGGGATTCACGGTGCAGGGCACCAAATTCACGGTGCAGATCAAAGGGGATTCACGGTGCAGGCACCAAATTCACGGTGCAGATGAGGGGGATTCACGGCACCAGGTGAGGGGGTTCTTGTGCAGGTGAGGGGGATTCACGGTGCAGATAACGGGGATTCACGGTGCAGATGAGGGGGATTCACGGTGCAGGTGAGGGGGATTCACGGTGCACGGTGAGGGGATTCACGGTGCAGGGTGAGGGGATGCACGGTGCAGTTGAGGGCACCACGGTGCAGCGTGGAGGGGGATTCACGGTGCAGGTGAGGGGGATTCACGGTGCAGATGAGAGGGATTCACGGTGCAGATGAGAGGGATTCACGGTGCAGGTGGAGAGGGGGATTCACTGGGGGGATTCACGGTGCAGATGAGGGGGATTCACGGCACCAAAACAGAGGGATTCATTGGGGGATTCATGGTGCAGGTAAGGGGATTCACGGGGGGATTCACGGTACAAGGTTACGGGGGATTCACGGTGCTGGTGAGAGTGATTCACGGTGCAGGTGAGGGGGATTCGCGGTGCAACAATGAGAGTGATTCACGGTGCAGGTGAGGGGATTCACTGTGCAGGTCCAGAGGGATTCACGGTGCAGATGAGAGGGATTCACGGTGCAGGTGAGAGGGATTCACGGTGCAGATGAGAGTGATTCACGGTGCAGATGAGAGTGATTCACGGTGCAGGTGAGGGGGATTCCCTGTGCAGGTGAGAGGGATTCACGGTGCAGGTGAGGTGGATTCACGGTGCAGGTGAGAGGGGTTCACGGTGCAGATGAGAGGGATTCACGGTGCAGATGTGAGTGATTCACGGTGCAGGTGAGGGGGATTCACTGTGCAGGTGAGAGGGATTCACAGTGCAGGTGAGAGGGATTCACGGTGCAGATGAGGGGGATTCACGGTGCACCAACAACGAGGATTCACGGTGCAGATGAGAGTGATTCACGGTGCAGGTGACGGGTGCTTTCACGGTGCAGGTGAGAGGGATTCACGGTGCAGGTGAGAGGGATTCACGGTGCAGATGAGACATTCACGGTGCAGGTGAGGGGTTATCCACGGTGCAGATGAGAGTGGTCACGGTGCAGGTTAGCGGGATTCACGGTGCAGGTGAGGGGGATTCACGGTGCAGGTGAATTCACGGTGCAGATGAGAGTGATTCACGGTGTAGGTTAGCGGGATTCACGGTGCAGGTGAGGGGATTCACGGTGCAGGTGAGAGGGATTCACGGTGCAGGTGAGGGGGATTCACCGTGCAGGTGAGGGGGGATTCATGGTGCAGATGAGAGGGATTCACGGTGCACGTGAGAGGGATTCACGGTGCAGGTGAGGGGGATTCACGGTGCAGGTGAGAGTGATTCACGGTGCAGGTGAGGGGGATTCACGGTGCAGGTGAGAGGGATTCACGGTGCAGGTGAGGGGGATTCACGGTGCAGGTGAGGGGGATTCACCGTGCAGGTGAGGGGGATTCACGGTGCAGATGAGAGGGATTCACGGTGCAGGTGAGGGGGATTCACGGTGCAGTGAGGGGGATTCACGGTGCAGGTGAGGGGGATTCACGGTGCAGGTGAGGGGGATTCACGGTGCAGGTGAGAGGGATTCACGGTGCAGATGAGGGGGATTCACGGTGCAGATGAGGGGGATTCACGGTGCAGGTGGAGAGGGGGATTCACTGGGGATTCACGGTGCAGATGAGGGG
>JADBJO010002280.1:0-12500 GCA_016801955.1 Conus betulinus
ACACGCTGATTTAAGTCCACGCTGTTCCTAACCCATAACCGAATGTTTAAGAAGCAAGGATGGAAGCCGTTCTTTTCATCATATCGCTTTCTCGCCTCTCTTTTTTTTTTTTTTTTTTTTTTTTTTGATGATGATGAGATGTTGACAAGAAGGGTGTCTTTATGCAGTACACTTTTTGAAAGCTGGTACGTGCTTATTCCTACACTGAGAATAAGAAGTACCATCTGTGGCAGTTTGTGTGTGTGTGTGTGTGTGTGTGTGTGTGTGTGTGTGTGTGTGTGTGTGTGCGCGCGCGCGCGCGCGCGCGCGAGCATGCGTGTTAATGAAATGCGTGTCTGTGGTTATTGGTGAAAGTGCCGAGGGACATGTTTACACAAAGCATTTGGCGGCTGTTTTTTTTTTTTTTTTTTTTGTAAATTCTTGTTGTATCTGATTCAAATTGTGGCAAGTTAAGTTTATATATATATATATATATAATGCTGAACAATTAGGTAGTTGGGGGAAACAAGTGCAGGTTCACAATTCTTCCATCAATATCGTAATGACTTGGCAAAGATTTTGAAATTTAGAAGAGAAAAAAAAAATGAGATGAAGAAAATGGGACAACATATGTTATAAACGATAATAAAAACCCTTCGCTAGCTGCATGAGGAACCATTGCAATCCCTCCCGAAGACAGATTTATATGTATTGCCTGCTCTATAGTCCTAGGCCTTTCGTCCACTGGATCGGACTCATTAGGGAGACACGGCTGATTGTGTCTGTGCTCTTGGCGTCAAATAGAGACACACCACAGTCCGTACATATGTGGTGTTCTCACCACCAAGGGTTCAAAAAAGAATCCAACAGCGCTCCCAAAGCAGCCAGCGAAAAGGTAGTACAATAAAACAAAACGAAATTGTGGAGAGGAAAAAAGTTGCTGAAAAAAACTTAAAACATTACGTAACCAGTATATGATGATGATGATGATGATGATGATGATGATGATGATGATGTGTGTGTGTGTGTGTGTGTGGTGTGTGTGTGTGTGTGTGTGTGTGTGTGTGTGTGTGGTGTGTGGTGAGTGAGTGAGTGAATGTGTGTGTGTGTGTGTGTGTGTGTGTGTGTGTGTGTGTGTGTGTGTGTGGTGAGTGAGTGAGAGAGAGAGAGAGAGAGAGAGGAGAGAGAGAGAGAGTGTGTGTGTGTGTGTGTGTGTGTGAGAGATATGTATATATATTATATATATATAGATATATATATATATATATCTCACAGACCGATCACAGAGTCCACACCATGGCTGTAAGCAAGTTCAAATCAGAACGAGGCACAGGTTAGAATGCCAAAATTAAAGTACAAAACCAGACCATCTCCTGGCTCAGTGACGTGAAGATAATTCATGAAGAAGATTTGTTTGTTTTTCTTTTTTTTTTGTATCTTGACGTTCAGTGATTTGTGTGAGTTGCGTCTCACCGTATGCTTTGTACATCTGTACTTTGTCAGCTCATTATATGATTTTGTTCCCTTTCTTTCTTTCTTTTTTATTCACGGGCGCTGGCTCTTGTCTCTTCTGGTCTCACTGAGATATGGACATTCTTTTCGTACTCCCACCCACTACATCCCTGCGAGAGAATGCTAGATAGGAGCGCATTTAGGGAAAGCAGGGACAGTTTAAAGTATGTGAGCAGTTAGTGGTTGTTGCTGGATTTAACTTGCAGTTGCTATTCTTGTACCGGTCCGATAGAGCAGTGCTGGCTGATTATCGTGCCTATTCTCTTCGCTTTTGACAGACAACACATAGGCACTGTTATGGAAACATCTCCAGCTCTGGAGGAGGAGGGGTGAAAGGCAAAAGATGGAGGGAATTCTGACTTCCCAAACCAAACATCTCATTCCTCCGCCACATCCCCCTCTCCGAATGGCCTCTCTGTCTCCTTCTGTCTCTTTATCACAATCTCTGTCTGTCTCTGTCTCTCTGTCTGTCTGTCTCTCTTTTCTGTCTGTCTGTCTCCCTCCCTCTCTCTTCTCTTCTACTTTCTCTCTCTCTCTCTTATCCCTCCCTTCATCCCTCCCTCTCTCCCCTCTCCCTCTCTCTTTCTCTTTCTACCCCGCCCCCCCCCCCCCCCCCCCCATTCTCTCTTTTCTTTTCTGCTGTCTCTGTCTCTCTCTGTGTCTGTCTCTCTCTCTCTCTCTGTCTCTCTCGCTGTCTCTCTCTCTCTCTCTCTCTCTCTCTCTCTCTCTCTCTCTATCTATCTATCTATCTCTCTGCCCCAACCTTATTTAGACATTCAGTTTGAACGAACGTCGCTTCAGATCTTGTAATGATTGCGATCTGGTGTATCCAGTGTGCGGGATATCAAAAGATCAGATGAATTTCGCTTTCTTTTGCCAGAGACTGAAAGATATGAGTAAAAACTTCCTCCGGCCTAAATGTTTTAAAGAACCCTATTTATTTAAACCAGTCTAATTGATGTCACGCACTGTGCCTGAGGTTCATGTAATGCTTTTTCAGAAGGCTTTTAAACAGCAATAGCTACTGCAATAATTATATTTTGTCAAATGATCATTTCAATATATTGTTGTAATATCGTTGCCATTTTTTATAGTATAAAAGCATTATATATTCATGTATTTCTTTACAAGGGGCCGAAATCCGCATGAATTAATCACTCACTCGCATCCCCACCCCAACCTCTACCACTCTCCCGATTTGTCGTTCGCACAGGTGCCTACGCTATGCATGATTGAACGCATTTGATCTGTCAGCTTGTTTTCTCGCATCCTCCAGACATTTAACATTCTCTTTAATCAAATATGAGTCACTGCTTACAAAACTGTTTTTATTGAGCCTAACGCAGCATTGAAAAGACAGCACAACAAACAAACAACAAAAAAGCACACACACACACACACACACACACACACACACACACACACACACACACACACACACCACACACACGAGACGAGAGAGAGAGAGAGAGAGAGAGAGAGAGAGAGAGAGAGGAGAGAGAGAGAGACAGAGACAGACAGAGACAGAGAGAAAAGAATGACTGTTAGAATCCCAAAATAAGCTGAAAACATTTATGATAAGAATTATTTCGTCACCTAAAAACATCCCTATAACTTTGAGCAGGCCAGCATGGCAGCTACTCTAACAAGGTTCTGGAGTGTGGTGGTATCTTCGTGACACATTAGTTACCTTTCACACTGGTTCAAATCTCGGGAACCTACATGATGTGCTTTAAAGATCAACGTAACTGCGTCCAGCGGTAAAGCGCATTGCAGCCATTTTGACAACTGACGTCTTGGCTAAGTTAACGATCTCCGTGGAAGCTGATGTTGAACGCTCTGTAGGTCAGTGACCCATGAACTGTATGGCTAAGACTGACCTTGCAGTCTGTGCGGTGCAAATGTGCGACTACATGAGCGGCATTGTTTTAAAAGTGCACGCTATTTGTGGGCTGAGATATGTCTGCAATTTCTGTGAGTAAGGTTAGAACATTTTGAGACGGTGACAGATTGATGGGGTGTGTCTACTACTCCCAGTGTATTTTACTACCAAGGACAGAAAAACTGCTATAGGCACGCATGCTTCATCTGTGTGTGTGTGTCTCCACCGTTTGTGCTCCTGCAATCACATAGTCCTCACTTTCCCTGTCAAATTGAACCCATAGTTTTGGAGACATATTTTGAAAAAAAGAATTTTATTTTGACGTTGAACAAACATGAAGGGTACAGTCCATGAGAGCTTTAATCACCTGGCCAAAATCGGAAACGATGGCTTGGTAAGTGTAAGGATGCTCAAAGATCATTTTCAAGATTATACTCGTTTTCGTTTTCATTAAAATCTGTCAGCTGCAAGAAATGCTTGAATACATGTATACGTGTACAATATTTCTACCCTCAAGCGAGAATTTCAATGTAATTTTTTTTTCAAATAGTAAATGGGAAATCTAAACAACGAGCAAAAGATCTGTCGAAGAGGCCTCCAGCAATTACACAGACGCCACTTCCACTTGCAAACTCGGCGAAATAAATCGCGATCCGCCAAACAACCTAAAAACAACCACCGGCTCCACAATCACGGCATCCACACCCCATCTTCCCCACCAACCCAATCTCCTCTCTATCTCGCCCCTCGCCAACAACCATGCTATCCTGCTTTCTTTGCATCCACTCATCTCCCGTTCGATTCCAGTCGGTGGTGCAGTGTTGAGCGGTGATGAGATAACTCATCCGGGTCTGGCACACTTCCAGACAGCTTCCATGCCTATCCCCGAAATGAAGGCGTCGATACGCGGAGATGGAGTGGAGAACGTATACTAGGCGTTGCCTCTTGGCTTAAATTGGAAATATTTTTATGTTCCACGTGGAATACGTTTTCATTCGCATCCCAAATTGTATACCGAGTAAATTGTAGATTTGACGTGTGATGAAAGAGACAAACTTCGAATCGCAGCTCGTAGGCTTGTGTGGTCGTGAAACTCGTAGTTTCCGCCTGTGTCTCAGTTTGAACACATTTGTGCTTGAACAAGCTCCCCCCCCCCCCCCCCCCTTCGGAGAAGAAGAAGGGGAGGGGGCGAGGGGCGGGGGGATAGGGAGCGTTTTGAGCTCAGGTAAGTCGAAGTAATCTCGATTCTCATCCTAATCTGTATGTGAAATTCATAACCTCCACATTTCTGCAGCAAACATTTTCAGAGGCTTTGGCGCCGAAGTCGTTTGACAACTTCTCTCTCTCTCTCTCTCTCTCTCTCTCTCTCTCTCTCTCTCTCTCTCTCTCTCTCTCTCTCTCTCTCTCTCTCTCTCTCCATCTGCCTCTCAGTCTCTGTCTCTGTTTCTTTGTCTCTGCACCCCCCCCTCTCTCTCTCTCTCTCTCTCTCTCTCTCTCAAAATGTCTCACACGCTGTTTTCGTTGTGTGTGTGTGTGTGTGTGTGTGTGTGTGTGTGTGTGTGTGTGTGTGTGTGTGTGTGCGATATCACAGACATTGCCAGTTTTTTTGTGACTGGAGATCGCAACTTTATCACTTTTCATTAATTCACACACACACTCACACACACACACACACACACACACACACACACACACACACACACACACACATGCACGTGCACGCACACACACGCACGCACACACACACACACACACACACACACACACACACACACACACACACACACACACACACATTTCATAGTAATGGTGCAGTGCTGCCGGTTCTCCTTTTCGCTGCTCTCACCTGTTCCACCGACGGCTTTGCTGCTTCCGCATCCCACCCACAGCTTCGTTACTTACCTCAATCTCTCTGGCTCCTTTTCTCGTTGAAAGGTGTCACCGTTTCGTAAAAGAACTCTTCTGGGTTTCGACAAACAGGCTTGGGTGAAAATAGCAGCATTGGGATGATCTCAGTTGTCTGCTGCAGCTGGGGTCTGTGCGTACCGGCAAGGCGAGGCTCAGTCTGGTTCGTCCAACTCCTTCCCAGAATAGAGCCCCCTCCCGCGTCTACGAATACACTCCATCCCCTGCTTCCTCTCCCTTTTTCTGTCTCACTCTCTCCATATGTGAATGTAGTGTGTGTGTGTGTGTGTGTGTGTGTGTGTGTGTGTGTGTGTGTGTGTGTGTGTGTGTGTGTGTGTGTGTGTGTGTGTGTGTGTGCCTGCCTTGTGTATATGTGTGTGTGTGTGTGTGTGTGTGTGTGTGTGTGTGTGTGTTGTGTTGTGTGTGTGTTGTGTGTGTGTGTGTATGTCTTAGTGCAGTCTTAGTACAGTCAATGAAAAAAAGTCATATCTATAGTTACGATGATTCAGCTGTACGGATTGCGTGAATGAAAGGCGCGGAGTGTGTGTGACAGTGGACGGAAGGGAGACTGTTTGAGATATGAGAACATTCTGACCTTAGTCTGTAAATGTGGATCGACAGAGCTATCATATTGGGCTGGCCATAATATAATCTTTGAGCTTGAATCGGTGATTGTGGAAATTCTTTTTTCCACTTTGTCTAATTTATAGGTATGTTCTAATTTGCTTTTGTTGGAGCCCGACTGTACTGTTTGTTACCGGATTTTTCATTTATTTTTTTTCATTTATTTATTGAGAGAGAGAGAGAGAGAGAGAGAGAGAGAGAGAGAGAGAGAGAGAGAGAGAGATAGCTTCTTTTCACTGGATTCTGTTGGCAAACGTAGAAACTATCTCCTTTTAGCAAACCGCACCGGAGATACGGGGACTGCTGCAGCAAACGTAGCAGGTAAAACGCTGTTTGCACGCTCCTCCAATCGCCAGAAAACGTGCAGTGGTCGGCGGCTTGTGCATGCATTACATAAAGAGAAAGAAAGGAAGGGGGAAGAGAATGTTGCAACAAGCCAGTCTCTGATACGGCTGCATTCAGTTTATGGCCCATCTCATCGTCGGCAGCAAACAAGGTAATTATTGTTTTAATAGGTTACAGGCTAGAGGGGGAATCTTGTCAAATTGTTCAGAAATCTCTGCGTTACCCCCACGCTGTTCATTTCAGCTTCCCGTCCACTTCCAACCCTGATTTATGTTTCCGCCGTTGCCGTGGTACCGGCAGTCCACAGGGAGCAGTCAGTGCCAAATCGGATTGAGACAACCCATCGGAGGAGGCGCTGCACTGCTGCTGAGTCTCTTCAGTGGTGTTCAGCGGGGCGCCTGTTCTGTTCCAGCATACGTAGAACACCACCCACTAAGCCCCATACTGACGACAATAATTTCTTAGTCGCGGAGCCATCGTGAGTAGGTAAGCGTCCTCTTTCGGAGGGCGCGGACCGTCCGACCGTCCAACGCCCGTCTCCATGAATTTGCCGTTACTGGCGATCTCGACATGGACTGACCAAGGGGAAACGCTGAGAAGAAATCGAAAATGAGTTATCCTGAGTGCAGAACATTAAGCGCCACAGACTTTTAGACATTTTAGTTCTTTTTTAATGCTGATCGATGAGGGTGAGAATGATGAAGATGATACTAAGGAGTTCCATGTTGGTCTGAGACTTCATGACGGGGCTGTATTTACTCTTTCTTTCAAAATATATTCCAGCGTCAACCAGGTCAGAGAGATACAGACACCTGCAATGTTGGCCAAAACATTTGAGCAACACCGTCAGAGACGCATCTATCAAGTGGATGAAACACGATTGTATGGCTCTTGTCTTCCCAGTTATGCCCGTAACAAACTAAACTCTGGGTAGGAGCCGGTCTAAGCTGAAATATCCCACAGATATATGGCTCTGATAGGAATCGAACCAACGATCTCCCAGCCAGTATTCCCGACGCTAACCTCTGCGCAATGGGGGCTGAAACCTGTACAATGATCTTAGTAATGTGATGACTTTGTTTCATTATTTCCAATCATGTGGTGACTTTGTTTCAGTATTTCCAATCATGTGGTGACTTTGTTTCATTATTCCAATCAAACCTTGAATAAAAAAAAAAGGTCGTGTGACTGGTGAACATTATTCGTGGCCACAGTGAGATTAGTGTTTGATTTGGACGCTGTGATCCACTGCATAGTTACAAAAAACTCGCTACTCAGTGGTGGGAAACGGGTTATTGGCGGGGGTGTGTCAATCACTGAAAAAAAAAATCGCACGTCACACTGGTGCCATTGGGTGCTCATTGTTGGCTTTCTTTGGCAACATTTGCAACCCATTGTTGGGGGGTGAAATACGCACTCAAAGTTGCGCGCGCGCACGTGCACGAACACACACACACACACACACACACACACACACACACACACACACACACACACACACACACACACACACACACACACACACTCGTGCGCGCGGGCGCGCACGCACGAAAGAGCGACCGCGACGCACGTACTCACACGCGGAGATTTATATTCACGCAGACTTGGAATGACGAGCATGTGTGTGTGTGTGTGTGTGTGTGTGTGTGTGTGTGTGTGTGTGTGTGTGTGTGTGTGTGTGTGTTGCTTTGTTGTTTAATATCATGTAAGCGGTAATTTTCCCTGAAAGGATGCAGCTGATAATATTCCTCAGACTAAATTAGAGTATGCGGCAGTCTTGAATTTATTAGACACCCCCACACACACACACACCACCACCATCTCTTCGAATTTTGATCTTCTTGCACGACTGCATGATGCAGGAAAGAAGGATTAAGAAAGAAGGGGAGGGTAGTTGCATGACTGTGGAACATGGTTTTACACGGCACTTGGGGGAAAGCAAACAAAGACGAGCGAAACGAAAAACAGTCACGTAAAGGACCTGAATGAGTGTAGTCTGCAAAAGAGGGTTCCTCTCAAAGACAGAATGACCAGATCAACAGATAAGGCGGCTCGATGATAGCAGTGGTCAGACGTGTTTACAACGCCGACCGTCGGTCAGAAGTTGGGTTCCTCGGTCAGCGCAGCGAGTCCGAGAGACGATAATGAAGTGCATTCCAACCGTGCCATGAATGGCTTCTGCTGCCGCCAGCTAACCACCCAATGACCGCGACTGCTCCCACTAAAGGTGCATTTCCCACCCTGTTGCTGACTTTAAGGTGTACGAAGTTCGTGGTTTGCTGGTCCATTGGCAATCCGTCGCTGAACTTTCTCTTTCTGGGTACATCCCCGTCTAGAATTGCGCTTCAGCGCACAAACCTAATTACAACAAAAAAAGCGAAGCAAAAAAACACACACAGAGAGAGAGAGAGAGAGAGAGAGAGAGAGAGAGAGAGAGAGAGAGAGAGAGAGAGAGAGAAGCGAAAAAAAAAAAAAAAAAGAGAGAGAGAATGTCGCGTTTTTTCAAATCAAAACGTTTGCGCTGGGGGAGGGAATAGATGGGAGGTGGGGATAAGGGAGGAGGGGGGGGGGGGGGGGGGAGAAAAGGGGTTTAGAGTCGGTCAACAGCATTCCTTACTTTATATAAATTACACCAACCATACAACTGTACAAAGAGAGGAACGCCTGCAGATACGCATCGCTAAGAAACATAGAAACCGAACTCGATGGGAAACGTCGGCGACGAGGAATTAAACTTAAATAAATTGTAAGAATTGTAAGGAAATGTTTGCTCATGGCTGTGACAGCAAGTTGGATTTCACGTTAGGAAGTAACGTTATGACTGTTTTTGGTGTTAGTCGAGTATGTACATTTTTAAGATATTTAGTTATACCGTATGATTTTAGCTAACTTTGTCCAGTGATCATGAAATATTAATTTTAAATGTGTGTGGAAAAGGAGGGTAGAGAGAGGAGGGGGAGGGAGGGAGAGAGATAGAGGGAGATGATGACAACGACAATTATTTTTTCCATAAAAAAGACAGCTTCCCTAACAGAAGGATGTGTGCATCATAAACAACCGATCCACAGTACACTAAACATAAGAAGACAAATGAATTGATATTATGATATTGCATACTCTCTCATTTGAAAGGCCTTGTATGAGAGAGAGAGAGAGAGAGAGAGAGAGAGAGAGAGAGAGAGAGAGAGAGAGATTGGAGGAGAGAGATTGGAGGAGAGAAAATCACCGGAACACATTTTTTGTGACGCCTTATGAAAACTACAGGCATTGATGTCAGTTGAATTATTTCACGTGATTGCATATGTAGTGCTTGTCGAATGTCTATATACACGTGTATTCTCATGGATGAAGCTGTGTGTAAAAACGATAAGTTCCCATGTGTTAGGTTTACGTGTACACTGATCCACGAGTCAGTATAGTGGGTTTGCTTTTTCTCGGTACATTTGTCAACCTGAGAAAGAATTTTGAAGGGAAAAAAATCTTAAGGTGTCTGAATACATTAAGAAAAACCAAAGAATTTCTTCTCTGTTGACAAATGAAATGATTGATTCAGCCTTTGAACTTTTAGTCCTGTAATGGATATGTTCAACTTTGAAGAAATGTTGTTCGCGCGCGGGGGGGGGGGGGGGGGGGGGGGGGGGGGGGGGGGATCTCTTACCCACCTATCATTCAAGTGACTGCCTCGTCTCGCGCTATGACGAATGTAAGCGTGTACGCATTAGTACAGGATATCACATCGACGTTGCTTCTTTTTTTTTTTTCTCAACCAAAGCGTCTGGGACAACAAAACTGTACTTTTAGTAATGGCCACGAGCCAACAACCAAAACAACAACGACTTTCACTGCTGAAATCCACATGTTGGTTGAGTCATGTTTCTGCTCGTACCTTTCTTATTCGAGTTTTGCTGCTCCAGTATTTTGTTTGGCCAATACATTTTTTCGCCCGTTTAATCATTAGCCAGACTTGCCCAACAGTTCTTGAAAATTGCATCTCTCTCTCTCTCTCTCTCTCTCTCTCTCTCTCTCTCTCTCTCTCTGTGTGTGTGTGTGTGTGTGTGTGTGTGTGTGTGTGTGTGTGTGGTGTGTGTGTGTGTTTGTGTGTGTGTGTGTGTGTGGTGTGTGTGTGTGTGTGTACGCGCATGTTTGTGTTTTTTTATGTTTGTGTTGTCCGAGTGCAAAGGTGCACATGCTTTCATATCCATTTACGTCATTGTTATATGATGGCCGTTTTACACACGCACATATTCACACATGCACACACACACACACACACACACACACACACACACACACACACACACACACACACACACACACACACACACATTCTCATTCTCTCTCTCTCTCTCTCTCTCTCTTTCTCTCTCTCTCTCTCACACACACACACACACACACACACACACACACACACACACACACACACACACACACACACACACACACACTCATCTCATCTCACCACCAGAAATAACATTCTTTTATATGAAGAACTAAAGCTGCAGCTGCTTCATATTTATTCAGGACTAGAAACCATCTGACTATACATATCACGCTCAGAGAGATCATGCGAAGGAAGCTGCGAACCACTTGCTTGGAACGTTTTGCAGATTGTAAACTGTTGCGCCGGCACTACAGGCGTCAGAAATCTGCACAAAAATGTTCTTAGTGTTTGTAGTGACTGGCTCATGCTGGTTTTCTTCTTTTAACAAATCTGTCACAAACTCTTGTGCGCTTAAGGGTTTGAGGATGATTATTGTCTGAATATAAAGGGGGTGCTTATAATTCAGTCAAGTGACTGGTTAGTAGCTGAGGTTTCTGTGTCCTGGTCTATGAGTGCTTCTGTTGGTCATGCATAAAAGCAACACTGAAACGGGCCAACACTGATTTGGGAACTTGCTGAAGATAGGTAATAAGAAGCAGAACAAGACAGCAAAGTAAATAATGAGGAAGAAGAAAGAAAGAAAGAAAGAAAGAAAGAAAAAGAAGAAAGAAAGAAAGAAGAAGAAGAAGAAGAAGAAGAGAGAGAGAGAGGGGGGGGGGGGAGGAGGTAGAGAGAGAGAGAGAGAGAGAGAGAGAGAGAGAGAGAGAGAGAGAGAACATGTCCTACACAACAAGCAGAAAGTTACCAAAACAACAGGGAATGAGTTGGAGAGGACCAAGGGAGTTTTAAGAGAACACGTTTTTATGCTTTACCTCAGAAGTTCGCCCACACCAGTGTTTGGACAGAATAAGGTAGAATACAACGCGGCATTCTCTCAACAAGCAGTCTGAGGGAGTTCAAAGACGTGTTCATTTGGACTGGACGTTGCAAAGATCACTTCCTAAGAAAGACAAGTCCTGTGTAACGCATGTCCTATCCGGGCTATTCCAACCATGTGTAGAGCACAAAGAATCAGGAGACGCACACAGCCATCATGGCCATCATGGCTGCCTTTGAGGGCAGTAGAGCCAAACGCATCTTGAAATCAGAGCCGAGAGTGAGCCAGTGAGAGAGACAGTGGAAATTGTTATCTTTGGTTTATAGAGCGGTTGATGGGTTTATGGTGAACAAACCTCACTAGGTTGTGGATTAACTTGTTTTAAAAGGTCACGGCATTGTTATTTTTTGTTTGTTCTGGGGGGCTGTGGTGGTTTGTGATGATGGTTTTGGTAGGAGGAGGACAGGGATATAGAAATACCTTCCGCATTCTGTCATCCCGGTCCAGTTAGTCTTGCATCGTTAAATACACGTGTGCTTTAGGAAGCCCATGTTGTTAATGTAATGTGTGTCATCTAACAAGCACTTGCTGACTCGGGGACATACGGGGGTGTACTACGGCCAGCCCAAGTGGCCTGTGGTATGGGAAATTGTAACCAAAGGTGGCGACAGTCACAGCACAGAGCTTTCACCATAAGTCTTCTTCAGTCGGAAAATCAGTGCCTCTACAGGCAAGACTTCAACAACAAAATGACACAGGAAAAACGAGTCTGTGACTAATTCGTGCTTACCGGGAATACCCATTACTGTCGATAGCAAGAAATCTGCTGTCCATGCTGGTTAAAAGACCAAAATGATGATTATCACATCAGTTATTCAGTATTGAATAGTGAAAGGCTTCCCTCAGCGATACGTTTCGTTGTGATCGTACGCACAGGGGGAGCCAAAAATATGAGATTTGACACTTAATTTGTGCTCATTTTTGCCCTTTGGCAACGCTGAATATTTTGAGTGGTTCGATCGTTTTTTCAGTTGTCTTTTTCATTTCTTTTCTTA
>JADBJO010002280.1:25000-32500 GCA_016801955.1 Conus betulinus
CTCTCTCTCTCTCTCTCTCTCTCTCTCTCTCACACACACACACACACACACACACACACACACACACACACACACACAGAGAAAAAGTACGTCAAAAGGCTTCTTTCTCTTCTAGGCCGCTTCCTACGGGTTTGCCTCTCGTGTAGGTGAGCGCACGCAGGTGTTTTACACTTCCACAAGCACACAGCCGGCAGTGGTCACCTTGAGATCACCTGCCGGTTCTACATCTTCTCCTCTCCGTGTCGTGCACCAGGTTTCTCCCCCCAGTCTGTGTGTTTGGCGGACTTTTTCTGAATGTATGAGCGCAGAAATGCCTCTTTGGTATGACCTGGTTTTGATTCCAGAGAAGAAAAGATGAAGTAACAAACTGTCAAACGAACACAAAACAAACAAACAAACAAACAAGCAAAATACAGGGCAAGCAGCGCATTTCGACCGCTTCACTTCCTCGGGTAACAATAAAGAAGTAGGGTAAGTCTTGCTCCCATAGGAAAACTTAACATAGAGTAACTTTTATTCAAGACTGGTACAGCCAGTCATTACTATGATGACGGAGGGTTGTTGGCCTGCGCTTGTTTTTCCACCACTGTTAGATTGTTCCTCTTTGTATTCGTCTGACTTTATTCAAGTTTAAAAGGCTGTGCCAGTCTTGAATAAAAGTTACTCTATGTTAGGTGCTCTAATGGGAGCAAGACTTACCCTATTTGTCTTTTGTTTACTGATCCCTGCCTCATTTTGTTTTCATCTTCCGCGGGTAAAATAAATGCACAAGACAGACAAGTATAAACCGAAACGTGAAACAAACAGAAGGCGTAGAACAAGGAAATTACTTACCCAAGAGAGAGAGGGGCTCTTTACTGCGAGTAGGAAGTCTAATAAGAACGATATTGTCTGAAGAAGCCTGAAGAGGTCAGTCTCGTTGCTTCTGTGTTGTGCTTTGTGCCTTTCGTTTAGGGGTCTGGTTACTCCATTTTTATTCTCCAGCTTCAACTTCGGACAAAGTTTATCCCTTTTTTTTTCGAACGAGCTTTTGTCCTTTTCGAGCTCATTTTTTTCCATATTGATATTAATGGGCTACAAAAGCCATTCCCTCGCCTAGCAGGTCCCAGTCCCAGAGACATAGATGTTTTTGACCAATCCAAATTTTAGCTAGCAGTGTGTGTGTGCGTGTGTGCATTTTCCTTTCCATTTGTGGTCTGTTGTTGTCTTTAGAATCGCTTCAGAAGACATCGTCATGTTATCCTTCACACAACTTGTATCTGTTCTCATTTTTTTCCTTTAATTTGTTATTTTCCTGCATTGTTTTGTGATTTATGTCTTAGTGGATGTTTCTCTTGTTTCCAGGCTACGTATTCTGGAAAGAACATTCCCATTTATATAAACATATACATTTTTCAAATTCGTTTTACTTCGAAATATGCACGGTATTTTATTTTTTAAATGTCCACCAGTGTTCTCGTGGGGTTAAGTCTGGACCAGGAGAGATTCATGCAGAAACAGTCCCAGTTACTCCCGTCTTCCGTATTTCCCGAAGGACTCACATTTGACCTACCATCATCCACCGTTCATGTTTCACTCTCCCAAAGATCCTCAGCTTCCATAGTCCAAAACACGTTTAGTTTCAATAGTCTGTACTCCAAAACGGCTCATTTTCTTCCCCTTTTCTTTTTTCATTTGATTTGAGCCTTCTGATTTATTCTAATGCATCTTCTGGAGAGAAAAAAACGAACAATGAAAACACAAAACTCCCCCCCCCCCTCCCTACCTCCACTCCCCAACTTCCAATCAGAAAAAAGGGGAGAGAAAAGACAGAGAGGTAGACAGACAGATAGAAAGAAATTAAGAAAGAAAGAGGGAGGGAAAAAAGAAGAAAGGCAACAACAGTGAAACCATACACATAGTATAACCGGCAAATTCAGTCATTGCCATTAGTAATCTGAAATTGTCAGTGTTGGCTTTTCCTTTCTGTAAAATTTCTGTAATGGCGCATCTTTGCCCGGTGCAAAAACAGGAGTCGGCGCGAATCAAATCCGCTGCACCGGTCTGCACAACTTACCTCACCAGCACTACCGAAAGTCACGGACTATTGACCGAAGGATTCGCTGCATCTCTCTTTACATGTGTGTTGGTAGGTTTTCCGGGTGCTTGGTGTAATTGGATGATTGTCTTTGATCAGAAGTGGACTGATGTGAAAGTGTTTTTTCGCGGGCCACGAGCTGTTGTCTGTGCTTTGCGTTGGATGTCTGGAGGAGAAACGTCATTCTTTCTTTCTTCTTCAAAGTCTGCTGCGCTCACATCTGTTGAAAGTATGGCTGGCATTTTAAATTGCGGCTATGCTGCTTAAGTTGCTGCGTCTTGTCTCGCGGACAGTTCTGTGTTTCTTGTTTTGTTTGTTCTTGTTGTTGTTTCCGGGGGTAGGATTGGGGGATATTACATTTCTTTTTTTTTAAAGATATGAATATTTGGATGTGTATTACTACACATTTTACTGCGAATATCATGCTGTTGTTCTGAGCTCTTCCACCTGATTCGGCTTTTTACTGTAACGAAATCATTTTTTTTTCTCAAAATTAACGTGTCGGAGTTAGATTTCGTCAGATTAATGACTTTATTTGTTTAGATTTTGTTTCTTTTTTTTTTTTTTTTTTTTTTTTTTTAGTTTCGGCTTGTTTTGAATTTGCTTGCAGCCCTGGTGGTGTGGTCAATCGGACCATAAGCTACATGACTTTTACCTGAGTGTTTTGTCCTGTAATCTGTTCGTCTGTACCTGTGGCGGTAACTAACCGCTCTTCTTTTGAAATTTTGCTTCATTTCCCCCTTCTGTCACCTCGGTTTAAAAATGAATTTACCTGTCTGTTTTCTGTTCATATAACCACCTCTGCTCTTCTGTCTCTGTCTCTGTCTGTCTGTCTGTCTGTCTGTCTCTCTCTCTCTCTCTCTCTCTCTCTCTGTCTGTTTGTCTGTCTGTCTGTCTGTCTGTCTCTCATATTAATGTTCTGAGGTTATTGTTTGCCCATCCTGTAGAAATGAGGGTAAGAACGAAGAACCCATTTTGTTTCATTGCACCGCTCATGCTGACAAAACGCAAAGGCTGCTGTTTGTTCAGTTCCTGTCCATGCCATCCACACAAGTCGAGCGTTGCTCTGTTGTTTATTTAATGACATTGAACTAGCTAACATCTGCCTGAAGCCGTGTGTGTGTGTGTGTGTGTGTGTGTGTGTGTGTGTGTGTGTGTGTGTGTGTGTGTGTGTGTGTGTATGAGAGAGAGAGAGAGAGAGAGAGAGAGAGAGGGCTGGCGTGTGCACGGGTGGGTGGGCGGGTGGCTCATGCATGCTCATGATTGTGCATGCAACTTACTCGCACACGCGTGTATGTTTGTTAGGAGAGTCAAGTGTGTGTGATGGGGTGGAGGGGAGTGAGAAGTGGGTGGGAAGTTGGCCTGTCTCCCGCTGTGTTGTCTGCAGGTATGAACGTCGCTTTCTGGTGCCTCGAGACTGGCTGAAAATAGTACACGTTTTAGATCACGTGACCTCGTCAACTTGCACCACTTGTTTCCATGGACTTGAAGTCTGTATTTGAATCCATTTGATTACGATTTAAAAAACTGAGCGCGAGACTTCATTTTATAGGCCGTTTACGTCATGTGTGAGGTATCTTGTACAGTGCAATAGCATAAGTCTGAGACTGATGGATTTATGGCTTACTACCCTTTAAAAGCCTTTTGACCTGTCAGGATAACGGAATGGGTGAGATAGGAGCGACCGACTTGTTGTTGGCAAAAGTTAATTTATTTCCATTTCCCACAAACAGTCAGGAAATCAGTTTTAAAAGTACTGACTGTTGTTCGGATATTGTGTGCTAACCCGCACCCACCACCCACCCTAGTTTTCGAACTTTAACCCTGTACAAAACATTTCATTTGGATTTTGTTAAATGGTATTCCTACTCTTTAATTTCTGCTAGCTTAAAATTATGTAACATGGCATCGACGGCTATTGAGACATTGGATCGGATTCTTTGAGAGACGTTTTAGCTGTCAGCTGGTAGATGTCACTGAACTCTCAAATTGAGCAGTGCGTTCTCAGTCCACTCGTATTCCGAGCCCAGTGGCTAAAGGTATTTGGAAAAGTCAGCGCTGAGTCTCTAAAGCTGGCTTGGCAAGGAGTGGGGGTTTTGTCGGCACTCAAATTCCGATCCACCAGGCAACTATTTTCTCCTCTCTGCGGCCAGATGGGTCCATCGAGAAATCGCTAACCCATAGGTATCAATACGCATGCCTCTTTTCAGAAAACAGCGCCTTTGCCAAGGCAGTAACTTTGCTGTAAATGTGTGTTTTGTAATGATTTACAGCGGCATTCTCACCTATATTTGTTAAGGAGAATGCCGTTCATTAGGGTTTGTGTGAAGACTACACTACGAAGCTTTTTCTGTGGTTATGGAGAACTCGTTTATGAAAAACTACCATCTCCCCCATCCCCCTCTCCCCTTTTTCATGATCATCATGAACAGCAGCTGCTGTTGTTTGTTGTTATTGACACTATAAGTATTGTTATATACTGGACAAAACTGCCTTTCGGAGGCAAGCGAGTCGTGTCATTGTAAATAATCATGATGATGAATATTACGTTCTTGATGATGGTAATTTACGTGTGCTTTTACGCCCGTGAATACTGACGCGTGTTCAGTTGTTTCTCTGTCGTATGTGTCTGTATGCGCGCGCGCGCGCGTGTTTGTGTGTATGTGTGTGAGTGTGCGTGCGTGAGTGCGTGGGTGCGTGCGCCCGCGTGCAAGACACTCACACTAACATTTCACGAGAGAGCGTGGGCTCAAAGGAACCAAGCTAAGGAAGAATACAAAAAAAGAAAGAAAGCCTGGAGAAAAGAAACATACTCATCCCCATCTTATTCTAACGACTGAACAGCCCATACAACTCGGTCACGGTGCTGAACTAGACTAGGAAGCAGACAGGTAAGAGAGACAGCCAGGCATAGAACAGGTACTCTCTAATCAAGGTGTGTTGCGAGCTGCTGGCTTAGTGCTGCTGCATCTGGAACACATGGAGGTGCTGCCAGCCAGCTCTTGCCTGTATTATCCTGACAGCCCTACGTCCATTGCTTTTGCCCTTTTGCTCAGTCCGGGCTCTCTCTCTCTCTCTCTCTCTCTCTCTCTCTCTCTCTCTCTCTCTCTCTCTCTCTCTCTCTCGCCTCTCTCTCTCTCTCTCTCTTTCCGCCCCACCCCCACCTCTCAATGCGGCCAAGCGAAAGTGTCTGCCCAGCTGCTTTTTACTTCTTCTAGTTGGCGTTGGACTCGGTTAGTCGGTTGGGACTTTCTTTTCGACTAGTTCGTTTCGCTGCCGGCTGGACAAGTTTTTGGTTGTTGTTTTCTTCCAAGGGAATCATTGATTTTTAAGATCATCTTAAATTATCGTCTTTTTTTTCTTTTCGAGAAATAGTTATCGGACTTTCTACCTGCAGAACTCCTGTTTGCCTCGTTTTCGATGATTTTTTTTTTTTTCGTGTGATACAGACTTCCCCTTGTGAAGGTAAAGTATGTGTGTTGTGTGTACATTCTTAATAGGTGCCCTTCTTGATGATATATTCAGGCGAGAATAATGAGGGTACTTTCGTAATCAGTTCGGCTGAGTGCATCCAGTCTTGATTGAATATGTCTGATGAGCAAAATCGGTCTTCCTCGTGCCTTTTACCCCATGTCATGGAGGTCCTGTCTTCACCAGTATCTCTTTCTTTCTTTCTTTCTTTCTTTTTTTGTCAGCATGCACACAAAAACTGCTGGAGTGATTTTAACAGAATTTGGTGGAATATTTAATGTGGCGCAGGCATGAACCCATGGGATCCGTTTAGTAAATACGTAATTATGGCGGATCATGGATCCGTTCAGCAAGATTACGACGAATATTCCACTGAACATGGACAGTGAAATTAAAAGGTTTCAATATTCCACGGAAGTATATACAAGGAGATGCTGGTACCTTCGGGTGTATCTTTTTCTTCTCAATGAAGACATATATTTCCGTGGAATATTGACATCTTCTGGTTATGTGAATGTTGATATTTTTATTTTCTATGTTCTTTTTACAAGAACTTACATGGGAAGTAACTCTTTCAGTCGACACCAACTATTCCCCACGGCAGAAAATAGATTTATGTGGCGTAAGTCTACGCTTTCTCTATTGCCGGTACCTTTACAAATAGTTTTAACGTGTCACATACTTACTCAAGAGAGACTAAAATGTAACAACAGCTTCCCTTTTATCAATTTTGGCTTTGCTTTGCAGAAAGGTTGTTATGGAAATTTTGTTGTTGTTGTCGAAATACATATCCTTGATCTTTCTTTACTCTGAAGCCGAGGCCATAAAAAGATAATTAACCTTTCCGCTCTTAGTCATGTTTTAAGGCCTTTGCTGCTAGTGGACTTTGATTACGTCAGTTTCTGTTCCAAGTGTATGGCGAATCAACCCACCACCACCAGCACTCCCCCACCCTCTCTCTCTCTCTCCCTCTCTCTCTCTCTCTCTCTCTCTCTCTCTCTCTCTCTCTCTCTCTCTCTCTCTCTCTCTCTCTCTCTCTCTCTGAGCGAAAACGCGTCAGTGTCATGAGAGTGTTCCCAGCCGATACTGTGTTCATCGGGTTGCGGCATGATGACTGAGTCTTGGGGGGAGGGGGGACGCGACGAGGCGTAATAGACCAGTCGACCCCGGTGCAGGCGGCTAAAGATTCCCATTTTCCTAACAATTCTCGGCTCCATGCAGAGATGCTGCCTTTTGAAAAATCGAACTGGATGCCACCATTATCCAACTACTCTGCTTCCAATCAAGCAACTCCAAAATCAAACCTGATCCCTTAACAAATGTAGGTTTATAGCTGTCTATCCATCTCTGTATCTATCTAACTCTCTCTCTGTCTGTCTGTCTGTCTGTCTGTCTCTCTCTCTCTCCCTCTGTGTGTGTGTGTGTGTGTGTGTGTGTGTGTGTGTGTAATGCTGAACAATTAAGTAGTAGTGGGGGAAAACAAGTGCAGGCTAACAATTCTTCAATCATTGTCATTCAATCATTATATATATATATATATATATATATATATATATATATATATATATATATATATATATATAGCGTAACCACTGAAAACTCCTTTCCCTTAACATGGCAACGTTGTTGAAGACTGTACCCTTTCTTGCCCTCTCAAAGATGGTAATGCTGACATTCCGACTCCAGTCTAGTCTCTGTACCCCGTCTCCCTCCCCATCCTTTTCTGCACCTTTCTTTCTCCCCCTCCCCCATTTCCTCCCGAATAATACCCCACGAAACTGAAGATACTCCTGTCATTGTAATGTGGGGACGGTGGGGGAAGAGGTGGAGGAAGGAGCGGGGAAGAGAGGAGGTGGGATGAGACGGGGGTTTTTGTTATGAAATACACGAGTTTCTCCTGCTCCTCGCCTTCAGTAGCATTCCACAGAGAACCTGTGTCAGTGACCTGACGG
>JADBJO010002280.1:40000-52500 GCA_016801955.1 Conus betulinus
TGCTCTCTGTGCACTGCCGATGTGGGGTAGCCGGAATGAGCAGAGTGGGAGTAATGCCAATGGGGGCACGGAGAATGAGACAGGGGGAAAAAGAGAAAAGAAAAGAAAACGTTAGCATCTTCATCTTCCTGCTCCCAATACTCCTCATGCTTGTAGTTTAGGTTGGCAATATGGAAGATGGAGGGTTGAGTCAGGTAACACAGAATCACACCTAATTTTGTTTCGACCTCTGAGTGCGAGTTACACGCTTCATCCAAACTTAACCTCCTTCCTTTCTCGTATTCTTCTACCTTTGTTGTTGTTGTCGTTGGCGTTTATTTTCTTTATTTGTTTGCCTAGTTCATTATAAAAATGTGTTTGTTGTCTTTTCACGATTCTTGACTATATCTCATCTCTGTCTCTGTCATATCCTTTTCTCCCTCCACCACCCTACCCAACCCTAACCCAGCCCACCCCCCTCCTCTCTCTCTTTCTCCCTGAATTTGAATATCTCTCTCTCTCTCTCTCTCTCTCTCTCTCTCTCTCTCTCTCAAAGTGTATGTGTGTGTGTGTGTGTGTGTGTGTGTGTGTGTGTGTGTGTGTGTGTGTGTGTGTGTGTGTGTGTGTGTGTGTGTGTGTGTGTGTGTGTGTGTAAAAGATTTTCTATCAAAATATAAAAGTTAAGTAAAATCTCAAAACTAAATGGCCGACGGGGCATAAATGGTGAAGGTTTACCGTATCCTAAGCATGACAGTTATAGAAGGGGAAGCCTGAACGTCTCCTTCCGCCGCCTTGACCTTCCCTGATTTGAATCAGGTACCTGTTTCTTATTGGGTGGCAGAAAGGGTTTTCAAGCCATACATATCCGACCTAATCAGTGGTTTGAACTAATGACTGTCAACTCCACAGCCGAAGTTGTTGACCATTTGACAGTAGGTTTCTTCGAGTTCTCTTCGAAAGCTAATCATTTGTGGTTTGAAAAATCAGTTCAAAATAAAACAGTCTTAAGCAATATGGCAATAAGCAGTTGTTTATTCCCCCACGTGCACAAATGCGAACCAGGGATCGTCCTATCGAAATGACGCAGCGGTTCATGTGCCCACGTCAAGACTCCCTGCAGAATCAATCATTCGCTTACACTCGGTCAGTCGATGTCAGCTTCATTTGGGCAGCGCGGACAGGTTGGAGTAGGATAGATGGACATTTGGCTAGAGACGTCTGGATGCCCGGAGAGGTCTATGTGATGGATGCCAGGATTGGCGTTGGTTAACTAGCCCCAGCAGTTCGACATTAGCCAGGTCTGGGTACAGTCATCGTCTGTGACTCGATTCAAAAGTCGAACTGTCGTTTCACACAAATGCGACTTGATGATTGAGAAATGCTGTCACCTCTTCAGTTTACGAGACTTGAATCAGACAGACATCTCTCTGCGTCAGACTAACACGTGTTACTGGATAATGATATTCGAATCTTGAGGATCTTATTTCTTGTACACAGTCGACAGATTGTTGTTGATTCAATTAGTAATTATCGTGCTGCTAACGAACGTTTTCCTTCTTTCGATTCTGTAAGTCGACATGCACATCTATCAACAACTGGTCTCGTTAAGTTGCTTTTTTCTTTCTTGGCTTGTTAAAATCTCTTTGTAGCTGAGTGTTCACACACATACACACACACACACAACACACACACACACACACACACACACACACACACACACACACACACACACACACACACACACACACACACTCACACATAGATAGATAGATAGATAGATAGATAGATAGATAGATAGATAGATAGATAGATAGATAGATAGATAGATAGATAGATAGATAGATAGATAGATAGATAGATAGATAGATAGAGAGAGAGAGAGAGAGAGAGAGAGAGAGAGAGAGAGAGAGAGAGTGAGATGCATGCACGCACTTCATATTTTAAGAGAAACAAAGAGTTGACCACTGTGCATTCTGATCCTCATTCTTTCACGTAAAGATAAACAAGTTCTTGTTCCTCTAGGGTATTTCAGGTATGTAAATATGCATATAAAAGATGGGAATTGAAAGAACTAAAATGGGTGATAAGCTGCGTGTTTTTTTTTTTTCCAATCATAATTATTACTTTTTATGTCTAATATCATATGGCGATGACAAGACGTGAAGAAAAACCAATGACCTGAACTGAACCGTATTTCACGTGCTCTGTGTGTCAGGTGACGCCGGGCAGTGTGGCAGCTGCAGGACTGTGTCAAGGTGACCTGATCCTGAAGATCGGAACCATCTCCGCCAACGACCTCAGCCACATGGAGGGCCAGGAACTCATCAAACGGGCGGGCAACATCCTCCAGCTCACCATCAGGAAGTGGGCACTCATTTGTTGTTTTTCTAATTGCACTCTTGAGAGAATTATCGTACTCTTGAGAGATGAATCTCCTGCCAATGGTAGAGAGGGACATTTGTGAATGAATGTTGAGAGTTTAAAAAATGTTAATGAGTGGTGAGTGGAAGATATGTTACAAAGTTGCCGCTGCTGCTGCTGTTAATAGTAATAATAATGATGACTTTGATGATTATATCGTAATACTGGTGATTACAATACGGATTATTTTCTGCTGTCATTTGCTGGTAGTGGTTGTTGTAATAGTAACCATGCTAAATATGACCTTGCTTTTTGTTTGTATTAGTTTTATCACTGATATCGCCACTAATCACCACAATCATCATTAAGCTGATGATGACGAGGACGATTCCGAGCATTGTGCTGTAACTGATCAGCTTTTGATTAAGTGTTATGTTTGTCAGATTGGCCAGAGTGGCTTGAGGAAGATTAAAATAAACCGAAATATTGTCATTATGTTATGGGTGTTATGTGGCTTCTATTTTTCATCTTCCCAACTTTTGATTACGGTAATGTTGGTGGCGAGTATTCTTCTCTTGCCGTTATGTTTTGCAATGTTGATGAAGGAATTGATGTTGTTTGAGCTGGTTTCTACGAATGAGGTAGCGGTTTAACAGTTCTTCATACAGACTTCAACATAAGTTAAAGACCACACCGCAGAATGCCTTAGGTGCTTTCAAAATCAAATATATCAAGTAATTGCCAAGGTTTCTGAACGCGACAGTCGTCAGGCCTTCTCAATAAATACTGCCAAGCATGCAACAGCTGCACTGACTCCCCTTGAGCGTGCAGAAAAGTGCTCTTGTTTGGCAAAACAAGCTGTTTGTCAGCAATCCGTGCACACTGACTCGAACTGTCTACAGGTGAAAATCCTGATGCACGTGACAGCATGAAGGTATGGGAGTGCGTTGTGCTCACCACAATGGCCATGAAAGCCGTCGAATACCCGTTCTGAAGCACAACAACATGCCAGCGAGACGAAAGTTGAGAAATTTCGATCGTGCCCGAGCTATCGCCTGGCTGCAGGGCGGAGTAGGCGTCCGAGAGGTGGCCAGAAGGCTGCAAGTGTCACACTCGGTCATCATCTGTCTGAGAGCGCCATCAAACCACAGGCACCGCCCAGGAACGGCCACGCCCAGGGCGTCCCAAGAAAACCACACAACGTGAGGACCGGGTACCTCTGCAGACAGGCCCTTCGGAAGAGGACAACCACCGCCAATGCCTTGAGTCAGCAACTGCGTGCTTCCACCAACACAGCAGTAAGCGGGCAGACACTCGGCGTCGCCTACATGCCGCCGCCTTGCGTTCCAGGCGTCCGGTGAAGAAGCCCATGCTGACTGCAGGTCACAGGGCACGCCGACTTGCTTGGTGCCAGACCATTTTGAGGTGGACTCGTGCTCATTGGGGCCATGTCCTGTTCACCGACGAATCGCGCTTCATGGTGGGCCCCAAAGACGGCCGCATCAGGGTATGGCGGCGCCCACAGGAGCAGCTGCAAGATGATGCTATCCAGGAGGCGGCTGCTTTTGGAGGTGGCTCCATTATGGTTTGGGGAGGCATCAGCCGACACTACAGGACTCCTCTCTACCATGTGAGGGGCATGCTCAATGGGCAGCGCTACCTGCAGGAGATCTTACAGCCTCTGGTCACAGCGACCCTCCAGCAGATCGGACCCAAGCTGTCCTCCAGGATGACAACGCCACACCACACCGCTGCAGGGTTGTCAACACTTTCATTCAGGAAGCTGGGATCACCAGGATGGCATGGCCTGCGAACAGTCCAGATCGCAATCCAATCGAGAACATCTGGGGAGAACTTGGCCGACGAGTCCATGCAAACCGCTCACGTCCAGCTAATCGGGAACAGCTGCTGCACGTCCTGCGACAGGAGTGGGGGGAAAACATCCCCAGGCCGTCATCGCAAACACCATCAACTCCATGAGGCAGCGCTGTCTCGATTGTGTTGCTGCGCGGGGTGGACACATCCGTTTTGAACAGATTAAAGAAACATGTTTGTGGATTTTCTTTTCCCAGGGTGGGTCTCTTTACATTGCTTTATCATTGCAAAAACATTACGCAATCCAAATAAAATTGCTTTCATTTGATTCACAAGGGTTGCAATTAAATATCTGTACACATGAAACATTTTTGGTTTCGCGCGTGTTGCATTTGTCAGACAGATTGCAAGTGGTCCTTAACTTATGTTGAAGTCTGTAGATCGTCTGGTTGGGAAGAACTGGACCAGCAATCAAGGCCGAACGAGACTGATCACGATGTCATTTCATCATGCCACAGACCACGATCAAAAACCCACCATATAACTTGCCTCTCGACGTGTGTGTGTGTGTGTGTGTGTGTGTGTGTGTGTGTGTGTGTGTGTGTGTGTGTGCGTGCATGCGTGCGTGTGTGTGTGTGTGTGTGTGTGTGTGTGTGTGTGTGTGCGTGTGTGTGTGTGTGTGTGTGTGTGTGTGTGTGTGTGTGTGTGTGTGTGTGTGTGTGTGTGTGCGTGCATGCATGCATGCGTGCATGCGTACGTGCGTGCGTGTGTGCCCACAGGTCCCCAGTGCCCATGTCTCCCACAGGGCTGTACGGCAGCCAGGTGACGGCGCAACTGCACGACAGTAATATGCCGCAGCAGCAGAAACACCACCACCCCTACCCCGCCACTCACACCGCCCTCCCCGACGGCTCCACCCGCATCCAGATCCAACGCTCCGTACCCGCGCAACCCGTGTCCTCGGGTCCCCCCCTGCCGCCCACCCCCAAGGTGTACGAGGACAACGCGCCCTTCTCCTTCAGCGACTCCGGCAACCAGATGCCCGATTACACCATCCCCTACCGCCATGTTGATTCGTACCGGGACGGCTCTGCTGGGGGCCTTACGGTGTCGAGGATGGCTACAGGTGAGGGTGTGGGCCCGTGCTGATCTGTGTTTGTATCTTGTAGCGTGAGGCTTGTGTGTGAAGATTTCAGCTCAGACTTCTTGAAGTGAAATGAGGGAAAAGTTTGGTTTGATACGTAATTGTGTTTGATGGCTTTGCTTTCGCCTTTGCCTGTATGGGTAATGTGTCGTTTAGCCCAGTACGCTGGCATTGGGTATACTTAACATTGTGTCTGTGCCGCTATTATGATTGTGTGTTTGCGTGTGTATGTGTGTGTGTGTGCAAGCGCATGTAAATGTGTGTGTGCGTTGCGGGATGGGGGCCGCGCGCGCGCGCGCGCGCGCGCGCGCGCGCGCGCGTGTGTGTGTGTGCGCCAGTGTACATGGTATGTGCGTGTGTGTGTGCCCGTGTGCGTGTTTGATCTATGATTTGTGTGAGCGTGCTTCCGCATGCAGGCATATGCACGCATGTGCATACAAATATAAGTGTGTATGATTTTGTACATGGGCGTATACGCGTGCGCGCGTGCGTGTGTGTGTCTGTCTGCCTGTCTGTCTTTCTATGTGACTATGTGTGTGTATCTGTGTGTGTGTGTGCGTGTGTGTGTGTGTGTGTGTGTGTGTGTGTGTGTGTGCGCGCGCGCTTGCTTGCTTGCTTGCTTGCGCGTATGCATTTGATTATTTGTGGGGAATGGGACTTCAGAAGATGACAAAGTTATCATTAGTCAGCATTACTGACAACAACAAGAACAGGAACAACAACATTTATGATGATGATGAAGATGATGATGATGACGACACTGGTGAAAATCAAAGTAACAGTACAACTATTAATGCTGATACTCTCAGTAATGATAAAACACTATAATCGTAACCTTCTCCCTACCTTCCAGACCTTCCCAGAACAACTACACCGTAGCGGGAAGCTCCATGTCGCTGCCCCGAGGGGTCGGGGGGTACGGCGACCGCCGACAGGAAGCGCGCACCCTCCCCATCAACCTCACCCACCAGCCCGCTGCCCCGTCCCCGACCTCCTCCTCTCAAGGCCAGCCCGTCAAGTTCAACCCCACCCAGCCTACGAGAGTCGGATCGGGTCCTCGCGGTACCCGGACCCTGGACGAGATCAGCGCCTACCCTAGTTCGTCTGCCTTCAGCCCGGCCGGGGCCTCGCAGCCCTACAGTCCTAGTCAGCAAGGAGCCCAGCCTGCTGCTTATAGCAGGGTACAGGTGAGAGAGACTGGAGTCGACGTGTGTCTCTGTTAGTCTGTATTTCTGCTTCTCTTGTCGTGTTTTTGGTCTGTCATGTCTGTCAGTCTTTGGCTTGCAGTCTCTTGCTTGGTCTCTTTTTTTTTTTCATTCGTGTGTACGTGTGTGTGTGTGTGTGTGTGTAAGTGTGTGTGTGTGTGTGTGTGTGTGTGTGTGTGTGTGTGTGTGTGTGTGTGTGTGCGTGCATGCGTGTGTGTCTGTGGGTGTGCGTGCGCGCGCATATATGTGCGCGTGCGTGTGTATGCGCGAGCGTGCGTGCGCGTGTGTGTTTGATGAAAATGTCATACTTTGAATTTTGCTTATACATTTGAATGAGATGGGCTGTCACTAGTTTCATTTTTTTTTTCAATGCATCTGTCAGCTATGCACGGTCAACTCTCGGCCAGATTGTTTGAAAAGCATGATCCATGAGGCATAAACTTCAGTTAGTCAGTCAATATTGTCGAATAATTACATCCAACTGACCTCAGTATAGAGAAGTATGGTTATGTGCTGTATCTAGCGATGACAGTTTGATTACTTCAGTTTTGGAGAAGGTAATATGTATAGTTTGATTACTTCAGTTTTGAAGATGATAATATTATGTATATTGTATTTATATCGTAGTTTTTGTTTTATAAACAAGAACAATTGTCTGTTTTTCTTGTTTGTTTGATGTTAGGTACATACATTATTTTACCTATTCGTTTTTCTACTGCAAGATTTTTTTAACTGTTATTTTTTTGTCTTTTCTCCCTTTTTCTTATTACATTGCCAAACAGAGTTCTCATTGCAGTCATTGTGTGTACGTTACACAGGTGTCCGCTCCGTACTCCGAGCCCAGCAGACCAAGCGCCAACTCGTACGCATCCAGTCCCTACTCTCCGCAGGTCCAACAGAACAGCCAGCAGCCCAGCTACAACCGAGCCCAGCAGAGTCCCATGTCGCCCACCTCCGCCTACTCGCAGCAGCCGTCCCTGCAGAGAGGCTACAGCCGCGAGCAGCCAGCGGCTACGGCCAGGACCCACAACAGCGAGGCTACTACGACAGCCAGTCCTACAACCGTCCAGAGTCCCCGCAACTGATCTACCAGCCACAAACCCCGTACCAACCGCAGCAGTACAACTCCAAAAACTCGTATGAGGAGCCACAGCCCGACCCTTACACCACCCCCAGACCCGAGGCCCCGCCCTCCTACTCGCAGACCTTCCCCGGCGGCAGACCAGCTACGAGCGACAAGCGAGCAACGACCGCAGCGCCTACGACAGGAACCAGTACAACGACGGCTACGTGTCCAACACGGTGTTCAACCAGCAGGCCGGTGTGACAGACTTTGGCTATGAAAAGTCGGCCGGTATGGGTGTGCCGGAACCTCAGCGGCCTCAGCCCTATAGACCCGCGGAACCCGCGGTGTACAAACCCTCAGTTCCTCAACCCTACAGACCTCCGGAGCCTGTGGACAGC
Source organism: Conus betulinus (assembly GCA_016801955.1). Classification (NCBI taxonomy): domain Eukaryota; kingdom Metazoa; phylum Mollusca; class Gastropoda; order Neogastropoda; family Conidae; genus Conus; species Conus betulinus. The sequence continues at coordinate 47,969 of JADBJO010002280.1, forward strand.
GCCTACGACGGCATTTCAGGGTACCTTCGACAAGATTCGCACCCCATGTCTCCGGGAGTCAGGCCCGTGCAGCCGGACTTCTCCAAACCCTCCTACTCGCCCCAGACCTCCAGGGACTACGACGGGAGAGAGAGGGGACTATGGGCCGGCGCCTCCTCCCCCTCCTCCCCCCCTCCTCCAGCGCTCTGGCTAGCGGGGCGTCGTGGACTCCGCCGCGCAGGTCGTCGCAGACACGGGTGGGTGATATAGATGAGGAGTTGGCTCGCCTGGGGTTGACCGTTTCTGACCAGCCTCCGCCTGTGCCACCCGCACCTGTTGCTCCTCCCCCGCCTCCTCCTCCTCCTCCCCCCTCCTCCCCCTCCTCCACCCTCCCCCTGTCAACTTTGATTGGGGATCTCAGTCCCCGTGGGCCAGGTGAGACCCCACCCGTGGATTAGGGTTTTGTTGTCTGTCGTAGTGAGACTGCTAGTTCAGCTTTTCCCATCGGTCATCGTTCCGTGGCCAGGTGACCCCACCCGTGGATTAGGGTTTTGTTGTCTGTCGTAGTGAGTTCACTGCTAGTTCAGCTTTTCCCAGGCAGCTGGGATCTTCCCCTCAATCCCTTCCTCCTCTGATTCTGCCACAGCGAATGAGGGCACACATTTTTCTGTCTGCACATGGAGAGGCTTAGGTGCCTTTACACAAAAGCAAAATTGGTTGGCAAAAAGGCAGGGATTAGCTGAAGGCATAACCTGTTGGGGAAACAAAAAAATGGCTTGGCACTGACACAGGGTTTGAAAGAAATTACTGCCAATGTTTGTTTTTTTATTGTCTTTGCGTCAGGAAAATGAGGTGACCTGACAGTAAAGCAGGGGCGAGAAGAATTTAGGAAATCAGAATGACATGACACTGGAGCCTGGGCTGAGAGAAGGGGCATAATTCATGAAACGGAATCACATGGTAGAAAAATAGGGACTTGTAGAGGAGACTACAGTTCATGGAAACAACAATATTTAATAATGAAACAGGGACAGAAGTGAATCAGGGACAGAGGGAAAATATTATATTTCACAACAAACGACACTCTAAGATGGAAAAGTAAGGGTCTTGGGAAAGGGGAATGCATTTTAGGGAAACAATATTATATGATAGTAGAGCAAGGGCCGGGAAAATGGATCACAATTAGATAAACAACGTGATCTTGTACCAGAGACTTGTAGGGAAAAGGTCACATTTGAGAGAACGAAATCATATGATACTAAAGCAGGGATCAAGAGAAGAGTTCACGTTTGAGGAAACAAAATCGCAATGTAAAAAATGATGGGTTTGACCAACCAATAATTAGGCTGGAAAACTAAACAGTTTTGCATTAGAGCATGGGGTTTAAAGCAAACAGCAATAGGCTACACAGAAACAAATTAGCGTGACAGTAAAGCATGGGTTTAAACAGTCAATATTAACAGTCGTGGAAACAACGCGGCATAGAAATAAAGCGTGGGTTTGAAGAATTCATAATAACCCAGGGGACGAAAGGCGACATTGCGATAAAGCATGGCTGTGAAGAATCCATGACAACCCAGGAAGACAAAGAGGCTTATCAGTGTAGTATGCGAGTGAAGAATCGGTAATCATCCAGGAAACCAGAGTCGTAAATAGCAAGAAGCTTGGGTTTTAAGAATCTGATAACAACCGAAGATACCAAAGTGATGGATAACAATAAAGCATGAGTTTTAGAAATCGATAGGCCTACCAATCCAAGGCAAACAAAGAGTATAACAGCAACAAATCATGGGTTTTAAGAATCAGTAACAACCCAAGACACCGACGTGATCTTTAACACGTGGGTTTGAAGAATTGATAAGAACCCAGGATATCAAAGTGTTATATAAAAGTAAAGTGTGAATTTAAAATCGAAAAAACAGCCCAGAAAAAGAAACCTGATATACAACAAGGCATGAGTTCGAAGAATTGACAATGTCCTATGTCACCAAATGGTATACAACAGGAATCAGTAACAGCCTTAAACCAAAATGGTATGTAAATGGAATATGGCTTTGGAGACTCGTTAGGTACCGAAGCATGGGTTTAAAGAACTGTTTAGGAAATTAGGAAACCAAGTGTGTAATAAAACGTAGGTTTGAATTATCAATAAAATCTCACGTGGTTCGAAGAATGATAATAAGACATAGGTTTGAATGATCAATAAAATCCCAAATAGTTTGAAGAATATGTAACATCCTAGGGAAGGAGATGATGAACAGCAATAAAATATGGGTTTTAAAGAGCCAGTAAAAATCCAGGAACCAGCGTGATACATGGCATTAAAGCAAGGGGTATTGAAGTATTGACATGACACAGGAAACCAAAGTAGTATACAGCATTATAGTATGGGTTTGAAGAATCGATAATAACCCAGGAAACCATAACGGCAAATAACAATAAAGCCAGGTTATTAAGAACCAAAAACAAACCAGGAAGCCGAATTGATATATAACAATGAAGCGTCGGTTTGAAGAACAGGCTGCAACCCTGGAAACCAAAATGGCAGCATAGCAATAGAGCAGTTAAAAGAATCATAAACACCCAGAAAACCGTAGCGGTATCAGCAAAGCATGGATCTGAAGAATCGAATATAACCCGGGAAACACATGGTTTGGGAGAATCGACAATATCTCAAGAAACCAACGTGGTCTATAGCAATAAAGCATTTGTTTGAAGAAATCGTGAAGAACCCGGACATTAAAGCAGCAGGCAATGGATCTGAAAAGAAAGAACACACTTTTAAGAAGGTGAATAGTAGAATCAGGGTAAATAAAAACAGGAGAAATGTTGACAGAACTAGGCAACTACAGCAAAACATGTTTTAAAGGGGGAGGGGATGTAAAGTAGCAGTAAAACAAGTAAGCAAGACAGTTGGGGAGGGATGGGAAAAAAACATTTTCATAGTTTAAAAGGAAAGGAAATGATGGTGGAATGAAGTAGACCACTTCTGTAAACTTAATCACATCCACCCAAATTTGAACTGATGACGGTAAAATTATTTCCTTTTGTGTTGTGGTCCAACCCAAGCAGTTGAAACAATGTGTGCTGTGTCAAGCAGAAGCTTGTAGAGTCATCTGAATGCTGTGGCATGAATCAGGATTTTGCTGCGCTTAACACAGTGATTGAAGCAGGTATTCCAAATCTGACTGATGAGGAAATATGTTTGCCAATGTCTGTGTGTGTTTCCCATGTCCTTCATTCAGATTCGGAACACCTGCACACTGGAATGCAATCGATTGTGTCTGTTACTACTACAATATATCCGATTCTAACAGGCAGTTTTAAATTTGTCTCATTTCCCTCGCAAGAGAAAAGTCTCAAAATTCCGTTGAATTTTCCCCTGAAATAATGTCTGGGAAAAGTTGTAGATGTAAAAAAAAAAACAACTAGTATTGCCGTGTAGTCTAGATTGCTTTTGACTCTTCCACTGAAGTGTGTAGCGCAAAAAACGTTTAGTCTGTATAAAAAATCTTTAAATGTACGTTCTTCTATGTTCCTGTTGTCTTTATCCCCAGACTCCCATATTACCATAAACTCTTGTTCCATCAATTTCAACCAGTTAGGCCCAAGAGACACTGCTGCTTTCTTGGTGTGAAATCGAGTGGCCGGTTAATGGAGAAGTAACAGTTTACGTGGAACGTGGGAAATTAGCGATGGTCTCGTATGGTAGCTTCTGTTAGAAAGTTAGGAGTAGAAGATTGCACGGGTGGTGTCCGTTCATGCATGATGTCCATCAGCATGCCTGCATGGTTGCATGTGTGAGTGTGTGCGTTTCAGCTAAGCTCTGTGTACAAAGATCATCATTTTTGAAAGCAGTTTATTGAAAGAAACGGATCAAATGTATTTTATCGTAAACGATTGTCGTACGCTTTTGGCTGTCAGACAAAATGATGTCCCAGTGCCCAAAGTCAGGAAGGGGATTGATTGCATTTGTAGCAGAGTTAGTGTATTAAGACTTTCCTCCCCTTTCAGTTTTTGCTCCTAGATTTTTCCTGCATAAATTTCATTGTACTGTTTTGACATTCTAAAAAGTCTGTTCAGGACAGCATTGGACGTTTCCTGAAGGGTAAAGGTACCGTCACCTAAAGGGTAAAGGTATCGTCACCTGAAGGGTAAAGGTACCATCACCTGAAGGGTAAAGGTACCGTCACCTGAAGGGTAAAGATACCGTCACCTGAAGGGTAAAGATGCGGTCACCTGAAGGGTAAAGGTGCGGTCAGCTGAAGGGTAAAGATATACCGTCACCTGAAGGTAAAGATACCGTCACCTGAAGGGTAAAGATACCGTCACCTGAAGGGTAAAGATATCGTCACCTAAAGGGTAAAGATACCGTCACCTGAAGGGTAAAGATACTGTCACCTGAAGGGTAAAGGTGCGGTCAACTGAAGGGGAAAGATACCGTCACCTGAAGGGTAAAGGTACCGTCACCTGAAGGGTAAAGATACCGTCACCTGAAAGGGTAAAGGTACCGTCACCTGAAGGGTAAAGATACTGTCACCTGAAGGGTAAAG
>JADBJO010002280.1:67500-85000 GCA_016801955.1 Conus betulinus
GTCTTTCAGACCGTAGTGTCCATGTCTTTCAGACCGGAATGTTCGTGTCTTTCAGACCGGAATGTTCGTGTCTTTCAGACCGTAGTGTTCATGTCTTTCAGACCGGAGTGTTCATGTCTTTCAGACCGTCGTGTTCATGTCTTTCAGACCGTAGTGTTCATGTCCTTCAGACAGTAGTGTCCATGTCTTTCAGACCGTAGTGTCCATGACTTTCCGACAATAATGTCCATGTCTTTCAGGCAATAATGTCCATGTCTTTCAGACAATAGTGTCCATGTCTTTCAGACAATAGTGTTTCTGTCTTTCAGGGAATAGTGTCCTTGTCTTTCAGACAATAGTGTCCATGTCTTTCTGACAATAGTGTTCCTGTCTTTCAGACAATAGTGTCCATGTCTTTCAGGCAATAGTGTCCATGTCTTTCAGACAATAGTGTCCTTGTCTTTCAGACAATAGTGTCCATGTCTTTCTGACAATAGTGTTCCTGTCTTTCAGACAATAGTGTTCCTGTCTTTCAGACAATAGTGTCCATGTCTTTCAGACAATAGTGTTTCTGTCTTTCAGACAATAGTGTCCATGTCTTTCTGACAGTAATGTCCATGTCTTTCAGACAATAGTGTCCATGTCTTTCAGACAATAGTGTTCCTGTCTTTAAGACCATAGTGTCCATGTCTTTCAGACAATAGTGTCCATGTTTTTCAGACCATAGTGTCCATGTCTTTCAGACAATAGTCCATGTCTTTCAGACCATAGTGTCCATGTCTTTTCAGACCATAGTGTTCCTGTCTTTCAGACAATAGTGTCCATGTCTTTCAGACAGTAGTGTTCCTGTCTTTCAGACAATAGTGTCCATGTCTTTCAGACAATAGTGTCCATGTCTTTCAGACAATAGTGTCCATGTCTTTCAGACCATAGTGTTCCTGTCTTTCAGAAAATAGTGTCCATGTCTTTCAGACAGTAGTGTTCCTGTCTTTCAGACCATAGTGTCCATGTCTTTCAGACAAAGTGACCATGTCTTTCAGACAATAGTGTCCATGTCTTTCTGACAATAGTGTCCATGTCTTTCAGACAATAGTGTTCCTGTCTTTCAGACAATAGTGTCCATGTCTTTCAGACAATAGTGTTTCTGTCTTTCAGACAATAGTGTCCATGTCTTTCCGACAGTAATGTCCATGTCTTTCAGACAATAGTGTCCATGTCTTTCTGACAGTAATGTCCATGTCTTTCAGACAATAGTGTCCATGTCTTTAAGACCATAGTGTCCATGTCTTTCAGACATATAGTCCATGTCTTTCTGACAGTAATGTCCATGTCTTTCAGACAATAGTGTCCCATGTCTTTCAGACAATAGTGTTCCTGTCTTTAAGACCATAGTGTCCATGTCTTTCAGACAATAGTGTCCATGTTTTTCAGACAATAGTGTCCATGTCTTTCAGACAATAGTGTCCATGTCTTTCAGACAGTAGTGTTCCTGTCTTTCAGACCATAGTGTCCATGTCTTTCAGACAATAGTGTCCATGTCTTTCAGACATAGTGTCCATGTCTTTCTGACAATAGTGTGTCCATGTCTTTCAGACAATAGTGTTCCTGTCTTTCAGACAATAGTGTCCATGTCTTTCAGACAATAGTGTTTCTGTCTTTCAGACAATAGTGTCCATGTCTTTCTGACAGTAATGTCCATGTCTTTCAGACAATAGTGTCCATGTCTTTCAGACAATAGTGTTCCTGTCTTTAAGACTATAGTGTCCATGTCTTTCAGACAATAGTGTCCATGTTTTTCAGACCATAGTGTCCCATGTCTTTCAGACAATAGTGTCCATGTCTTTCAGACAATAGTGTTCCTGTCTTTCAGACAGATAGTGTGTCCATGTCTTTCAGACAGTAGTGTTCCTGTCTTTCAGACAATAGTGTCCATGTCTTTCTGACAGTAATGTCCATGTCTTTCAGACAATAGTGTCTATGTCTTTCAGACAATAGTGTCCATGTCTTTCAGACCATAGTGCCCATGTCTTTCAGACAATAGTATCCATGTCTTTCAGACATTAGTGTCCATGTCTTTCAGACAATAGTGTTCCTGTCTTTCAGACAATAGTGTCCATGTTTTTCAGACCATAGTGCCCATGTCTTTCAGACAATAGTGTCCATGTCTTTCAGACAATAGTGTCCATGTTTTTCAGACCATAGTGTCCATGTCTTTCAGACAATAGTATCCATGTCTTTCAGACAATAGTGTCCATGTCCATGTGTCTTTCAGACCATAGTGTCCATGTCTTTCAGACAATAGTGTCCATGTTTTTCAGACAATAGTGTCCATGTCTTTCAGACAATAGTGTCCATGTTTTTCAGACAATAGTGTCCATGTCTTTCAGACAATAATGTCCACGTCCTTATACCACAGAGTCCATTTCTGTCAGGCTATAGCGTCCATGCGTGTTTCAAACCATTATGTCCATGTGTTTCAGAAGCTATCGACGACGTCTTCAGACCGCTGCGTCCATGTCAAACCATTATATACCCATGTCTTTCAGACTATTGTGTCCATTATGCCCATGTCTTTCAGACTGTTATTTTCATCGCTTCCAGACCACTGTGTCCATTGCTAAGCCATTATGCCCACGTCTTTCAGCCTGTTATTTTCATGTCATCCAGACCACTGTGTCCATTGCTAAGCCATTATACCCATGTCTTTCAGACTATTACCTTATGCTTTCAGACCACTGTGTCCACGTCTTTCAAGCTTTTGTGTCCTTTTTTTTTTTTTTCCAAAACTATTGTGTCCATCCTTTCAGACCACTGACTTTGCCTTTGAGACCATTATGACCTGTCTTTCAGATACCTGTGTCCATGTCTTTCAAACTATTATGTCATTGTCTTTCAAACTATTATGTCATTGTCTTTCACTGTGTTGTCTTTCAAACTACTGAGTCATTGCCTTTCAAACTATTATGTCATTATATTCAGACTATTATGTCATTTTCTTTCAAGCTTTTATGTCATTGTCTTTCAAGCTAATATGTCATTGTCTTTCAAACCATTATGTCATTGTATTTCAAACTATGATGTCATTGACTTTCAAGCTATTGTGTCATTGTCTTACAAACTATTATGTCATTGTCTCTGCAGAGTGTGGAGAACGACAGTCAGAAAGTGCCGGACGAGCTGCTGTCATCAGTGCTGAAGTCGAAGGGCGGTGGACCCAAACCTTTCTCATACGGCGTTGACTTGAACGAACTCAAGAAGTGAGTTACTTCTCTGTCTGTCTGTCTGTCTGTCTGTCTGTCTGTCTGTCTGTCTCTCTCTCTCTCTCTCTCTCTCTCTCTCTCTCTCTCTCTCTCTCTCTCTCTCTCTCTCTCTCTCATTCTCTCTCTCTGTGTTTCTGTCTATGTGTGTGTGTGATCTGGGGGTGGGGGGGGGGTGGTGTTGGGAAGGGAATAGCCGGGTGAGGAGCTGCACAGTTGGATAGGGTGTAGGAGGAAAAATGTTAAAGGGAGACGTCAAAGATGAGCATCTGAAGCGAGCAAAGGTACAGTTAGAAAATACTGCTTAAAAGACAAGAAAGAGAGAGAGGGGGATGTTTGCATTACTATGGGCACAACATGAGAGAGAGAGCAGAGAGTTACGTGGAGAGTAGTGGTGGGGAGAGGAGGCGCCGTTGGGTGAAGCGTGCTGCAAGTCTCAGCGCATGAATGAGGGAGAGTGGGCGAGGCAGAAGATGAGAAATGAGCAATTTTGTTTTCGAGTGAACCGAAAAACAAGATCTTGTTTCTTTGTTTCTGTTAATGTCTCCATATCCTCTTGTGTAAGAGTGAACACGTGTGTGTGTGTGTGTGTGTGTGTGTGTGTGTGTGTGTGTGTGTGTGTGTGTGTGTGTGTGTTCTGGAGAATGCATGATACTTGTGCGTATGCGGCGTGGAAGACAAGCGAAATTCAAATTTGATTCCGTCAGGTTGTTCGAAGCGACTTTCATTCAAATGTAGTAATCATGTGTGTATGTATGTATGTATGCGTGCGCGCGCGTGCGTGCGTGCGTGCGTGCGTGTGTGCGTGCGTGCGTGCGTGCGTGCGTGCGTGTGTGTGTGTGTGTGTGTGTGTGTGTGTGTGTGTGTGTGTGTGTGTGTGCGTGCGTGCCTGCGTGTGTGTGTGTGTGTGTGTGTGTGTGTGTGTGTGTGTGTGGAAAATCGGACCTCCCACGGCGCCGAAGACGTTCAGAAAGAAACAGTCGTCTCCTGCTGGCGGTCAAGACATGGGCGACCACCCCGCCATGTACTCCAAGTCAGTATGATTCACTCCCTTGATTGTGACCGATCAAGGCACTAAGAAGGGATGGGTGTAAGGGCTTTGTTCCCAGGGACTGGAGTTTCTATGTGTTTAGGGAGGGGGAGGGTAGGATTGGGAAATGGGGGAGTTCTGGGAGATGAGAGATGGGGTAAGTGGACCGTGGAAGGGTCTGAGCCTAGAGAGAGTGTATGCGTGTGCATGTGTGTGTGTGTGTGTGTGTGTGTGTGTGTGTGTGTGTGTGTGTGTGTGTGTGTGTGTGTGTGTGTGATCCTTTTCTCTGTCGCTTTCTGTCTGTCTGTCTGCCTATCTGCCTGCCTCCCTGCCTGTCCGTCTGTCTCTCTCTCTCTCTATCTTTGTCTCATTCTGTGTGTGTGTGTGTGTGTGTGTGTGTGTGTGTGTGTGTGTGTCTGTCCCTGTCTGCCCCTATTGTTTTTCTTGTTTCGTATTGTAATGTGGAACAGATCGTCATTAGTCTTGTAAAATTTTAAAAGAGAAAACGATTTCGCTTTACATATTTCATTGGGGTTTAGAAGTATTGAGCTTCATTTGCTTGACTGGAGGATGTTCTGCATTTTATAAGTTTCAGAGCAGTCACAGAATAGGATTTGGAAGCTTATGCTGGATTTTATTTTGTTTTGATGCACTTATCAAAGACGCAAACGGGGGTGAAAAGCAAATAATGTGTGCGTGTGCGCGCACATGTTTGTTTGCATGCGTGCGTGCGTGCGTGCGTGCATGCGTGTGTATTTCTGGTTGTTAATTGTTAAACAGTAACTGTTGTTCAGTGTGCATGCTAGATACCGTATTCCTCAATTCTTTTCAGGGATATTGGTTATTGGGCATGCATGTTCTTGTCTACGTATATTTATATATACTCGACCGCATACATATATACGTATGCATACACATGCTGTCTGTATCCCTGCAGCAAACCAGCGGCTGGTTTCATTCAGTCGGACTACAGACGTAAGCCTGAGGAGGGGCCGAGGGCGGAGATTGACACGTCTCCCATCAACATCAGCATGGGCACCAACCCCAAGAAGCAGTCCATGTCTTTCAAGGTTCTGCAGTGGATGACTGACACCGAGAACACCCCCGGATGAGCCAGGTATGTGCGTGTGTCATTGCCTCGCAGACTGAGCCTATAGCATCAGAGTGGAAGCGTGGAATGATGTCAAAGGTCAAGAGACTGGTTTATAGGCTCAACAACGACTGATACTACTGTGATTGTTATGGGAATAGAATTCTTGGGTATGTTTCATCGATTTTCTGGGCTCTTTGAACAAGACAGTAACGTGACACAGAGGGAAGTCCGCTGTCAGTGGGATGTTACACTGTTCAAGAATTACTTTTATGACACACAGAGTTAGGAATGACTGGATGAAAGATTTTCTAGGTCGCCTTCTAAACTGTTTGCTCTGTGTGTATGTGTGTGTGCGTGCGTGTGTGTGTGTGTGTGTGTGTGTGTGTGTGAGAGAGAGAGAGAGAGAGAGAGAGAGAGAGAGAGAGAGAGAGAGAGAGAGATAGACAGGCAGACTGACAGACGGACGGACGGAAAGAGACAGAGAAAACAAAACTACTTAGTACGTACATTTTGTTTTTTGTCCTACTGTCTGGCCGCAGTAGCTTTTATTGTCTATCAGTTGTTATAAAGCTGTTCTCTTAACAGTGGATCAAAGTGACAGAGCACATGAATGATCTAGACATCTGAAAATGTTAAGTGATTCTTCGTAAAGAGATAAATGTATCGTTATTGTCAATGTTTACCGTTTGTTTTTATATCTGTTCTTGAATAATTAGACCTCGTTCTCCATAGCCTATAGTTCAGTCATGCACAAAAACTCGTCTCATGCATTTTCAAAAACATTGAACTGGTATTTTGAATATTTAGAATGATTTACAGTTATAATATTTAACACACCCCAAAACTCTGATGTAATAAAGTCTAGTGTGATATGGTCAATGGGTTAATCCTTAATCAATTCATAGGAATGTCTTTGACTTGATTGAAGGAACCGATCAGACTAGCCTGTTCTCTTCACATTCAGAATGTTCACTTATTAACTCGTGCATGTAACAAAGTGAGTCTGTGTTAATCTGCTTCAAGCACGTGTGGGTGCGTGCACACACACACACACACACACACGCACGCACGCACGCACGCACGCACGCACGCACGCACGCGCACGCGCGCGCGCGCAGAGTTGGAATATGCCTTCCTCATCCGTCGGCGTTATGCAGAAAAAAAAAGTTTCAGATCAGTCATGTGAAATAGTTTTTTTTTTTCCACAAAGATTTAATGCAACATTACAAGAGTTGACAGGGCGCGCAAAAAGAGGACAATGCGCAGAAAAAAAAAAACTATTTCTGTTTCAGTTGCTACAGAAAAAGTCAACTTGATGATAACAAAAAACAAGTCAATAGATATCCACCTATACATACTTTCATTTATATACGCATAAACATAAACACATTCCATACACACACACACACACACACACACACACACACACACACACACACACACACACACACACACAACACACACACACACACACACACACACACACACACACACACACACACACACACACACAGATAGACACACACAGAGAGAGAGAGAGAGAGAGAGAGAGAGAGAGAGAGAGAGAGAGAGAGAGAGAACAAACATATAAAGATATATACGTCTATGCATACACACATGTATACGTACATACATACAGGTATACATATAAACACAGCCGTGTATCAATGATCATCACTATAGGTTTTGAAAAGAAAAAAGCTGTAATAACTTGTGCATAATATTAACTTGGGAAGGGTGGAAAGAACAATACATTTTTCTTTTTCTCTCACTTATCCTTCCCCTAGTCCCTTAAATATATTTTTAGACCGGGGCAATTGTCCATTCAATAAAAAGAATGTTACAGGGGCACATTTGAATTAATTTTAGGATCACAACAATCATTATTTGTGTTGAGAGTAGGATTAGGATTTTTTTTTTTTTTTTTTTTTTTTTTTTTTCTTCCTTTCTCATTTAGTAAACTGCTGTTTATTGAAAGAGAATTGGTTTATATGCGTTCCAGGTGCTACTGAAATATGTAAGATTATAGTTAATTTGAGCGTTATATTCTTCAATCTTATATCTTGCATTTAATTGTCTTTGGAAAACAAATATATCTGAGATTATTTTCCATTTTGCATCTATAAATGTACATCTTGGCAAACATTACAATAAACTCTAAGACAGAATCCACTTTTAGGTATTCATCCACTCCGAAAATTACTAGTTCACATGAAATTCCAACATTATAAGTGTGTTCACATTTTTCATTCAATAGTTGTTTGAGAGATTTCCAAAATACTTGTGCATATCTGCAATTCCATAAAAAATGTTCAATGGAATGTCTTTCCTCATTACAAAAATAAGCATGTAACGTATCGGTTAACCCCATTGCATTCAAAACGATATTAGTCGCAATAATTCGGTGTATGATTCTCATTTGCAACCATTTCAGTTTTACATCCTTGATTTTACTGATTTTTTTAAAACACATTCGTCCAGGAAATGATTAGATTCATTTTTGCTGACCACTTTGAGCAACAGTTAGGTTTATTATTGTCTGATGTAAAGTGTTCATAATATCGTTTTGCTCCTTTATTGGTGTTTGTTATGATCTTCAATGCATTAGGCACATCATGAATGTAATTAGTATTGTTATTAATTTGTATTCTGTTTTTTCTTAGGTATTGTTTTACTGACGAAATCCAACCATTGTACGTACGTAATAAAGTCAACAGACAAATGTGTAGTTGATATAAATTCTCTATGTTTGAAAAATTCCCCATTTTCGTTCAGAAAATGCCTGATGGTGTATATTTCCTTCTTAATTATATTGTTTTGTTTGATGACAGCATTACCAATTTTGATTTTTTTCGTTGTAGAAAACAGGTTCATCTAGCAACTCACAACACATTTTTTTTGGCGTAATACTGAGGCAAAAGTTTCTATATGCTTTGAAAGTATGGGTCCAAAAAGGGTTAAATGTTTGATATGTAAACCGTACATTGGTCCGTAACATTCAAAGTTTTTAAGGAAAGGGTACATTCAACTGCAATATTTATCCATTTATGATCATTGTTTTATATTTTCTCAGCCATGAAAGTTTCAGAGCATATATATACCTTTGAATATCTGGTATGTTCAAACCACCTTGTTGTACACTTTTTACTGCCGTTTTTCTACTAATCCTGTCCCTTTCCCATTCCAAACAAATTGAAAACATAACTTTTGGAGTTTTTGTACAAAATGGTCTGGTGGATCAGGTAGCAAAATCCAAAGATGTATTGGTTTAGACAGAATTATAGATTTTAACACAGCTGCTCTCCCAATTGGAGTAATGATTCTTTGTGACCAAATTTTAAATAACATTTTAACCTCTGCGAATTTTTCATCATCAGTTAATGGTTTCACAATTATTTCAATCTTGAGTAAACCAGATTCCCAGTATTTTGAATTTAGGGGGATTCCATATCATTTTCAGATGGGGGCAATATACTTTTTTGATCTTTTTTTAATTCTAGCCAGATTGTTTGTGTTTTATCGCAGCTCATACATAGACCAGAAATCTTGCTGAATCTGTCAAGGATAAATATGGATCGGTTAAATGATTCTTCGTCACCCTCATTGATTAAAACTGTGTATCATTTGCAAACTGCGAAAGTTTTATGTTCATATTATTTTTATATTTATTCCTTTTATAGATTTGTCTCCCTGATCATGATAGCTAGAATTTCCACGCACAGGACAAACAAATACGGAGAAATAGGGTCTCCCTGTCTACAACCTCTTTCAACTTTAAACCGTTGTGCAGTGTGGGCATTTATACTAACAGTTGATCTGATGTCTTTGTAAAAAGTTTCAATCCAACGGCAAACACCATCTCAAAAACCATATGCTTTTAAAACTTTAAACATAAAACTCCAACCCAATGAGTCAAAGGCCTTTTCAAAATCAATACTAAGTAGTAAGCCAGGAAGATTTTTCATCTGTAGATAGTTAATCAAATCACATATTAATCTAATATTATCTCCTATATATCTATTAGTTATGAATCCCGTCTGATCCTCATTATAAGTGTTGGTAGGACGTTCTTGATTCTATTGGAAATACACGAAGATCCTATTTTGTATATTACATTAAGAAGAGATACAGGTCGCCATTTTTTTTATAAATTCCTTAGGTTTATCGCCTTTAGGGATACAGATAATTAGAACTTCTTTTTCGTTGATGAAATGCAGTGAAATAGTTTGTTCAATCTGTTCACTAGTTGTATGTCACAAATGATCTGTTTGATTTTTTTTTCATGAATTTTTCTGCCCATCTGCTGCGTTTTTCAAATTGGTCTTGTTTATGAATTGTGTTTATCGGATGCTCAGCTTATGAATTATGCTCTTCAGGTGATCTGTTTATTGATTGTGATTCTTAAGTATTATCTGATTATGACTTGTGATTTCCAGGTAGTTAGGATATAAATCCAATGTGTCGCGTAGATGATTTTTAGGAGTTAACCTTCATGACAGATAATTTAGAACTTACAATCCTTAAATGAACAACATATTATTTCTACTTTTAAAAGATTTTTTAAAAAATAAATTTGCCTTTGAAATGCGTTTCATCGACGAATTTCCAAGCGAATGTTCAGGAAAAAAGAAAGATTTTAAGAAGCTCTTTGACTCTGGCTTTGTAAAAAAAAGATATTCTTCTGCAGAGTGTAATAATACAATTATTACCGGCTGTCAACTCGATCTTGGGATCCTTTTAGCCACGAGTGAAGATTGTTTTGGAGATGCAGTTTTCAGATGATCCATTTGTGAATTGGATTCTCAGATTTACAAGTTATCCCGGAAGTGGTTGTTCATGAATCATCATATTTTTTCAGACGATGTTTGCTTTTATATCTGTACTCTTCTCATAATGGTATATACAAATTTACTATGCTTTTCACACATTGTATCTGTGAATTATGTGTCCTAAACAAACATACCAAACGGATGACAAAACGTTAAAGTCCTACAGTTTTTCGAGGAGGACCTTGGGTATTGCTTGAACATTGTTACATGGGGATACGACCATAGAGGCGGTAGAAGAACGGCTAGATTTTCGCTCTATGAAGAGTCGTAAGATTAGCTTCTAAAAAGTGTATAAAAAGTGGGAAACTATTTTAAACACAAGACAAGATCATTCTTATTAAGATGAAATCTTGTTTAATGCATAGAGATGAAACGTTACACATCACAGGTAACTAATAACCAGTCACTGTATTCTTTCCATTTCAAATTCAGATAATTGCATTTCACATCCAATTTAGAGTAGTTGGATGCTTACAGCATCTTCTTTGAAGCAAACAAAGCAAAAGATGGAAACAAAATAACATATTCTGTTCGAAGCGTGGGATTACGGGGTAACAAATTCTCACAGTCTTCATAAATCAAGGAAAATGCTGCATATAGGCAGCTCTACAGCGATGTCAACTGAGGAACTATGTGTTGCAAGATATTTTTGACAATCGTTTTTGTTTCATTATATACATCAAAAAGGAGAGAGAGGAGAGAGAGAGAGAGAGAGAGAGAGAGAGAGAGAGAGAGAGAGAGAGAGAGAGAGCTGCATGAATCCTTTGTTGTTATCAGACAGTAGTGATTCCAACATTTGTTCCTATTTATTCTCATGTACATTACCTGTGGTGATTGGGATGTGTGATGAGACAGGATAAGATGCGTAATAGCACTAACTGTTGCCTATCTTTCAGGCCAGCCAGGCATTGCAGAAGTCAGGAACGGTACTGTAGCATCCTTGTGGCTCTATAGCGTAGAGGCCGTGTGTGTCTGTGTGTGTGTGTGTGAAGCTCTAGTCTAGCAAGCTGATTTCGTGGCACAGCTAGAGCCTGGGTTCCGCTGATTTTTCGTCTTTTCCTATCTTTTCTTCCTTTCTTTTTTGTCTCTTTTCTTTGTTCTTTCTTTTCTTCTTTTTTGCTTGGTGGTATGGCTCTGGTTGTCCTTGTGCTTTCAAGCCAGAATCCGACCCACACTAATGCAATTTCTGCTAGCTGATTCTTTTTCTCTTTCTTTTTTTTTTTACATTTCAACATGATCGTATTATGCTTGCTTTGACCAATGTGAAAGTGAAGATGCAGACAGCGACAAAAAGAGGTGGAAGAAATGGCATATTTCCTACACTATGAACATACGGATTAAGGTAAATGATTATCAAGTGTTGTTTTCGGTCAAACATAATGAGGAATACTTTTGTTCCCTTTCAGCCGTTTTAAACATCGTCCGAAGACAGTGTAGCTGTCACTGTTGCAAAGTTTTAACAAAGATCAGTGTCTGCAGTTCTTTCACCCTTTGAAATGTATACAAATGGTACGGCATTTGCTTGTAATGGGTCGTATAAAAATACGCCTCCCTCCCCCACCAAATACTCCTATATCCGGATATTATTTGGGGAAGACTAATATAGAGCAACTCGCAACTTTCTTACATTTGGTGCAATAAATTTTCATTTGCAACTTAACTTTTTTTTAAGACTTTTTTTTTTATTGTTTCTGTTTTTTTTTCGGTATTTTGCCTTTCGCTGGTATGTTTTTTGCTTATATTTATATTGCAGATTTTATTCATACGACTTCGGTGGCTACTAATTCTCTTGATACGAAGATTTTGGTTAGAAACACAGTTTGTGCTTCAGTGGCTTTTTTTCAAGCTGGTTTTCATTTGTGCTTCACATTCAGATGTTCATTCCTGTCAACGTCATTGTTCATTGTCTGTTTATCATATCTGTCGATTAACAAACAGTCAATCGCTAGTAGTTCTATGTCATATCTTTCACATGATTTATACATTTTCACACAGATTTTGGGAGCAGGGGAGGGGGGGGATTAAAATAGATATTCCACCATATGAAGGTTTATTTGAAAGCTAGCTATAGAACATAATGATTGGAAATGAAGGAGATGGATAGGGGAGGGAAGATTGGAAGGGAAAGAGTGGGGGAGGGGTATTCTAGATAGAAAATGAGTGAGATACACTTAACGAAAATCACATCCAGCCACTTCTCACTTCAGAATAGACCTGAGTCGTCCACGAATGAGCGAGAAGTTATAACACAACATAAGCGTGCACTTTGTCGTCATAAACTGTGAACCTGTGACGCCTGGGTGCTACAGAGCGACCATCATGTCTCATGTGTGACGTCATATCCGACAGATCCTCCCCAGCAGAAAGGTCGACGGGCGCCCCGCGACCCGACCATCCACAACGCCGAGGACGACGAGATGCGCTTCTCGGGACTGCATCCCAAGACTGAAATCCCTTCGCGCTCCTTCAAGCACCTGCAAAAAATCCCCAATGAGAGCAACCAGAACCACACAGGTGACTGAGTGACTTGCTGCGCTTAAGGCAACAGGTGTCCCGGGAAGAGTGATCTAATACCTCTTTATCTATCCCTTTTCTGTTTCTTTTATTCACTTGTTTCTTTCAGTTGAGTCTACTTCTGTTTGATGTATTTGTTTGTTTTTAATATCTTTGACATCTATTCGGCTGGATAGCAAAGCTAGACATAGCTGGCAGACAACTAGGCAACAGAAAGTAAAACAAAAAAGGGTAACAAAACAACGGAGGAAAAAACTTCGAACCCACTAGAGAGATGAGGCATTGAGTCTAGTGGGTTTTTTTTTCTCCGTTGTTTTGTTATCCTGTTTTGAAAGAACCCAGACAGTCTAACTTCTTTTATATCCTAAAACATAAAAGCTTTAAGAATTCTAGGATGGCCGCCAACGTATTACGAGGAAGGTATTCATCTTCTGTAATAGAGTCTCCTCTTTTAAAGAAAATAAACGTTGTTGTTGGCGACCAGCATTATCTGCTAGTCGATCCTCAGGGAAAAAGTTGAACGAGATATGAAATAGTATTTATGAAACATTCGACACGTGTCATCCTCATGTCATTAGCTGCCCAGTATCCTTATTGAATTGAACGTACACAAATCATGCAGCAATGTAGCATCTCAGTTGCAGACTAAAATGCACCCCCCCCCCCCCCCCCCCCCCCCCCCCCCCCCAATGGGTTTCCTTATCGACCACCACCTCCTTCTTATCCTCAGCCACATTGTTTAACATAATGCATCTTTGTCGATTCCTTAAAACCGATTCTTCCCATTTTTGAGATCATGTCACACATTAAGCATGAGATTCGCTTTAGTTGGCAAGATTTTTTTTTCAGTCTGAAATGCTTCATAATGCTTCATAAATCCTTTCACTCGATCATTACAAATGGGTCTACTATTTCTGCTACAAAGATTGTGGTAGTCTTTGTGTGAGAGTATTGGCAGGTTTGGTGCCAGAGCAAATGCATTTGCATGTTTTAAAATCTGGAGACAGTCTTGTTTTTTCTTCACATGAATTGTGGATTCTAATGGCTATGAAGACAATTGCATGTTTTGAATGCTTTGTGCATTATATTAAGATCTCTTTTTCCTGTGCATCATTTCAGTGATGATTTTGATATTTTAGTTTGCTGCTCTGACTTATTTGTTTTTAATGTGCATTACTCTAAGAGTTATTTTAATGTTTCAGCTTGCTGTTTTATTCTTCAGTTCTATGTTTAAACATCTTTATTCGCAACAGTTTAACTTATGGATGACTATTTGTTTTTGTTTTGAATTGACCTCTTTTGTTTGTGTCGTGACATGGTTATTGATGTGCGTTGACTCATGCCTTCCTCTTCATTCCATGGGCACGTGCTACTCGCTGTGATAGTGCCGTGTTGTGGCGTCATTGTGTCAGTACTAATTCTCACCATGGCCCGCCCATCTCTGTGGCTGCCCTTGCAGAGGAGAAGAGCGATGTTAAGGACGAGGAGGAGGAACGTGTAGGTAGCTATGACGAAACCTCCATTCGCTACAAAGGCAAGCACATTCCCTCCCCTTCCTTCGAGTGCTGCAAACCTGGGCAGAGACGGATCCCTTGGACAGTAAGTACTGGTGGATCTGCGCTGGATCCGTGTAACGTAATACTGATCATTACTCATGGTGCAGATGTAAATCCTTTTACTAATCGATATTTTAAACAGAACCTTCGGACAACAGACCTGTTTGACGACTATTAATCATCTTCTTGCTCTAGAACGTTGGCCATGACTAATTACTATATTCCCGTTGACAAAAAGACTCTTTAGACTTGGACATTCCGAAACTATGGACTTGATGCTTTAGAAACTCGGTGATTATCCAGTTCCCATAGACCAGAATATGACGTTTTCTACACTGACTCAGTACAAAGAATCTAGGGAGAGCTGGACAGTTGAAGCTCTTCAAAGAAGACTCCAGCGTCATACAAGTTTGTTGGCCCTTTACTGCTTACACTCCAAGAGGGCCGGCAGGGGCCGAACCGCATCCAGATCATGACTCGTGGATGCCTTGTTGTTATCACCTTTTTCTGCAGCTGTCTGGATTGGAAACTGTACTTCCAGAGTGGTTAGCTGCCTGAAGGGCAAGTCGCCTTGTGACGGATGTTTTAATTACGTAGGTAACGGACAGGTGCTGTAAGTTGGGAAGTTTTCGCTTTACGAGTTTTTTGTTCTCATCGACCAGATCTAGCTGGACCTCTTTTTGGCTGTTTCTGCCACTGCATTTCGGGCTGCGGCCCTCTTCTTCCCAGACATTGACAGTTGTGTCACTAGATCATAGATGTTCCTACACAGCCCCTTGCTCCAACTCTATGGCGAGGGCTTTGTGTCGGAAGCTAGATTCCTTCAAGCTTCTGGAGGCCAGGCATACTTCTGTTTTGTAAACGTGTGGTTCATCCTTTCTGCTTTTGCATGGCATTGTGAGTTTGATGTGAATCATTTGTTCTGATGAACCTTGATGGAATATAGCATCTGGTCGCATGTTTCTCTTGCTGATAATTTCTTTTTTTTCCATAAATAGTATGAAAAATCTCAGACTGAAATTCTGGTTGCCATGTTGTGCTTTCTCACTCACTCCGTTTAGTAAATCCATCATCCATTCTCCGGGTATCACAGCTGTTGCAGACTATGACTCGCTTCTTCCTGCCATGTGGACCGATATTGTTGGAGCCTCTTGCGTGATTGTTTTTTGCAGTCTCAAAGTACTTGTCCGTGTCTACTTTCTTTATATCAGTATTGCTTTGCCTGAACCACGACATGTTCTGCTGTTTGCTCGCTTTGCAGCTTCATCAAATTTCTCCCAATTCACCACGTTTGCGTGCAAAGGCAGAAAGTCATTTATGAATCTGAAGTTAAAACTGATCCCAAAAGGGGCCACCTGCCACATCTTTTTCAAGTTGAGACATCTTGAGAATGTGCATGACAACCTAGTTCATTGCCATTGTTGACTGTGCTGGACTGCCTGTGTCCTTTTCTAAATTCTTACCCTGTCTCCTTTTCTTGCCCTCTTCATTTCCTGGATTACCCTGTCTCTCTTTACTGCCCTCTTCCTTTGACGGCCCACTTCTCTTCTGATGATCCCAGTCTGTGCCTGTTGGTTTGTGTGTGTGTGTCTTGTTATTTCCCTGATCTTTATACTCTCTTTGTCCACGCTCATTGCCTCCTGAATTTCCTGTATTCTTCATTGCTGCCTTCAAGATTACCTCCATCGCCAACACGAACAGTCTTGGAAATATTGAACACATCATTGCTATGTCAACTTCCAGATTTGTTTTTGTTGTGTATTTCTTTATGGAGAACCTCATTGAGAAGCCATAAATATACGTTTTTTTTACAAGTGACATCTCAAGAATCAGTTGAATCGTCTTGCGTAAGACTGAACCATAAGCAGCGGCCAGAATCACACCTCGCTGCGCCGAGGTCCCATTTCTCTGCCTTAGCTCTTTGGATTGCTTGTCGAATCATCCTGGTTGCTCAGCACAGACAAATACTTCAGAGATACCTCCTTTCTGGACTGATACACCCAAATACTCATTTTCTGTGAAGTTTTTAGTTAGCCTCACTGCTACGACAGAAGATGTTTCCACCTCAACCTTTAGAAATGAATGATATTGATCTGAAGTGGTTGATGTCACCCGAGTTCTGTTCTTTTAGAATGTACTTTCCAACTGTCTTCACGTTGGTTGCTGATCATCAGGTGCTTTCATGCTGATCTTATCAGTTTGTGGAGCCACTCAAGGACATTCGAGCAATTCAGATACTGCAGGTAGAGTATGCCATTAGACCCAGATAATGATTTGGCTCAGGCTTTCGGAACCACTTTCTTTACTTCATCTTGCGTTAGTGGATTGTCATCGAACATTTTCTTTTGCACTGCAGGTAACACCAAACCCTGGATTTCAATTTGTACTTGCTCTAAAGATGAGAATAATATTATGTTCTTGGTGTACTGTCCTGGACTTTTTTTTTGGTCTATTGCAGGTGTTCACGATTTTGCTCGAATAGTTTCCCTGGCGAACTTAAAGGGGTCTCGGAAGAAGCAGTCTTGGGTTTTCGTCTGTTAATGGTGATGGTGATTTTTTGGCTTCTTTTCCTAGCTGATTCAGTTTTGCTCACGGCATTGAGTTACATTTTCAGGTCTTCCCATAATGATGGATACAGATCCTCACAGTGACAACACATATGAATTAACTAGAAAATTTAGTGGAGTTCAGTAGTGGAAATGCAGAGTAAGTCCAGAGTAACGACATCCAAGTGAAGCGCATTTCATTGCACCACGTCATGAAATCAGCCGACCTCATGAGAGTGTTCCACAGGCAGTATATGAGCAAAGAAAAAAGTAGATGTTGACGTTGTCACAAAAAGCAATGACGAAACACTGAGATTCATGTTGTTATTTAACTGCAAGTGAGATTTCTGTTTGAACCAACTCCGGGACAGAAATGAGCGCCACAGAGTTTTTGGTCTGTTTGAAGTTAACTGTATAGGAGAACAAAATGGCATGCTGATGTATATACGTTGATAGAAATGTTGATTTCCCCTCTCTGTCTGATGGGTACATGCTTACCCTGTTTCTGTCACATTTGTAATAGATACAGTAAGATGCAAAAACTTCCAGTCCGCACAGAATGAACCACATGTGGACCATTTCCAGATTATCAAGACTATTGGTTTGAATGAATGTACAACAATGCTTGTGTGTGTACTTGATATGCTTCGTGTTCTTTAGATTTCAGAGCATTATAGTTGCGTTTTATTTGTGCTC
>JADBJO010002280.1:90000-92500 GCA_016801955.1 Conus betulinus
TGTGGTTCAGTTTCTGCCTCCCATTTGTGAGGAGGTAGTACGTAGCGAAAATGTGCGAACAGAAAATGAAGATGTATGGCCCAAGCCAAAGATTCAGCGACAGTAACTGGCGACAGCCAACACTGCTGTTTGAAAGTGGTGTGGGAAATGTCGGCTTGCGTGTGTACTTACCTCTGTTGAATGGAGTAGGGGAGTAAATGGGTGACTGCCCTTCCCTTTCTGTCCGTGTTAATTCTGGTTTTATTTATTTGCATGCACAACGCGAAAAAATTCTCCAGTGTTGTTACCTCTTCCACTCCTTTAATATTTCCTTGCCTTCCCACTACCCCCCCCCCCCCAAACACACACAGAGAGTTGATTTCCAAGCCTACTTTCATTACGGTGTATAAAATGTTTTTTGTGCAGGTGTACAACTATACTTTTCTTTTTCACCTTATCCTTTTTGTCTCCATTATTTGTTGTTCATGACATTATAATCGTCGCTTTATCCGTGTGTGTGCGTGCGCGTTTGTAAATTTGGGTGCCCATCTACTTATTAACTTGTGTACGCCACATAACTCTGCCATGATTTGCCTGTAAATTATTCAGCTTCCCTGTGTATATTGAACAGTGGAAAACCAGTGTCGATCTGCAGGAAGTGGGTTGGGAAAGAAGGGAAAATGAGATTCGGGAAAGACAGTACGTGAATATACGAGTCTAGCTTTGTTCTCTTGACACATTTTCGTGGTCAGCTCCCCAGCTAATTGCCGACAAACGCGGTGACGACAAGAGCCGTACTTCGTCGTTGCTGTTCTATGGTCACGTTGTTGGGTAGATTTGGAAGTGCTTGGTTTTGTTTTTGTTTCATTTGTTTAACAGATGTCAATCTTCCACTACGACAGATACATAAATGTGCATTTTTTCAGTAACTGATGTACGGCAGTTTTGAGTTCAAAGGCTTTCCTCATCACCTGTAGGCCCCTCCTCCCTCCCACTCCCTCACTTTTTGTTAGAGTGTGTGTTTCTGCCACCCCCCACCCCACCCCACCCCCATCCTTCCCACAGTCCATCTCTCTCTGGCATTCCTAAACTGAGAAAACTTTTGCATAAAGGCGGGGGCGAGTAGCTGGCTGAAATAGATAAGAGATTTCAGAACACTGTCGGACATTTCAAAGGAAAAAAAGGGGAAGGGGATTGGAGGCGGGATGAGGGGAGTGTTTAGAGGGGAGGGGGGCATGACATTACCGACGTCACGGTTTTGCTACGAATTGTATACACTCGATCTAGCCTCGTGCTGACATGGTTACTGTGAGCGTTCAACCTGGCTTAGAATCAAGGGAGGGAAGGGAATAGGGTACAGTTGCGTCGTTGGAGGCTGTGATGCCAGAGTTCCTGTCCCTTGGGTGGATGGCTGGTCTCATGCAAGCTGATCGCTTCTGACCTAATTGCTGGTCTTGTCTTACTGACAGCTCTTAGGCCCATGTCACATTTGATTTTGCAGTATACAACCTAGCATGAGCATAATTATGTATGCGCGCGCGCGTGCATGCGTTCGTGCGGTGTGTGTGTGTGTGTGTGTGTGTGTGTGTGTGTGTGTGTGTGTGTGTGTGTGTGACAGTCAAACAGACAGAGAGCATTTACAAAACGTGTTATGGTTTTTGTTTTGGACGTTGGGGAATCATACTTGGATTCAAGAGTGGTCTTCTGCATCAGCAAATAAAACCTCTCTCGAGTCGGGAACGCAATGGTGACAACATGTGTAAACACGTGGCCTAGTTAGGTTCTGTGTTGCTCGCAGGTTGCGATCGCCGCTGCAGATTCCGATAGATGAGATCCACAGCGGATAGTCTGACATGCTAGGCCAAATATGATGCTACCACCCACCCCCCACCCACCTACCCCACCCACCTGCGTGTTTTCTCGTCCCTTCTATTTTAAGGCTAGCTAAAACCTCGTGTATATTCAGAGAACTGACCACAATTTTCAGCAAGCTACAGAATAAAATAGGTGACTGCCTTAAACAGTGGACGTGGATGGTCGGATTCTGCCTGGAACTTACTAAAACAAAGGTTGATACAGTATGCATATTGATCTGATCTTTCCGCCCCCACCCCATGGCCTTCTTTTTTGTGAACAGTTTGGGTTGACGGGCCACGTTTGTGGTGGGGGCCCCCGCCTCGTGTCGTGTGGACATTTTGGACGCCAACTTACAGTCTACGCAGTGGGTTTTTTTGTTTTGTTTTTGGTTTTTGTTTTCTTTTTTTTTTTTTTTTCTAATATTAAGTAGAGGTTGTTTTTTTTTTAGTATTGATGAATTGTAGTCAGATTACTTCTTGTCTCTTGTGTTCCTTACACTCTCTCCCCCTGTTTTCTCTATCTCAGCTTTTACTCTCATACGCCTTCCTGTCATATTCACCCCCCACACCCACTCCTGCCTCTTCCATACCCTCACCCTACACCTGTCCAACATTTTAACGTATAATTTTTTCTCTTTGTTTTTTGGACGTTACACATATTTTAA
>JADBJO010002280.1:97500-105000 GCA_016801955.1 Conus betulinus
AAGATGGATGGAAAGATGGATGGTACTTATACCTAAAAGGAAAGAGGAGCTCCAGTCCTTCAAATAATCTTCATGACTGTGTTGCGGTCAGCCTGTATTTCCTTGCGTGTGAGCAAAAAAAAAAATTAAAAAAAAAAAAAAAAACATTCCTGACTGCGCCCACCCACTCCCCATTCCTCCCCCCCCCCCCCCCCCCCCCCCCCCCCCCCCCCCCCTCTCTCTCTCTCTCTCTCTCTCTCTCTCTCTCTCTCAAACACACACACACACACACACACACACACACACACACACACACACACACACACACACACACACACACACACACACACACAAATAGTCCGGACGTTTCATACTGATCCGTTCACTCGAAGTATGTCTCTCCATCTAGGCATTAAGTGCTGTTGCATGTAGGCATGTACTTCTCCACTCGTCGCCTGTTGTCCACACAGGCTTTTGGCAGAGAGAAAAAAAAAAATCGTTCATCACTGAGCATCACCACCAGGAGCAGCAGCAACAACATTGGCAGCAGCATTAGCATCACACTGAGTTCCTCCAGGACCATCACGGGATTATGAAAGGAAAGGACTGAGGTAACCGACAGACTCACCACCAGCACCATGATGAGTATTGAGAGAAAGAGACTGCTTCTTCAGAGAGAGAGAGAGAGACAGACAGACAGACAGACAGACAGACAGACGGAGACAGAGACAGACACAGAGACAGACACAGACACACAGACAGACACAGAAGGTCAGACATAGAGAGAGAGAGAGAGAGAGAGAGAGAGAGAGAGAGAGAGAGAGAGAGAGAGAGAGATACAGAGGGAGGGAGAGAGAAAGAGAGACAGGCAGACACAGACAGACCGAGAGAGAGGGAGAGAGTCAAGAAATGTGAGCAAAACCATCTCGTATCTTAAGTAATGATTAAATCGCCGGGTGCAGACATGAGAGCTATGTAACAGACATTTAAAGGTGGGATCCATCATCAATGCAGACCACAAACACTTTGTAAAAAGATGTTTACAGGTGGGATCCATCATCATCAGAAAACTTTATTATCTCTCGTTACAAGAGAAATTACATTTGTGACCGCTGCCCTAAAAGTTAAGACATACATATTTATAGTTACAAACGTGACACTGAAAATTAAATTACTTTCAAACAATAAAACATGCGTGTAACACCAAAATGGGAATTTCAATCTTCTCCTTTTGGTAGTGCAAATAAAGCATGCACTCAGCCACTCATAATTATATATACATAAATGTGTGCACGTATGAGAGAGAGAGAGAGAGAGAGAGAGAGAGAGAGAGAGAGAGAGAGAGAGAGAGAGGAGAGAGGGGGAGAGGTGATTTATCATTAAAAATCATCATTAGATAAGACATATTCCAGACATTTCTATTCCTCACTGTTCCAGGACATGCACACATAACACACAAACACACCCACACTCCAGCATCTATACTTTCCCGCTTGCTCACAGACATACACACCCGCGCACATGCTTGTGTCACAGGTGATCCACCGCCTCTTCTTACACGCTGTGTTTGTTTAAAAGCGCAATGGATTTGAACACAAAGCTCTTTTTTTGTGCGCATCAGCTTAGCTCTGGGGACACAAAATCGTCTGCCTGATGGAAGGAGCTCAAACTGTCGCGCAAGCGTATGCCCACTGTCACTAACAATCGCACGAGCCTTGTTGACCGCACGCCTTTTCATACAACTCACTCATACTCTCTCCTGTCTCTCACCAACAATCTTACCACAGATGTTCACAACGCTATCCAAGAGTTTGCTGTTTTTCAAATTAAGATTTCCATACCAGCAAATGCATGAAAAAGTCAAGACAGACTCAATAAAACTCCTGTAAAATGTTTTAAGATTTTTGGATCAATTCAGACACAAACGCACTGTAAAAAGATGTTTACAGATGGGATCAATAGCCATGGAAGTTGTTGCTTTTTTTAGTGGTTTAAGTTTTTATATTATAGTCCAGCTGACCACACATGTCATGTCTTTTTTTTTTAGGGCTCACGCCATGTTGGGGGTGGG
This sequence comes from Conus betulinus, assembly GCA_016801955.1. Lineage (NCBI taxonomy): Eukaryota > Metazoa > Mollusca > Gastropoda > Neogastropoda > Conidae > Conus > Conus betulinus. Next base: position 99,551 of record JADBJO010002280.1, read on the forward strand.
GATGGGGGGGGGGGGGTGGGGTGGGGGGTGAGGAGGGGAGATGGGGGTGGGGGTGAGGGTGGAAGCGGGGGTGAGGGTGGAAGTGGGGCTGGGATGGGGTGGGAAGCCCCATCTTGCGAAAAGAAAGGCAACATTTATATATGTACACATCCAAACAATAACGCGGCAGATAAACTATTGACATCCTTCCCATTGCTAAAACCAGGCGGCGCTACGGGGCGCTGGTCATATTGCTGGAGCTGTTGCCCCTAAATGAAAAAAAACACAAATAAACAAAAACAAACAAGCAAACAAACAAAAACACAAGCAAAAAGAAACAAATAGTAAGAATAAGAAAAGAAAAATGTTTACATGCAACACAAATGTATAGAAGACCATGTTGTCCAACAAATATTGCAGAATGAATGAGTGATGCCCGCTCTGGAGAGTGAGTGCAGTCTCACTACTTAAATCTCCAGATTAGAAACAAAAAAAGAAGAAAAACGCTGGTTTGTTATAACTACTGACCAGATTTTTCACATACACACAAACAAAAGTGTGAAATGTTTATTAGAACAAAGACAGAAAAAGAGACCACAGAGGCTGAAATGGAATAGAAAACAGGAAAGACAGAACGAAAAAAAAAGTGTGAAATGTTTGTTAGAACAAAGACAGAAAAAGAGACCACAGAGGCTGAAATGGAATAGAAAACAGGAAAGATAGAACGAAAAAAAAAAAGTGTGAAATGTTTATTAGAACAAAGACAGAAAGAAAAAAAGACCACAGAGGCTGAAGTGGAATAGAAAACAGGAAAGAAAGAACAGAACGAAAAAAAAAGTGTTAAAATGTTTATCAGAACAAAAAGACAGAAAAAGATACCACAGACACTGAATAGAAAACAGGAAAGAAAGAACGACAAAAAAGCATATTTTAAAAGAGACAGACACAAGAGGAAGTTATTGGCATGGCCCTGGCAGAAGCGGGTATTCACGGGGATGTAGTCTATACTGGAAGAGCCACCGACATCCCAATGCAGAGTGGATGGATGATACACCTTTTGGCTGGATTTGTTGCATCCTCATTCAGTTCACACACACACACACACGCACACACACACACACACACACACTCGATCATATGTTTGATCATCTGTGCCCCACAAAACCTCTGGTTTTCATATGGCAATAAAATATATTCTTGTTCTTGTTTGTTCACTCAGAGAGAGAGAGAGAGAGAGAGAGAGAGAGAATGTTATAAAAGATCCTTTTTTAAAACTTGCATTTTTAAAGCTACTCATACAAGTGTCCTTGAAGCTTTCTTCCCAGTTACGTGCAGCCCACTTTTCACGCCGCACGTGAAACCCGTAACTCGCCTGCAACGTTAATGCAATGAATGGCGAATGATTTGATGCAGACACTCCCAAGCCCCACCGTTTCTTCTTGGCGAGTTCAGCTTTCCCAGGAAGAGTTCATGAATTAATCAATCTGAAATCAGGACATGTCAGAGGCACCGGAGAGCGAAGTGGAATCACTGCACATGGATCTGGAACTTCCTTGACACAGCGAGGCGATCGGAGTTTGAACGACGCGTGTGTTTTCTGTGAACTTCTTCCTGCCGATGGGAAAGCTGAAAGAGGTGAAGTAACTTTCCGTGTGTGTGTGTGTGTGTGTGTGTGTGCGTGCGTGCGTGCGTGCATGCGTGTGTGTGTGTGTGTGTGCATGCGGTGTGTGTGTGTGTGTGTGTGTGTGTGTGTGTGTGTGTGTGTGTGTGTGATTCCAACCCCGCATTGTTAGGTCTGTCACTCTGTGCTGGGAGAATGGAAAGTCCCTTCAGTTGAAACTAAAACAACAGGAAAATCCAGCCATAAGCGCACAAAGCACTAACAATGATCAAGACATACGCACAACATGTATATAACTGTTGAGCTTTTGACCTCCTGATGGCACACAGAACTCATTCTCAGGCACAGTTATTGTGCATGACTTAACACTTTAGTGGAAAAAAGGGCAACTTTAAAACCAACATGTAGTAGTGAAAAAAAGGGCAACTTTTAAAACCAACATTGCGGTGGAAAAAAGGGCAACTTTAAAACCAGCATTGTAGTGGAAAAAAGGGCAACTTTAAAACCAACATTGTAGTGGAAGAAAAAGGGCAACTTTAAAACCAACATTGCAGTGGAAGAAAGGGCAACTTTAAAACCAACATTGTAGTGGAAGAAAAGGGCAACTTTAAAACCAGCATTGTAGTGGAAAAAAGGGCAACTTTAAAACCAACATTGTAGTGGTGAAAAAAGGGCAACTTTAAAACCAGCATTGTAGTGGGAAAAGGGCAAACTTTAAAACCAACACTGTGGTGGAAAAAAGGGCAATTCAAAACCAACATTGTAGTGGAAGAAAGGGCAACTTTAAAACCAACATTGTAGGGGTGCCTCAAGGCAGTAAGCAAGGGTCGATGTACAATAGTCTTAGAAAGCATCAACATTCATATTCCATGTCACTGATGGACAGTCTACTGCTTTCTGTCTGTGCATGGTGCAGCCATGACTGCTCAGTACCGACTCATTTCAGTTGATGTCGTTTTCAGCCTTGCCGACCTCGAGGGGCCATATCAGGGCTGTGATCTTGTGACAGTCCACATCCCTTCACCGATTACCTATAGCATAGCAAAGCAATCAGTCACCTCAAACATAGCACAGCAATCAGTCACCTCTAACATAGCACAGCAATCAGTCACCTCTAACATAGCACAGCAATCAGTCACCTCTAACATAGCAAAGGAATCAGTCACCTCTAACATAGCACAGCAATCAGTCACCTCTAACATAGCAAAGGAATCAGTCACCTCTAACATAGCAAAGCAAATCAGTCACCTCTAACACAGCACAGCAATCAGTCACCTCTAACATAGCACAGCAGTCAGTCACCTCTAACATAGCACAGCAATCACAGCTCTAACATAGCACAGCAATCAGTCACCTCTAACATAGCAAAGCAATCAGTCGCCTATAGCATAGCAAAGCACACCGGCAATCAGTCACCTATAACATAGCAAAGCACACCGGCAATCAGTCACCTATAACATAGCAAAGCACACCGGCAATCAGTCACCTATAACATAGAAAAGCACACACGGCAATCAGTCACCTACAGCATAGCAAAGCAATCTTTCACCTATAGCATAGCAAAGCACACCGGCAATCAGTCACCTCTAACATAGCACAGCAACCAGTCACCTCTAACATAGCAAAGCAATCAGTCACCTCTAACATAGCACAGCAATCAGTCACCTCTAACATAGCAAAGCAATCAGTCGCCTCTAACATAGCAAAGGAATCAGTCGCCTATAGCATAGCAGAGCACACCGGCAATCAGTCACCTGTAACCTAGCAAAGCAATCACTCACCTATAGCATTGCAAAGCACACCGGCAATCAGTCCCCTCTAACATAGCAAAGCAATCAGTCACCTCTAACATAGCAAAGGAATCAGTCACCTCTAACATAGCAAAGCAATCAGTCACCTCTAACATAGCAAAACAATCAGTCACCTCTAACATAGGACAGCAATCAGTCACCTCTACATAGCAAAGAAATCAGTCACCTCTAACATAGCAAAGAAATCAGTCACCTCTAACATAGCACAGCAGTCGGTCACCTCTAACATAGCAAAGAAATCAGTCACCTCTAATATAGCACCAATCAGTCACCTCTAACATAGCAAAGGAATCAGTCACCTCTAACATAGCACAGCAATCAGTCACCTCTAACATAGCAAAGCAATCAGTCACCTCTAATATAGCAAAGAAATCCGTCACCTCTAACATATAGCACAGCAATCAGTCACCTCTAACATAGCACAGCGCACGGGCAACCAGTCACCTATAACATAGCACAGCGCACGGGCAACCAGTCACCTATAACATAGAAAAGCACACCGGCAAGCAGTCATCTTTAACATAGCAAAGCACACCAGCACCAGCAGCAGTCATCTTCAACATAGCAAAGCACACTAGCAATCAGTCACCTATAAGATTGCAAAGCACACTAGCAATCAACGCCTATGACATAACACACACAACAGTCATCATGTGTTCATTTCGCTCTGGGCCATGTCACCGCTCAGAGCGTTAGGTGTTGGGAAACAGGGGAGATAAACATCAGCCGGCTTCAAAGCAAGGTCTCTCTTGATAATGCGTTTCGCTGAACAAACAAATGCATACCGGTCTGGATCAACAGTTCTCTTTACAGACACGCGTCTTCGGATGACAGCCACGGTGACCAACAACCGGTGAATGGCGGGTGTTACCAGGCCCCAGACACAGCTGACAGAACTGGGCCAGTCAACTGACCCGGCACATAGGCATAGACTGAAGTCTATGAATACATTTTCTCTTCTTCGTATGCAGGAACCTCAGAGGCACTGACAAAGGCTGCTGTACGGCGGAGGCTCTCCAGTGCTCCATAGAGCGTTTGATGTGTCTGCAGGTCCGGTCTCTGCTCTTAGCTTGTGATGTGTTGGACAGTCCAAAGGAAGACCATGTTTTTAAACAACCTCGTCTCTGACCCAGCTTCCGTCTTTTAGAATCCACTTCATCTGCCATGTAGAGAAGATGAGTATGTTGCCTTTAACGACGAGTCTTTAGAATCCACTTCATCTGCCGTGTAGAGAAGATGTATGTTGCCTTTAACGACGAGTCTTTAGAATCCACTTCATCGGCCGTGTAGAGAAGATGTATGTTGCCTTTAACGACGAGAAGGTCAGAAATCAAGTCGCATAGTCCTGGGTTAGAAACCCCGGTCTTCGCGCCGATCTCGTTGATCGGCGTTGTCTGGAAGAGAAATCGTTCTGGCCGTGAGAGTGTCAGTGAATCCGTCGGCTCAAAAGTGAGCTTCAGAGCAAGGATTTTTCCCCGAATCTTCGCTAATCATGTAGACTAAACTGCCCCTCCCCCCCCCCCCCCCCCCCCTTTTTTTTTTTTTTTTTTTTTTTTTGTTTGTTTTTTTTTTTGTTTTCGTTTTGTTAACGTCAGCTGACTGACGTTGGGTTTTTCATCTGGAACATCCAAGGGGATGGAATGACGAGGTGTATGTCAGCTATGACAAGATTCAACGGCCAGTGAACAGACCGCCACGGTGCTATCATGTCCATCCCGCAGCGGATCCGGAAGTCAGGTGTTCGAGAATTATGTCCCCTGCGTTCGAGACCAACCGTTGGCAGTGTGACGCAGTTTGAAATATTCATGTCCTTTGATAGATGGGTGTGTCAGGCAGCAAGTGCGTCACACTGGGATCTGGCATTAATCAGACACACACATGAAGGTCTCTTTCATCCATGTGATTGTTAGTTCGCATGACTGGACTGACGATGATCCTAGTGTCTTTCATTATTGAACCACGTGATCTGCGGTGTCATTAGCTCAGATCGGTGTGTTGCGACGATCGACAAAAGTTTGTATTCACTGAACAATATTTGC
>JADBJO010002280.1:120000-122500 GCA_016801955.1 Conus betulinus
CAAAACCCTTGAAAAGACACACACACACACACACACACACACACACACACACACACAACACGCATGTATCTCAGTTCATGGAGAAAAAAAAACAAACTATTTCACCCACTCCAATCTGGATTCCGATCTAATCATTCCTGCCACACAGCATTATCACGAATGTGTGACTCATGGCTTTCAAATATGAACCAATCACAAATGACAGGGGGTTGTCTTTCTTGACTTCAAAAAGGCGTTTGATCTTGTTGATCATTCCATTCTTCTAAAGAAACTATCTATCTACTTGAACCATACCCCGACAATCTCATTATTCCAATCATACTTGAACGATAGGACTCAGTATGTGGTGCTTAATGGCAAAACCTCCGCTTCAGACTTTGTCAGACATGTCCCCCACAGGGCTCAGTACTAGGCCCCCCTACTATTCTGCATCTTCATCAATGATTTACCATTGTCCGTATCAGATGAAAAGGTCACGACAGATTTATTTGCTGATGACTCGTCACTCCAAACGAATGGTAGTGATCTATAGCCAATAGAAACTTCTCTCCAAGAAAGTCTAAATGACGTGTCAGACTGGTGTCATTCAAACTCATGGTCATACACCCAGCCAAAACCAAATCTATGATTATAGCTACCTGGCAAAAACACCAGTCTGACTCCTCTTTGCCTAAAACTTCAGTTGTTGAATGGCACTTCTATCGAGCAGGTAGATGAGCATCGTGTTTTAGGGTTAACGATAGATAAAGAATTGAAATGGCAATCTCATCTCAATAACGTATGCAAGGTAGTCTCAAAACACCTTTTCCTGTTATCTCAATTAAAGCGCTACGTCAACAAAATGTGCTTAAACTTTTTTCTTCAATGCACACATAATGTCACGTATCAATTACGTTTCAACAGTGTGGGACGGAAGTAGTGACGTCCACAAAAAAAAGGCTGAATTCTCTCCATAGACGTGCAAAGCAAAGCTACATCCATCCAGCTGTATCTCTAACAACAGACGAAAAACTAAAAGCGCTGAACATACTTCCTCTGAATAGGCAACTGGAATTCAACAAGGCATCATTTATGTTTACAATCTGGACAATACTATATGCCATGTTATATCAATGCCCTTTTTACAAGATCGAAACAGCTTTTCTGGCTCGACAAAATTCCTTCTTTCCCTACCCACGCATTGATATATACAAAACAAGCCTAGCTTACTCTGGACCGTATGTCTGGAACTCACTTCCACCGAATCTACAAAATATGAATACTTCAAAACTTTTCAAGAAACATTTGCATAAACATTTTATGTCTCAGTAATTTAATTATTCGATAACAATGATTAGCGCCCATTCGCAAAGTCTTCTGTGAATCATACTTTGAATAAATCGTCTAAACATAAAACCTCCGTTAAAATCGCTCATCCCCACTCCCACTCTGTCTACAATCCCTTTTCTTCTCCCCCTACCTACCATTCTCTCTTCCCCGCCCTCCTCTGACCTCTCTCTCTGTAGTTTTGTTTGTTTGTTTGTAAGTTTCCTTCTGTTTTGCCATCCCCCATCTCATTAGTACTTTTATGAATAGTTTGCTTATCAATCATGTTGCTATGTTGAATTGTCAGTATGAATGATATGTGTTGAAATAATGTATGCATGACATGGACAGATTGTAAGACTAGGCTTTGGCCTAAAATCTTCATCCTTGTGTATTAAAGATTAATCAATCAATCAATCAATCAATCTCTCTCTCTCTCTCTCTCTCTCTCTCTCTCTCTCTCTCTCTCTCTCTGTCTCTCTCTGTCTGTCTCTGTCTGTCTGTCTGCTCTCTCTCTCTCTCTCTCTCTCTCTCTCTCTCTCTCTCTCTCTCTCTCCAATTTGTATCCCATTCCTTCTGATCTCTCACTCCCCAATTTCCTCTCACCTTCATTGTTTAGCTGTGTCTGTGTATAGGAAACGATTTCCTATTTTCACCCCTGATATGATTTTTGTGTGTATTTTTGTGTGCGCTTACGATTTCTGTCCATCCCTCTCTTCTCTTAAACCCTGACCCTTATTCCCTCCCTGCCCAACCTTCTGCCTCCCTTCTTTCCGTCCTCCTTCTACCGCCCTACCCTTCCACCTTGTTCACAATATTTGTTTTTCCCTATTTCATTACATATCCTTCTTTGAGTTTCCTTCCATTCTGCCTTTTCTGGCAATCTGTCTCTCTCTCTCTCTCTCTCTCTCTCTCTCTCTCTCTCTCTCTCTCTCTCTCTCTCTCTCTCTCTCTCTCTCTCTCTCTCTCTCTCTCTCTCTCTCTCTCTCTCTCTCTCTCTCTCTCTCTCCTCTCTCTCTCTCTCTCTCTCTCTCTCTCTCTTCCCACACACCACCCCTTACCTCTCTCTGTTTCATATCTCCTTTTCCGATCTTTTTGTCATCTTCCTGTGGGTTTTTTTCCCACATAAGACTGAACGTATGGTATTCTTAGCCCTCCTATTGTTTATGGTGGTATGCTATTGTTTGATTTTCAA
>JADBJO010002280.1:127500-130000 GCA_016801955.1 Conus betulinus
AAGCAAAATAGGACTTCCCCGCCCCCATCCCCTTAAACATCCGTAGGTAGGGAAGGACAATAGTACATACATCTGGAACGAGAATCAAACAGGAAAAGGTGTGCGCATCCATTCCTAGAATAGGACAGAAAAAGTACTTATGTCTGTAACATAGGTGGAACAGAGAAAAAGGTAAGGTATTGTGGCTTGTGGCCCATCCGACCGCAAAGGTCCATATCAGGGCTGTCACCGAGCTGAAGTCAACTAACAAGCAACAGAAAGCTACTTACATTCTGAACAAGAATAAAGCAGAAAAAAAACTTTCTTAATTCCTAACTGAATTAGGACTTCAGTTTCAGTTTCAGTTTCATCAAGGAGGCGTCACAGCGTGCGGACTAGTCCATATACCCTACACCACAACCGCGCTAAGTTTTGAGACCACACTACGCATGATTTGAAGCTCATGGATAAATGAATTAACAACTAAGATCAGAGAATTGAAGAAGAGGGTCTCGTGCCTACGACTCAGCAGATGTTGACCTACGCATTAGCCCAACGCGCTGGTCAGTCCTTGAGTGCCTACATACCATTATTCTTTTTTTTTTTTTGCGGATCCAAAGACTGGTGGACAACAAGTCTCCTTAACGGGATTAGTCTTCACAGGAAATGGAGCGCCCACCTCCGGCTTTTCCTTTACATCGGGGGTTTTCCTTTATCTCTTTGACTGGTGAATTGATTTTCCTTATCCTTTTTGGACACGGTGCGTTCATTGTACAGCGACTGTTTGATGGGACTCGATTGAATAATCAAATGAAAACGAAATGGATGAGATGAAACGAATTAGTGGATCAATAGATACAGACATAGACAAGTAGGTGGACGATATATTGACCAGCTCGCGTGTCCGATTTGTCATGATTGTACTACACGAATGTCTTCTCTCCTACGTCTGTCTGTCTGTCTGTCTGTCTGTCTGTCTGTCTCTCTCTCTCTCTCTCTCTCTCTCTCTCTCTCTCTCTCTCTCTCTCTCTCTCTCCTCTCGCACGTACGTGCACGCGCGGAAATGTATCATAAATGTGATTTGCAATTCTTTAATTCATATGCAAAGCATCCTCAGCTTCAAAACAAATGCACTTCAAAACGTAACCATTTGGTAACGTTATGAAATCCCTAAGTGCATTTTTCTTTCATTTTTCATCAGTCTGTGGTCTCACAATAGGTCTGAATCATCGGAGCACTCCTCTCTCTCTGTCTCTATCTCTGTCTCTCTCTCTAACATTTTTTCACCACTGTTTTATGGGCCTACCAAACAAGTCGATTTCTCTCTCTCTCTCTCTCTCTCTCTCTCTCTCTCTCTCTCTCTCTCTCTCTCTCTCTCTCTCTCTCTCTCCACTTGCCCTACACAGCTTTACACACAAGCACACAACAAACAAACAAAACACACACACACACACACACACACACACACACACACACACACACACACACACACACACACACACACACACACACACGCACGTACACAGGCACACACACGCACACACACGCACGCACGCACGCACGCTGTATATATACATATATATATATATATATATATATATATATAGCCACGCACAAGCACGCACGCACACGTAAGCACGTAAGCACACACACATATAGACGCACGCATCCACACACGCATGCACGCGCGTAAGCATACCACACACACACACACACACACACACACACACACACACACACACACACACACACACACACACACACACACACACACCCTTGCATGCCTATTAGCGGTGGTTCACTTCATTTTGGAACTTGCATGGGTAGGCGTGGGGATAAAGTGGGAGGCTATACTTTTCAGTCGCCAGATGTCTTCTTAAAGTAAAATATTGTTGAGCTAAAGGAAGGGCAGGGAAGGGGGGGGGGGGGGGGGGGGGTAGGCAGAATTCATCCTCGTGTTCCCGTTCAGCGAATGAAATATACCGCCAAAAAGTTGAACAGTGGTTTGAAAGCAAGGCGGGGGGAGAAGCGGGGATGGTGGTAATGGGGGTTCCTAATCCTACATTGTCCATATCATTATCCAGAGAGAAGAACTGCTAATGGCACGTCTTCTGAGACAATGTTTTCCATGACGGTTTTTTTTTTTTTTCGGAACGTGCCATTAAGTCGCTTTCCGACGTTTTTCTCTCTCAACCGGAATTGGACGGGGAAGAGCAATGAGGAAGGTGAGTCTGAAAGCCTTAGAGTTTATTCTCCTAATCCACACACACACACACACACACCACACACACACACACACACACACACACACACACACACACACACACGCACACACACACAGCCGCATGCACATACGCCTGCACACACAATCACGCAGTATCAGACGGAAGCCCGGACAACAGGGAAAACCAAACTGTTGTCTGGTGCACGTGAAACCGGCAACAACGCTTCACTCAACCGCCGTCAGCAACGCTGTGTTTCGTCAGTCCCGCAGAATACGTTGCCTTCTATAATGGATGAG
>JADBJO010002280.1:132500-137500 GCA_016801955.1 Conus betulinus
CAATGGTGTCCCTGTGTGTTTGCCCAGGCAGCCAGTTTCACCAGATCACTGAGTGATTATAGGCAAAAGAAACACTTCCTGAGGAGTAGCTCATTGCCTGTGATCGTTATGCCGCATTCTCCTCCACTCAGGTCAAATATACTCCACCTCGGCAATAGGTATTAAAATGTCATCACTTGAGCTGGACACAGTTTCAAATAAAGCGCCTGAACATTCGCCAGAAAACATTCTGTGTTTTTAATTACGAATAATTCAATAGGTTTTAAGAGATGGCAGTGTGTCATTAATTTGGAAATCGTGGTGGTTATCCTGATTATAAAGCAAAGAAATCATCCTCAATCATGAGCATTTCCTAACCCGTACTTTGGCGAATGGAAAAATTGTACTGAAAAGACTTTTTCTTTTTTCTAACTTAAATTAATGTAATGTCTAGTAATAAAGAGGCTTTATGAAAAAAAAGATCAACCATTGATCATGTTTTACAATCAAAGATACAAATGAAACATCAATGTTCAAAATAAAAGTGTTGTGGCCATATTCTTACATATAACAGAGCCTTTGATAGTGTATGGTACGGTGGGTTGTTATACAAATTACGGACGATTGGTATAATTGGTCCATTTGTATAATTACGTTAGAGAATTTCTGTCTAAAGAAAGTTTGAAAATCAGAAAAGAAAATATATATTCCAGTTTTAAATTGTTGGCAATGGGAATCCCTCAATGCTGTTTAGTAGATCCAAGGTCGTTTTAATATTTTGCCTGGGGAGCTTCCAAAACATAGACCTAAAATGCTACAGTTCTGTTATATGAAGATGATCTGTGCATGTGCATAAATGCATATACAAAAAAAAAAATACATTTTAAAAAAGTATGAAAATTACCACATAAAGTTTTCATCAGGCAGAGGTCCCATAATTCATTTTAGCAAGTACTTGATTACAAATGGTCGAAAGCTTTCCCCTGATTAAAAAAAATGTGGTTTTCATCAACCATGGTGATGATCCTGCTGATACGTCATTTTTTTAAGCCGGATGGAATAACATTCTAAATATTCACACTTGGTTGCATTTTTTTTTAAAATATATTTCACATCCAACCTGGCATAGAATTATCACCTTGAATATCTCTGGAACAAAACAAGGGAAAGCTTAAATGTTCGGAAAATATCGAGCCAGCAATGCCAGTACCAGGATGTGAAAACGTTTAAAGCACTTTGCAGTATCGCTCATTCGTCTCAATCATTGTACAGTAAACAGGCTTTCTTCACAGCGCCTCAATATTTGTCGAAAAACTGCAAAGTGACAATGATAGAGCCTATAAATTAAGCTTTTGAGTCCCCGTATTTGCATCTACTTTTGGGATATACAGAGAAATCGATGTTCCATCATTTAATGAATGCAGGAAACTCACTCACGAAACGTATGAAATTTTCAGTCATGGAAGGTGTGAATCGAATAGAAATACCTACAATTCTAGTCTGATCTTTTTAAAGAGAACAAAAAATTCCCTTTCTTTACACTATTTGTTCTTACACTGAACACACTTGTTGAAGGAAGGTTATTTTTTCTTGTAGTGTGTCAAGTTTAAATTGACTTTGACAACATTTCTCTGATGTTGTTTGTTTACACAAACACACACACACACACACACACACACACACACACACACACACACACACACACACACACACACACACACACACACACACACACACACACACACACACACACACACACACACACACACACACACACACACACACACACACACACACACACACACACACACACACACACACACACACACACACACACACCACACCACATCACACACACACACACACACACACACACACACACACACACACACACATCACACACACACACACACACACACACACACACACACACACCACACACACACACACACACACACTTACTCACATGGAGTGACAACACAGATCGCAAGTGGGTAGGGTGACTGAGAAAGTGGGGCGAGGAGTGACAGAGGGGTGGGTGAGATGAGCGGAGGAACAGTTTGCTGTGACATAATAACAACAGTAATGAGACGGAAGCTGGCATGACGTCATCACTTAGGAAAGGGAGAAACAAACGAACAAAAAAGCAACTGACTAATCTCATTCACACCTGATTTTTTTTTTGGTACTTATGGCCGTTTCTTTTCTCTCTGTTTCAGTTTCTTTGTTTCTACCTTGCTTACGTTCGGCTGATGTTTTTGTTGTTTTCTTCTTTTTCCCTGCTTGTCATTTTCAAAGACACAGAAAGGCATCATCTAAACAGAGACAATTGAAGATAATCAGTTCATCGGAACCTTTCTCAAGTTTCTTAAAATACGTTTCTTTCATTCCTTCTTGTTCTTTCTTTCGTTTCTTTCCATTTTTTTTTCTTTCGTTTTCTTCTGTTCTAATTTTTGATCCTTGATTCCCTAATTTTTGTTTTATTCTTCCTTTCATCTTTTATTTCTTAGTTTTTTTTTTTTTCTTTTCTTTCATTTTTTTCTGTTCTTTCTTCGGCCTTCTTTCTTTTTACCCATTTCCTTTTTTCCCTTTTATTTCATTTCCTTTTGCAGACACACGCGCTCTCTCTCCCCCCTTTCACTACCCCCTCTCCCATGCTCTCTCTCTCTCTCTCTCTCTCTCTCTCTCTCTCTCTCTCTCTCCCCCACCCCCCACCCCCCATTCTCTCCCTCCCCTTTTCTCCCCCTCTCTTCCCCCTCTCTCTCTCTCTCTCTCTCTCTCTCTCTCTCTCTCTCTCCCCCCCTTGCTCTCTCTGTGTCTGCCTGTCTCTCTCTAAAATCTCTCTCTCTTTCTGTCTCTCTCTCTCCATCCATCCCTCTCTCTCTCTCTCTCTCTCTCTCTCTCTCTCTCTCTCTCTCTCTCTCTCTCTCTCTCCATCTCTCTCTCTCTCTCTCTCTCTCTCTCTCTTTCTCCTGACTGAAGGTCAGTCGTAAGCAACAAACTACGTGGCTATTTCAGAGTGGTGTAGAAGGTCAGTCTAGCGGCAGAGGATCACACGGCCAGCTGCCCTGCAGTCAGTCTCTCACCTCTCTCTGACCTTGTTCAGCGCTACACGGACCTCCCTCATAGACAATTGAACCCGCCTTAAATAATACATCACTGCGATCTGGCGACCGTCCACATCTCCCGCATTCTGGAGCAAGGGCAGACGATGGAAGAGATTCCGACTTCAGATTGGTTTCTTGCCAGAGTGGTCCCTTTGGGGGTAAGGACAGGTGAAGAAACATCCTTCTCCTCCCCCCTCGTCTGTTTTAACTCCCGGGAAAAAAAAAAAAAGATATGGCATCTGGAATCCTACAGAGGTCTCGTCCGCTAACGGGTTTGCGGGTTAGGTGTTATCGGCTTGTTTCTGTTTCTGCCAGCGTGAGATGTTATTTCTCAATAGAGCAGACTTCGCAGAATATTACCCGAAACAACATCCTTACTGTTGCCTGGATTCGGTTACGTGCGCTCAGGGTGTGCAGCCACACAGAGCCTCGGCTCATCGTCTGCTCTGAAAGACTCGCACCCCTGCCAGACTACCGTTTAAAAGTCCTGTGGAGGAAAGTAATGTGGGGGGATGGGGGTGAGGGTTGGGTGAAGAAAGAAAAACCTTGTTTGGTAAGAAACGCAAGCCGTAGAATTTAAATCACTTCTGAAACCAGCGTGTTATTCGCAGTACCACTTCTCCACTCCGTTACTGAGGTGAAGGGGGGAGGGGGGAGTGGGACGGGAGGGGTGGGGGGGAAGAGTGGATGCCCCAAACAACCAACTCAGGTCGTGACATTTTACTGCGGGACGATTCTCTCTGCCCAGCGAAACTGAAATTACCCACACCTCCTCCACCCCCATCCTCATCGCTTTCCCTATCCTCCCTTCGTCGCTTTCTCTTCTCGACACCCCTCCCCCCCTCCTTCCTGTTCCCCCCCCCCCCCCCCCCGGTCCCTCCTCCACCATCCTCGACCAAACGGGAAGGGGTCTGACTCGGCGTCCAGGGTGGTGCTAGAGGCAGCCCGGGGTATCACTCTGTGGTTGAAGGTGTGCGTCTCTGGTGCTGCGCCACGACGTCCGTAAGGTAGGAAGGAGTCTGTGTCTGATTCCAGCTGGCACGACCACCGCAGTGCTTGCTTTTCTCTTTTCGTCCGTCTGGCTGACTGTCTGGCTGGATTGCTTGCTGTCTGTCGATCTCTCTGTCTGGCTGGCTGGCTGGCTGGGCTCTCTCTCTCTCTCTCTCTCTCTCTCTCTCTCTCTCTCTCTCTCTCTCTCTCTCAATCTGACTACCTCTATCTGACTCTCTCTCTTTCTAGGGTTTAAGTCTCTCTCTCTCTCTCTCTCTCTCTCTCTCTCTCTCTCTCTCTCTCTCTCTCTCTCTCTCAAAGTGTTTATGTACTTGAAATGCACATGTATGTTATTTTGTTTAGTAAGAATGTCTTATGTGAGTACGAGCGCGCGCGCGCGTGTATGTGTGTCCGTGTGTGTGTGGTGTGTGTGTGTGTGTGTGTGTGTGTGTGTGTGTGTGTGTGTGTGTGTGTGTGTGTGTGTTTTCCTACTACCTCCTGCCCTCTTGTCATTCTATCAATATGCTTACATTCTTATGTAACTCTCTCTCTCTCTCTCTCTCTCTCTCTCTCTCTCTCTCTCTCTCTCTCTCTCTCACGGTTCGGCTGGAATAACTTGATTATTATCCATATGGCATCCCCTCCTACCCGTGGCGACTGGGCTATCATTATGCATTTCCCCCCCTCCATTTGTGCTTTATTTTCTATCCCCCTGTCTGTCTGTCTGTCTGTCTGTCTGTCTGTCTGTCTGTCTGTCTGTCTGTCTCTCTCTCTCTCTCTCTCTCTCTCTCTCTCTCTCTCTCTCTCTTTTCCTTTCTTTTTTCTAAATTTAATCCCGTATTGTATTGTAGTTCTAGTCACTTTTTGCATGCTTCCTTTGTTACCTCATAATCTTATTTTATGTTGTTGACCCTACTCAGGGCG
>JADBJO010002280.1:145000-147500 GCA_016801955.1 Conus betulinus
TCATGTTTTTGGAGATTATGGTCAAAGACAATTATTGCTTAATATCCTGATTGTAAAGACATATATATATTGGATATTGTAGGCAAATTATGTAACAAATATATATATATATATATATATATATGTATGTATATATACATTCTGTCAAAATCAGACCATATAACGCTATTCTTTCGAGGAGAGGTGGAAAATATAAAGAAATAACAAATCACTAAATAATAATAGCAATTGTCATTGAATTATATGGTACTATACCGTGAATTGTTATATTACTTAATACAGAACTAATAAGATTGGCCACATATACACATTAAAACGTCATGCATGTTTTTGTCAAAATATTGCGTCACGCGGATGATGCATTTGTAACACGAAGGAGACCTGGGATTTTGGTAAGGAACTGCATGGATACAGCGCGCTGCCCTACCTACGCAGCTTTAGGGCACAATGGAGAATCTGAAGACAACAGCTGCCTTCATCAACAAAACTGGTCTGGAACGCAGAAGAAGAAGGTAAGGAACTGAGAACAAACTGTGTGAAAGATATAGATCTCTGGGGCGAACGTTTTATCAGAGAAGCGTACTGTACAACTACAAGTGCTCACTGCATGATTTGCAGAAAACGCAGCGGTAATCAAGGTCAGAACCTCTCAGACTGATGCTCTTCGGGCAAGAGAAGTGAGTCGAGCAGGAAGGGAGGGGCAGTGGTGCGACCAGAGGTTGCAGTGGTAGTAGTAATTCATTTTTGTTGAGGGACAAACACGTTGTCAAGTCTGGCTGTCTTTTTTATGCAATCCATCTTGTCAATGATTAATGAGAGGATTGCAGTTTGCATGACCGCATCCTGAATATCAGTTAATTATCGGCATCAAAAACATATCCAGTATAACTCAGCTTTTTTTTTTTTTTTTTTTTTTTTTTTTTTTTTAACGATTGATTTAGTAATACCATAACACTGTCGCTAAGATTTGTAGATGTGTCTTTTTTTAAGTCTTAGTAGATGGGTGCCTTCTTGAATTCAAGTGACAGTGAGTTCCAAAAGTTAGCAACTATATTGCCAAAACATTTAAGCATGTTTGCATTGAAACGCTGAACATGTACTTTACCCTCTTGAATCCCTATTTCACCATATAATGATAATGAACAGATTGCCCCTCGGCTGATGTCTTCTAAGCTTTTATTTTAAGGGTCTCAATGACATCGCCTAATACGCCCACTTTTTAGTGAGGGTCAATTCGCTGTTGGGCAATCTGAGTCAACTTTGATAGTTCATATCATCCATTCTTTGTCCATTATTTTTGCTTGCTCATCTCTGTACTCGTTCGACGGATTGTGATTGGTGTTTGAAGTGCGGCTACCAAATTACTTTATTACATTCCAATATTCTAGATGCGGGCGAACGACATTAAGAATGATAATGTTTCGTTATGTTAAAGAGTAAACGTTCGTTTCAAAGTAGCCTTTATAATTATATGGACCTCAGTGATTCCCACTGCTGTCAGTGAAGGATGTCATTTGTATATTCCAGTGTTGTTTCTTTAGTCTCACCCACCCCCACCCCTCTCCCTTCTCCCAACCCCACCCCCCTTTAACTCAGTTTGAGTCATTATCGTAGTAACTGAGGACTCATTCACCCTCATTTGTTTTTCCTTATAAGTGTCTGTTTCCGGTTTTTTTTTCTTTATCTACCTGAAGAGGACCAATACGTTGAAGATCGTTACTTTAATGTTCATTTTGTTCATCCGACAGCTCAGTACACGTTTGTTTCATAAATAAACGTTCGTTGAATTATTCACAGCATCTGATTTGCTTTTGGTGATAGCCTTTTGAGTAGGTGTGTCGAAAGTCAGTAGATCATCGAATGTAACACCAAGGTCCTTTTTCCTTCATTGCACGGTGTGGTTCTTTTCACATCATTTTCCAGTTTCATTGTATCCACACATTCGGGATTAGTTTTTCTGTGTAGATTAGTTTTCATGTGGATATATTAAAACATAATTCCCAGTCATCTGACAACTTTCGTTTCATTTTATTCAACTCATTCTGGATGACTTTGTGCTCTCACATTATATTCAATATCTCCGTGTCAGCAGCAACTATTTTGTGTGCGTTTTTGACATACGTTCGTAGTTCATTTTTGAAAATAGTAAACAAAACTGGTACAATGATGTTACTCCGAGGATTCCACTTAGTACATAAGCGTTCGTGAGTAGACAGATGGAAATGGTTTAGCAGTAGGGAGATGCAGAGAAAGAGACGGTGTGGAGAAAAAGGGAACGGCGGAGTGATAGCGCCGAAGGGCACTGAAGGAATAATTGATCAACACACACTGAGAGGTGAGAACTGGACTGCTAGTGATTTCGCTGATAGTTACATAGACTGTCTGTGTTTGTCGTCAGGTGTTGCTGAACTGTATCTAGTCACCCCTCTGGTTTCCACAGTACCCGCTGCCTTTCATCCTGTGCTGGAAGTATTCATCACATGTGAATCAAGAGGTCAAA
>JADBJO010002280.1:152500-157500 GCA_016801955.1 Conus betulinus
GCCGTCCCTCGCCCCCCCCCCCCCCCCCCCCCCCCCCCCCCCCTGGAAAGACCCTCAACAGCGAGAGCTAGCCCCTACTCAGTGTGCCCCCCCCTTTTTTTTTTTTTTTTTTTTTTTTTTTTTTTGTTGTATACTTGAAAATGATGGATTCGAGGCGACCCCTTTACCGACAGACCCTGATGTAGTGTGGGACGGCACAGATTCTGTAGGGAGGTAGGAAACGACTCATGAGCAATCACGATAATGGTAAAATGATGCGTCTAGCCCTGGATACAAACACAAACAACCCACAACAACAAGATGGCCAGAAGGGACAGGCCCCGAAACAATAGCTGCCTGTTCATGCAGCCGCTATTATCGCACGTGCACGGTGCGAGGCTCCGGCTGGTAGGACGTTTAATCTCACCACCTGCGCACGTGCACTGCAACCTGGTGGCGCACGCCGTATCACATGGAAACAGCCAGCAATGACAACCGTGGCTGCCGCGCACAGCACACATACAACACGGCCACTTAGTGAAGGGTGCGTGTGTGCGTGTAAACGTGTAGGCCTATGTGTGTGTGAAAGAGACTTTGTGTAAGTGAGCGTTGGAAAGGGGGGGTTATGGCCAGGCTCTCGCATTGAACAGAGCCTCCCAGTGCAAGTACAGGCCAGACTCGCTCCTCACATCGAGACAGCAGGTCTCGGAAACCTGTGTTCTCTCCGAGTCGGTGTGGAGCGGCGAGCCTCAGGACGTATCCATGTGTTTTGCGCTTCCAGCGCTGTTATTGAACGCGCAGCGTTTTGCTTCCTGTGTGTGTGTGTGTGTGTGTGTGTGTGTTTGTTTCGTGCGTGGAAAGGGTGACCACCCTACACGCACAGTGACGTTGTGCGAGGTGGCGCCCCGTTCTGTTACCTTTCCGCTCCTGTCGTCTGCTTACTCGTTGAGATATAGTTTGTTGTGGGGCGGGTTTATCTGACATCATGTGAGAGTTCGTCGCCTTCTGCTTCCGCGTTCTGAAGAAGAGATAGAACTCCATCGACTTTGAAAAGTGAAAAAGGATGAACAGCAGATGAAAATAGCGCATCACTTGAAAAAAAGGTGAGGTTTTTCTCTTTTTTTCTCCCCCCCCCCCCCCCCTTTTTTTTTTTTTTTTTTTTCCTTTTTCTCTCCCCCCCCCCCTCCCTGCCTCCCCCTCCCCTTTTATTTTGAGCAGCTGATTCGGCTTTGCGACGGACTTCAATTTTGAACAATGACTTGAATTGTGAACAATCAGTTTTTGGATCAGAACATGACAGAAGCCCGGGGTTAAACTGAAACAAATTGGTGCTGATAAGCAGCGATCCTTCAAGCTAGGTAAAGCAGTGAGAATTGGTAGCAATATTCTTTTGATTAATGGAAGGTTGCGGGACAGAGCTGTTCGTTTCAAGCCAGATCGATTGTGGACTTTAAAAAAAAGGGCGTGGAAATTACATGCGTGTAATGCCCGGCGATCAATCAACGTATTAGCCTGAGCTGACCTTTTCTTTTTGCCTGTACAGAATGAAGTGCGAAGCAGTGTGGTGTTTAATTATGAGCATTATCCCTGAGTTTAAATCAATCTCTCTCTCTCTCTCTCCTCTCTCTCTCTCTCTCTCTCTCTCTCTCTCTGAGTAGGAGATGAACCGACCTTTATTCGAACGCTCTGTGCCAGGCTGGTTGATAACAGATGGCAAGAATGTAATTCTCACATGAATGATAGTTCTAGTTTTGATCTGTATAGACAGTATAACTCCTTACACTGTATTACGACTTACTTGTCATGAAAATGGACAGACATCTGAAATTTATAGTGACAAGATTTAGATTTGGAATATCGGATATCTTAGTTCATCATTGTCGTTACAGGCAACATTCCAATTCTGATCTTACTTGTCCATTATGTAAAAACGCGTGTGAAATGAAGTTCATTTTGTATTGCAGTGTGTACCGCCTTGAGTGATCTTAGAGATGAATTCATTGCTCCTAGTTATTATCGACAACCGTCCTTGTTTAGGCTCATCTTACTCTTGTCTTGCATTAAAGAAAATGTTGTAAAAAAAAAAAAAAAAAGCTTGCGTTGTACTTATATAAAGCTTTTTAAACGCCGGAACTTAGCATTTTCTTGACTAAGTACTATTTTCATTCCTTTTTTCTCGATATGTTTATATTATCACATTTTTTACATGTTTAATCCACCCCGCATCCGTTCTCTCCTCTCTCTCTCTCTCTCTCTCTCTCTCTCTCTCTCTCTCTCTCTCTCTCTCTCTCTTTCTCTCTCTTTCCCCCCCCCCCCCCCCCCCCCCCCCCCTTGTCAGATATTACAAATATCCCAGCCAATATCCTCTGAGTATACCATTTGCACAAAAATGTGAGCAGTGTGAGAAACGTGTCGATTTATTTATACACCGAGGTTCAGTTGAGTTCTGTTCTGACGTCAAGGTTTCGTGTATATTTATTTGTAGTAGTGTGTGTGTGTGTGTGTATGCGTGCGTGTGTGTGTGTGTGTGTGTGTGTGTGTGTGTGTGTGTGTGTGTGTGTGTGTGTGTGTGTGTTCAGTTTGTTTGCTTTCTATATCTTCGTCATCAGTGGCCATGGCCTCACAATGAATCATCGGAAATTCTTCCCTCCCTCTGTGTTTGTCTCAGTGTCTGTCTGTGTCTCTGTCTTTTTCTGTATGTATATGTCTGTCTCTCCTCTCTCTCTCATTCTCTCTCTCTCTCTCTCTCTCTCTCTCTCTCTCTCTCTCTCTCTCTCTCTCTCTCTCTCTCTCTCTCCACTCTCTCTCCCTCCCTCTCTCTCATCGTCCGGCTTTACCTTTTTACGCCAAAGCAATCATACCTATGTCAGATGTAGAAGAACGCCTAATTCCGTTGTGTATGCTTATTCCCTTTAAGTCTGTATATCCTTGCCTTCAACCTGTATTACTTTTCCCTTCAGTCATATCACCTCACATCAGGCAATATACCTCTCTTTCCTTTAACCAGTACACCCTTTCCCTTTAGTCTTTATACCCTTTCCCTTCAGCCGTACAACGTTTCCGTTCAGTGAAACCCTCTGCCTCGGTAACTTTTTCCCTACTGTCAGTAGACCCGTTCACCGTCAGTTTTGTATACTCCGTCCGTGTCTGTATGTATGCCCTTTTCCTCAGTCTTAGTACCTTTTTCCCATTGTCTGTATACCCTTTCCCTTCAGTCAGCATACCATCATCCTTCAGTCAGTGTACCCTTTCCCTTCAGTCAGTAAGTCCCTTACCTTCAGCCTGTATACTCTTTCCCTTCAGTCAGTGTACCCTTTTTTCCTTCGGTCTGTTTACCCTTTCCCTTAAGCCTTTTGTACGTTTGCCATCTATCATTACCCTTTCCCTCCAGTCTACGTACATTTCCCCCACAGTCTGTATACTCTCTTCCTTTCAGTCCGTACAACTAACTGTTCTCTTCAGTCAGTAGTATGCCCTGTCCTTTCTGTCAAAATGCTTACCCTTTCCAGTGTGTGTATGCCAGTTTCCCTTTTAGTCTGTATGCTCTTTCCCCTTCAGTCTGTATAACCTTTCTTTTCAGCGTATACACTCTTTCCCCATGGTCGGTAAGTCTTATACTAATGTCTGTACACTATCATTGTTTTTCTTCTGTCAGTATAACAAACAATCCAATTCTGCGTCATTGCATTGCAAGAGACGGGACTAGATGATGATGACTGTCTTTGTCGTTGTCACTGTATTTGGCGTTGTATTTGTTCGAAGCAATGCTACAATCACTGACACTGTCTGAGTTACATTGTCAAAAGGAGCGTTGTCATGGTTCCGGATGCTGTTCTTTGACATGATCCGGAAAATATGGACTGTTATTTTATTGCTGTCCCGTATATCATACAAATGTGTCAAACCGAAAAGGATTTAGTGAGTACGCAATGTGACAAATATGTTGAAGTAAAAGGGTTTTCGTAAGCGTTCGTAAATGCAGCGTGATGTGTGTTCAAGAGAATATATTTTGTGGGGTCTTAGCCAGTGTATGATACATATGCGTAAAAGTTAAGAGATCTAGTGTATAACTGCAAATATTCAATGTATTCAATAAAAAAGATCAAATGGAATCAGTCTTTATTCACATAATGGGTTCGTTTTGGCTTGGTCTTCATGTGTATCGCTGGGTTGTTAACACATTAACATTGTTGTATTGAATGTCACTTCGGGAACATACTGAATCCGAGAGAAATACACTGAAGCCTTTAATCAAATGCAGTAGTCACGACATAGGTATGTATGTAGTATGTTTAAATTCCGCCGAAAATCCCTGAAAAATCAACGGCATAGATTTTGTTGTTGTTGTGGATTTTTTTTTTCAAAATTGTGTTAACGATGCGTAATCAGTAGCATGGGCGGCATATATTTCTAACTGCTGCGTGTAGGAATCGTTTATCAGATGAGACGTTTGACAGTGATTAAGCCATGAAAAGCCTTCTCCATTTCGTGGCGTACGAAAAATTCGGTTTAGCCAACATACAGAGTTTTATCAAAATAACCATATTCCTTATTCCGCGTCACCTGCAAAAATCTTGCTTGAGTTTTTATTTACTGTCTATCGATTTAGCCATGCCGAACTGTTGGCTAGTTTCAGCCCTCTGACAAGTCGTCGAAGTGGATCGACTGGTTCATAGAAAACTATGATCAACATTGACACTGACCTTTGACCAAAGACCTTTGACCTAGGGTCAGGATTGGATTAGTTGTCTTCTCACCATGCTACTTTTCTACAGTGCGCCGCCGAAAAGTGATTTTCTTTCTCTCCAGTGTCCCCTCATGTCCGTGGGTCCTCCTCTTCCTTCTGTCCGCTTTCGCACGCATGCATCCGCATACTTGCATGTATATAAGCACGTAAAAAAACGCGAACGCACACATACACACGCATACACGTACACACACACGTATACGCACGAACACACGCGAACTCGCAAAAACACACGCACACACACGCATACACACACACACACACACACACACAC
>JADBJO010002280.1:172500-202500 GCA_016801955.1 Conus betulinus
GCGTCAAAGCAAAATAAATTAGAGCCAGATGAATTATTCAATAGGACAATGTGAAATTCAGCCAAATGGCCGTTTTAAACGGCTTTGGACAAAAGGTGTGTGACAGCAACAAAGACGAAGGGCATTGGGAAGAGCACTGACCTCAGATAAGGTCGAACGGATCCTGGGCCCGCCTTTTCGCCTGTATTGGCACCAAACGCTTTTGGCTTTGGTGTCCCAACGTAAATCTCCTCACATCAAAAAGAATATCCGTGTGTATAGTTTTCGCGTAATTTGTACGAACAGATCTTCAATTCGTCCATTGATCTGATCCGTACCTGAGATGCGCCGTGCTTGTTCATGGGCCATACTCCTTCCTTCCTGGAAATTTTATCAGAATCGTTAAGTTTCGGTTTTTAAAGATCGTGCTAACGTACGGTCCTAGAAAAAAAAAAAAAAAAAAAAAAAAAAAAAAAAAAAACCAGCTTCCTTAACGGAGTTTAAAAGCACAGTAAATACGCTAAAGCCAGAAGAAGAAATGGTTTCCGTCTTTGATCATATTCACGAAGAGGAGACGGGATATATGGGCTTTTTTCAACTACTATCAGGCATCTACACCTGTCGACACGTCCTTCGTAGTGTGTTATTGTGATAGCCAGTCCAAGACGGTGTGAAAATCGTCCGTGAGAACCACCGTTCGTGCCGCTATCTTTGGTTCAGTGCCGTGATCTCTCTCTCCCTCTCCCTCCCTCTGTGTGTGTGTGTGTGTGTGTGTGTGTGTGTGTGTGTGTGTGTGTGTTGCGTGTGTGTGCGCGCCAATCAAAGCGCGCGCCATCCAGTTAATAATTTAGGCAGTGAGTCCGATAAAGACGTAACATCTCGTCTCGTATTTATTGCCCGGAGATATAAAGAACAGGGAAAGAGGGAGAAGCAAAATCGCCAGGTACACCGTAGGCCATCGTTTCGCTCTGTGAAACAACAGAGAGGAAAAAGGTCAGCGCTTGATTATCGCCGCTGTTTACTCTCAACAGGAGACTAGAGCTGACTTCGTGCCGACTCGGGTCCTGACATGTTTGAGGTGGACGAGAGAGAGAGAGAGAGAGAGAGAGAGAGAGAGGTGGGGATGAGGGTAACAAGAAAGAGGGGGATGGTGTTGATGATGGGGAATCGTCCAAGTAGAAGAAAACTCGATTGCGAAATCATCGCTGGTTGGCAAGATGGACAGGCACGCGGCAGTCCTTGCTCTTACTTAGCTGTAAGAAGCTGGGCGCAGACGAAAAGAATGAGAAAAAAGCTGTTTTTATTCTCTTCTTTAGCTGCGCGAGCGCGCACGCACGCACGCACGCACGCACACACACACACACACACACACACACACACACACACACACACACTCACACACACTCACTCTCTGTCTCTCTCTCTCTCTCTCTCTCTCTCCCTCTCTCTCTCTCTCTCTCTCTCTCTCTCTCTCTCTCTCTCTCCAGTCCACATGTAGTTCCGCCCCCCTACCGCTTCCTACTTCCTTCCCGCCCACTCAGTGTGTGTGTCTCTGTCTGTCTGTCTGTCTGTTTTGCAGTCGGCTGGGCTGTAAGCAACATTATCTAACCTAACCTTACCTTATCTGTCTGTCTGTCTGTCTGTCTCTGTCTGTCTGTCTGTCTCTCTCTCTCTCTGTCTCTCTCTCTCTCTCTCTCTCTCTCTCTCTCTCTCTCTCTCTCTCTCTCTCTCTCCTTTCTGTCTCTCTGCCTCTCTCTCTCTCTCTCTCTCTCTCTGGTAAAGACATCAACATTTCATTACAATTTGCCTGTTCACCTCGAACGGGGGGAGGGGGGGGGGGGGGGGGGGGGGGTAGAGGAGGTGGCACTGAAAATGAAATCATTTATTGATTTAGGCAAACGCCTCTTATGAAGGCAGAAAAAAACAGTATCCACTGCAATTCCTTTTTAAATCTGATTTTTTCTAGAATAAGTAATGAAGCAGCACTAGTCCAAATCGCTTATCGAAACACAATTATGGCAATTGTTGTGTGACGCAGTCTCATTAAATTTCTCACAGCATTTATGTTGAAAAATTGCAAAGTGTTGTATGTAGGAAGGAAAAGGGTGAAACGAGAGGATGGAGACTGGATCACTGTCGTCCCTAATGCCCAGCTCTGAAGAAAACAGATAATCGATGGGGGGAAATGGCGAAAAATCGAGGATTACACGGGACGGAAATAGGAGTAGGGTAAAACTGGGCCCAAGGGGTGGGGGCGGAGACAGAGTCGGTCTGGAAGCAATCAGGTGTACACAGCTCGGTACTTAGTTAGCGATGTGCGGACTGACGATAAAAGATAGTCTGGAGTGGATGAGTTGGAAAGACTAAGAGAATGACAAAGACAAGAGCATCAAGTTGGTCTCCAGTTTTTTTCCCTTAGCCCTCACTAGGACGCTGAAGGAGAGAGAGAAAAACAGAAAAAGAGAGAGAGAAAGAAAGGAATTCATTGAAGCATATAGGACTAAACGCACTGGTGCGTGCGGTAGAAACACACACACACGCACGCACGCAGGCACGCACGCACGCGCGCGCGCGCGCGCGCGCACACACACACGCACGCACGCACGCACGCACACCACCGCACCACCACCACCACCACCACCACCACCACCAATTTTTGTACATGATAATTGTGACCGAATTCCGTCTTTTTTTGTTATTTTTTTAGTTAAAGTTATGACAAAACTCAGCATCATTGTCCCGTAATATTTATGTTTTCTGGAATCTTTTCTGTATTTTTAAGCGCTTAGGGTTTATGTAGGCTTAAGCGCCATAAATACGCATTATTCTTATCATTAACAGTAAGCCGAATGGCACCGTGATGGACGATCTTGGAAATTGAAAGATATTCACAGTCCCTTTCTTGTGTTATATAAGTTGGAAAACACCATGTCTGAATCTGGCTGATAACTCCTTAAAAATAGAGGCAAACAGGTTCAACGATGCGTGCATCGCAGTCCATCAGCGCCCAACAGTCCTGCCTATCGAAAACAGCGAACCAGTCCCAGACATGTTTTCAAAATGAGTAAACAAAAGTGTTAGAGAGAATCCTGTTCCAAGCTGACCACAGAAACGTCAAAGAGAAAGTCAGAAAAATATTCAAGTGCATTAAAGAGGAAAACTCCAACCCAACTATTCATCGGTTCAAACTTAAAGACGCTCTGATTACAGATAAACTGTTGCCAATCTGTTGGGGCTCTGCTATTAAACAAATCTCTTCCTCCACTAATAAATCTGCAGCTTTAAAAAAAAAAATTTTTTTTAGAAAAAAAGCAAAACTGACAGAACATTTTCCTTGTCTCTTTTCTGTGACAATATATGCTGAAGTCTATAATCTGCTCCTTCCGCTCGACGAAGTGAAATCATCTCTGTAAACCTATAGTGATTCTGCTGCTGGCTTTGAGACATTCATAACCAGCTTCAGAAACATCTCACAGAAAGCTGTTTCCTGACTGTTTCAAAAGTATAGAATCATACCTGATCTACAGGTGTTTTCCGCCCTTCTGGTGGAAAGCCCTCATCATTCCAGTTCTCAAACCTGGAAAAGACCTGACCAGTCTTGCTTTTGTCACCCATTACGTCAGTCCAGTTGCTATTGTAAACTAATGAATCAACTCTTGTCTGATGTGGAAACTGGAAACCGATGACCTGTTGGTCAGAGAACAATACCATTTCGGCAAGTACCATTCTAGTTGACCATTTGATAGTCCTGAAACCTCCATCCGCATCGCCTTCATTTACAAATGACATGTGATTGCTCTCTTTTTAAACCTGGAAAAATCTGACGTTCTCATGAATCTTTATAAATCTGGGGTTTTGAGGCCATTTTCTCTCTCTCTCTCTCTGTCTCTCTCTCTCTCTCTCTCTCTCTCTCTCTCTCTCTCTCTCTCTCTCTCTCTCTCTCAAAAAAAAAAAAAACAAAAAAAACCCGTTCTGGCCCAACTGTAGTTTTATGTTCGTGATGACACAACGCTGTCTGATACTCACAGGCAGGAATTGGGTGTACTCCAGAGGAGTATTCTCTCTCATGTTCTCTTCAGCATCAAAGTTGAAGTGAAAGTCATTCTTGAAAATCAAGGTTATAGACCATCTCTGTACGCGACTTTGCAGTCAACGGTGTTGAAGCCATCTATGCTGGCGTGTAACATCGACTCCAACTTTGCATGGATAAGATCTGACAGTGGGCCAAGAAAAATGGTCCTACTTTTTCAGCTATCAAAACTCAGTGTATCCACATTCACAACTTTTAGCAGTACTTTGCTGACCCCATTGACCATTCCGGCTATGGAAGAAGCCAAAGTATTGGAGGTTATTTTCGACCAAAAGCTCAACATGGAGGCCATTGCTGGCCGTAACCCTAAGCACCCTTAACTTACGAACGAATAAATTTGTTTAAATTGTGTACCTGTCTGAAATCTGATGGTCATGATACAGTTTATCTGGGGGTTCCCGGTCATGACAGCTTTCGAGGCGACGAGGTGGTTGATCAAATCGCCAAGAATATTACAAAGAGCTTGGCAGATTCTCTGTCCGTCACGCCGATCTGAAATCTAAAAGCCAGACTCATCTCAAAGGCCTTTGGCAAGAGTAATGGAATACGCAATAACAAACTCTTTAAAATCCATCCAAACCTGGAGGAGATTTAACCTTTTACTGTGATGTCCATAAGGAAGAAAACAGTTTTGTGCCGATTGCACACAGACCACTACTTTTCGCTCACTCGTATCTCTTTAAAACGCGAAAAAGCTTTGTGGGGTATTCCAGGTGATGGACCACTCACCATAACATGTTCTTATAGTGTTGGGAATTACATAATGTCAGACATAAACATTTACAGCAGGCTCCATGGAAATGCTGTTAATTAATGTTCCACTTGATCACTTGTGTGTGTGTGTGTGTGTGTGTGTGTGTGTGTGTGTGTGTGTGTGAGAGAGAGAGAGAGAGAGAGAGAGAGAGAGAGAGAGAGAGAGAGAGAGAGAGAGAGAGAGAGAGAGAGAGAGAGAATCTTAGATGGATCCTATTTTGCAGAGCTGAGAATTCAGTATGTGTGATAACCTTGATGTTTTTGTTATTTTTCGCATGTTTCATTATTTAAGTAATGGACTTTAACAGATTGAAAAAAAAATACTAGTGGGTGTCTCGGCAACACTAGTTTTTTTCTTCGTCATCGCCACACTGTCGTTTAAAGTCAAAATGAATTAACTTCTTCGCATCCTTGATGTCTTCTCGTTAGTACATTGGAC
The DNA here is from genome assembly GCA_016801955.1 of Conus betulinus. Taxonomy (NCBI): domain Eukaryota; kingdom Metazoa; phylum Mollusca; class Gastropoda; order Neogastropoda; family Conidae; genus Conus; species Conus betulinus. Next base: position 177,762 of record JADBJO010002280.1, read on the forward strand.
AGTTCATCCGTTTTTTTTTATTCCCAATTAATCTTATTGGCGATTTAATATTTTTTTTTTCAACTGATCTTTAATTGAGCCCAAGTTTTTCTGCTGCATGTGATATATAATCTGTCTGTTTTAGTCTGGTTGTCTACATGCTCTTGAACGAGGTGTCAAATGTCGGCACCAAAGCCCAGGGTCCTCTAGCAGACTTGCAAAAGTTGACCTGAATCCCAGTTCTGCCCGAAAGAAACCCGTCATTGGAAACTGTAGAACTCGATAGTGTGAGGTGAATATCTCGCGAGGGTATTCAACCCTAGTTAACATAGGCACACACACACACACACACACGTACGCACGCAGCCACGTACGCACATACAGACAGACAGACACAGACAGACAGACACACACACACACACACACACACACACACACACACACACACACACACACACACACACACACACACACACACACACACACACACACACACACACACACACACACACACACACATGGACAGAGAGAGTCCTAGATTGTGACCGATCATAACCAAAACCCTCTGTAACCAAGCATAGTGGAAGTGCTAAGAAAACCCGACCAAACACGATCAACTCGACTGCAGACGGAAACAGCTGGAACTGAAATGGCGTGGGTCATAATCGAACGAGACTTTGAGTTTCCTTTTCGGACCAGGGTTTTCTTTTCCAGTTGAGACAGCTGCTTACCTTTGCTTTCAAGGAGAATTACGAGTATAGCCTGTGCGGGGGAGGAACAGGAGGAGGAGGGGGGGGGGGGGGGGGCGCGCGCATGGAAAGGGTGTGGGTCGGGTGAGGCAGGGTGAGGGTGGGGATGGGGGGGTCAAGTGCACAACAAATGTACAAGCTATGACAATGTTTTGGCTGGGAAATCTTGTCGACCGGGAGGTTCGTTCAATTAGGGAAGCTTTTGTCAAGTGCCAGACCTATTAACTGGAGCCAGTTACGCATGCAGTTACGCATAACACCAAAGAATGTGAAAATAACACACTGAATGATTCTTTCAGAGAGTTTTAGTACTTAGTTATAGCAGCTGGTGTTTCAGTAAGTGGGTTTGAGTATGTGGAGTGATATTTGGGCATATGAGAGAGATTAATTGATTGATTGATTGATTGATGGACAATCTCTGTTGATCGCTAATCTTATTTCCATGGATAACAGATAAGCAAATATATGGGGATTTTTTTCACCCGGTTCTTGCCTTGGAGAGAGAGAGAGAGAGAGAGAGAGAGAGAGAGAGAGAGAGAGAGAGAGAGATTATATCGCTTGTGTCCATGGTAAATCATTGCTTTGTCCATGGTAAATCATTGCTTTGTTCATGTTAATTCCAAAGTGTGAATATATATAAATATCAAAAAAGAAAACCACCATAACATTTATGTATCCTTTGCAGCATCGCCTGTCTGTTAAACTTTGCAAAATCGAGACTTCTCTTTCGAACAGGAGTGTGTAGACCTGTTTTAACCTTTTAAAAAAGGGTGGATAATAGAAGCTGATTTTCATGTTAAATAGCTTATGAAATTGAGATCATTGTTTGAAATTTGGGACATTTTGTTGAAGCTAATATACCCCTGTGATGCTGTGACGAGTCTATGTTGATCCAGATAAAAGCAGGCCTGCACATGTGGAACAACTGGTCTGCTTTTTGAATTATATGTTTATGCCTAAAAATGAAAAATAGCAAACAGCCTCTGCACAGGCGATGCCGTGATATTTACTAGATAATCTGATTCTATCTGTACAAAAACAACACAAACAAACAACACACACACACACACACACACACACACACACACACACACACACACACACACACACACACACACAAGTGTGCGCGCGCCCACGCGCGCGTGCATTCTTTCTCTCTCTCTCTCTCTCTCTCTCTCTCTCTCTTAGAGTCGCGCACGTACTCATGTACGCTCGCACGCACGCACGAACGCACGTACCCCCATACACACACACGCATGCACGCGCGCGCGCGCACACACACACACGCGCGCGCGCGCGCGATACAGACACACACACACACACACACACACACACACACACACACACACACACACACACACACACACACACACGCAAACACACACACACACACACACACACACACACACACACACACACACACACACACACACACACCACTCCATAACACCTAGCTATTCAGAAGCGAACATTTGAGGTATTTCTCTGTCCGCTTATCTGGGTGTTACCCATGTAAATGCATAATGTTTTGTGTTTGTGTGTGTGTGTGTGTGTGTGTGTGTGCGTGCGTGCGTGCGTGTGTGTGCGCGTGCGTTTGTGTGTGTGTGTGCGCGCGCGCGCGCGTGTGTGTGTGTGTAATTTATGTACAGTATGAAACAGCTTCACAACCAGTCTTCCAACCTCCTTTTCAAACACAATTTCTGATTCGCATGACAACGCTGGGTCGGCTCGACCTCGAAGTCTTTTGAAACGATGTCGTGGGGCCTGCTGTGAGTTTCATTAATAAGGCTGTATGCCCCTCGCCAGATACTGAGGTTGCGCTGTTTTGTGCTAGGCAATCCATTCAGCTTTTTATTTATTTATGTATGAAGAAAGGAATTTGAATAAGAAATCCAGGCAATGGAAATGTATAGGATGAACATGGTGCGCGCGTCTCTCAATTGGAAATGTGTAGGCGCGTTTCTACCGGTTCGTTCGTGGTTCCGCGAGGATCTCCTCCTCTCTCTCTCTCTCTCTCTCTCTCTCTCTCTCTCTCTCTCATAGCATGAGTGCTTGTGTATTTATGCGTGCTCATGCACCTCTACACACATGCACGCGCACGCACGTGCACCCACTTCTCTCTCTCTCTCTCTCTCTCTCTCTCTCTCTCTCTCTCTCTCTCTCTCTCTGTAGAGATGGGTGGGTGGGTGGGTGCTCGTACACGCATAAATAAATACACGTATTCGTGCAGAGAGACAGACAGACAGACAGACAGAGATTCACATCCATGCGCGCGCGTGATTGTGTATAAACGTGTGTTTACATGTGTGTGAGAAACAAAGAAATGAATGAGAAAGGAAGAGAAGAGATTACAGATGGGAAAAACCGACAGAGGTAAGTGGAGGCTGACAGGCAAAGCATGAGAAAACCAGAGACTAACAGGCATGAAAAGAATGGTTGTCATGGACCAACAACAAAAACCTGCAATATCCATGCTTGAGGCCAATACATTAAGAAAGAAAGATGTAGGCCACAGCAATGGGTAATTCGATCAGAAATTCTTTTTAGGAAAGGACACTGTATTTGGTCCGTAAATTTGGGAATATTTATTTCTTCTTTTTTCTGTCGACGAAACACAGAAAAGTTCTACCACTATTAAATGTGTGGGTTGAATAAGACTTCGTCTGTTTTGTTTGTTTGTGAACATGAATTCAGCCATCTCGTTACATGTATTTCCCGTGTAAGAGTGTAAGCTGGCATGACATTTCAGGCAGGATCCATAGCAAAAAAGGATCAGGAGCTTGAACAGATCTCAAAGGGCCTCTTTTCCCTCGCCCACGCCTAAAAACTGGTGGGATGGAGTGTGGGTGGGCTGCGCATGAAACCCATTACGCCTACTTCACTTTATTTTAATTGTTTTTATCACGGAATGCTTGTAAAGAAAAAGTCCTCCGCTAAAGGCTATCGCGGACACGGACACGCACGCAGTCATGCACGCGCGCGCACGCTCACAAACACACACACACGCACACACGCGCGCGCACGCACGCACGCACGCACACGCACACACACACACACACACACGCACACACACACACACACACACACACACACACACATGCGGACAACCAAAACAGGGAGATTACACGACACTCAATTGTTGAAGATTCTAATCAATAAATGCATATGACGTTACTCGTCACATATTAGAATTATATGACAATGCTTTCTTTGTGTTTGACTAGAGTTTTTTTTTCTTTTTTAACCAAATGGAAGGTAAAGGGAAGTTGTGTTTGTATGTGTGCGCGCGCGCGCGCTCAGTGCCTATATTTGTGTGTGTGTGTCCATGTCTGTATGCACGCGTGCGTTTTTTGCGTGTGTGTGTGTGTGTGTGGGGGGGGGGGGGGGGGGATGGGGGTGAGGATGGTTAGGCTCCCAGTTTCCCAGTTTAATGCGTTGCCCCATTTTTCTGAAATATCAGTTGTTATATGCCTTCTTCTTGAATACATCGACAAAGAAAGTGGTCGTTAAAATACGCAGGCATTAAATCGGAGTCGATGTTGGGGGGGAGGAGGGGGGGGGGGGGGGGGGGGCCAACTGGAAAAAAACAGCTTGCAAAAATCGCTTTCAGGGTTGTTGTTTTTTTTTTTTAATTCATTTTGTTCTTTATTAGCATGGACGTAGACACGGGTTGATTTCATTTACTCACAAAATCCAGCGGTACTGAGATCAGCTTACCTTGTGTAAGCCTATAGAAGGCCGAAATATGTGACCTCTGTTTCACCATTAGCTTGTTCATCATTCGGCGGTCTAGCAACTTCTCATTTATCCCACTGGTAACGTGATGTTCATTTGTGTGTGGTCTTCTCAAGTCAAATCTTAGACAAAATTTCTTCAAAGTGCTTCTGTGATTTTAAGTATAAACTAGTACATTGGAAATGTGTGTCAAGTCAAATCGTAGATAGACAACATTTTTTCAAAGTGCTTCTGTGATTTCAAGCACAGACTAGTACATTGGAAATGTTTGTCAAGTCAAATCTTAGACAAAAATTTCTTCAAAGTGCTTCTGTGATTTTAAGCACAGACTAGTACATTGGAAACGTTTGTCAAGTCAAATCTTAGATAGACAAATTTCTTTAATGTGTTTCTGTGATTTTAAGCACTGTCTAGTACATTGGAAATGTTTGTCAAGTCAAATCTTAGATAGACAAAATTTCTTCAAAGTGCTTCTGTGATTTTAAGCATAGACTTGTACATTGAAAATGTTTGTCAAGTCAAATCTTAGACAAATTTCTTCAAAGTGCTTCTGTGATTTTAAGCACAGACTAGTACATTGGAAATGTTTGTCAAGTCAAATCTTAGATAGACAAAATTTCTTCAAAGTGCTTCTGTGATTTTAAGCACATACTAGTACATTGGAAATGTTTGTCAAGTCAAATCTTAGATAGACAAAATTTCTTCAAAGTGCTTCTGTGATTACAAGCACAGAGTAGTACGCTGGAAATGTTTGTCAAGTCAAATCTTAGACAACACAACATTTTCAAAGTGCTTCTTCAAAGTGCTTCTGTGATCTTACAATTTCCTCAAACTGTGATTACAAGCACAGAGTAGTACGCTGGAAATGTTTGTCAAGTCAAATCTTAGACAGACAACATTTCCTCAAAGTGCTTCTGTGATTACAAGCACAGAGTAGTACGCTGGAAATGTTTGTCAAGTCAAATCTTAGACAACATTTCCTCAAAGTGCTTCTGTGATTACAAGCACAGAGTAGTACGCTGGAAATGTTTGTCAAGTCAAATCTTAGACAACATTTCCTCAAAGTGCTTCTGTGATTACAAGCACAGAGTAGTACGCTGGAAATGTTTGTCAAGTCAATTTAGATAGACAACATTTCCTCAAAGTGCTTCTGTGATTACAAGCACAGAGTAGTACGCTGGAAATGTTTGTCAAGTCAATTCTTAGACAACATTTCCTCAAAAAGTTCTTCTTCTGTGATTACAAGCACAGAGTAGTACGCTGGAAATGTTTGTCAAGTCAAATCTTAGACAACATTTCCTCAAAGTGCTTCTGTGATTACAAGCACAGAGTAGTACGCTGGAAATGTTTGTCAGGTCAAATCTTAGACAACACATTTCCTCAAAGTGCTTCTGTGATTACAGCACAGAGTAGTACGTTGGAAATGTTTGTGAAAGTCAAATCTTAGACAACATTTCCTCAAAGTGCTTCTGTGATTACAAGCACAGAGTAGTACGTTGTAAAATGTTGAAATTTCAAGTCAAATCTTAGACAACACGATTCTTCATATGAAGTGCTTCTGTGATTACAAGCACAGAGTAATACATGTGGCCCAAATGCTGCACGGGTGACCAGGATTCTTTGTTTACGACTTAGGAATGGGTTGCTGGCAAGTGTTGATCATGGGAAAGGAGATGGGGGGTGGGATCATGGGGGGGGGGGTGGGGGGAGGGATACGGACAGAGCGATGAATGGGTGGATTAGGGGGAAAAAAAAAAGACAATGCCCTTTATCGTTGCAATGCGTTCATTCAACCTAAGGTTGGATGAGAGAAAGAGGAATCGCCCCGAAGATTCTCCGGTTGCTCACTGGTGGGAGCGGTAGGTAGGATAAACTAGGGGGGTGGTGAAGCGAGATCTCTGGGCTAGATGAGAGGCAGCTATTGGCCTCAGGGGCATGTCAACCTTGAACAAGCTGAATCAACACTGCTGCACTTCAACCATATTAAGCGTAGTGTGTGTGTACCTACGTGTATGCGTGCGCGCTGGCGCGTGTATGTGGTGTGTGCCTCAATCTGCGTCAGTCTCTCTCTCTCTCTCTCTCTCTCTCTCTCTCTCTCTCTCTCTCTCTCTCTCTCTTTGTATGTCTGTCTTTTTGTCTCTTGTATGTCTGCCTACCTGCCGCCCCCCCCCCCCCCCCCTCTCTCTCTCTCTCTCTCTCTCTCTCTCTCTCTCTCTCTTACCCCTTCCCTCCCTTCCTCCCTCCTTCCCTTCCCGCTCTCTCATTATTGTCTATATGTCTGTTTGTCGATTGCTCTGTTTGTCTGTCTGTCTGTCAGTCTCTGTCTCTGTCTCTCTCTCTCTGTGCGTGTGCGTGTGTTTGAGTGGTGTGTGTGTGCGTGTGTGTGCGCGCGCGCGCGCACGCGCGCGTGTGTGTGTGTGTGTGTGTGTGTGTGTGTGTGTGTGTGTGTGTGTGTTCATTCATCTGCCATAAATAATTACATCCTGTTAATCTATAAACATACATTATACACGTATGTACAACGATGTTTGCCGTATCCCATTTCTGCACAATTTGCGTATATCCCATCCGCCATTATGATGCAGTCTTTGCACCATTGTATTGATCCTGTACTGAATCTACACGGTTAGAAGGTGAAATGTGTGTGTGTGTGTGTGTGTGTGTGTGTGTGTGTGTGTTCAATCCTACGCTCAAATTTTCATGCAGCGTCTGCCTGTGTGCCGTATGACGGCCATTCTCAATGAATTTCATCTGATCTGTTTTCCCCCCTCAAGTCGCACGTGCATATGCAGCATGACCGATGAGCTTGTGGAGAAGGTGTTTGACAGGTTTGGGCAGTGCACGACTGTGCCATCACGTTGTGTGGGGATTTGTGATTTCAGAGATACATGTCACCCACCTTCATTTTTTTTCACTCTGTTTATCCTTTCCGTTTCTCCCCTTTCTTCTTCTCCGTTTTGATTGTTTTTTTTTTTCTACGGTTCTGTTTTTTGTTTTTATGTCGTTTGCTTAATAAAGTCATTCGTTTTTTTTTTTTTTTGTTTTTTTTTTTTTTACGTTTAATGTTTTGGTTGGGTTAGGGGGTAAGGATTTGGGTCACTACCTTTCTTTACCCGACTTTTCTTGGGTTTGTGACATACACACTTTGTTAAAGTTATTTTACACCATGTACTATTACGTCCACTATCTTTACCAGTATGACAGAGCCCGTACAAGTAAAAAAAAAAAAAAGCGCACTTATTAGTACACACACATACCCATTGCCGTGTTACATTGACACACTGACTGTGCCTTTATGTGCACCTCAGGCACCATGATACATGTTCAGTTCACCGTTATGCCAACTGTATGTACACCCTTGGCGCGACGTTACTTCTTGCCATTTATACATAAATCTCGTTGCCACAAGACAACGACTGCGCCATTTGGGAAGAAGCGTACACATTTTGAAATCAAGGTAGTACTATTTAAGAACTGTGTATAAGTGTTTCTTGAAAAAAAAAAAAAAGTACCATTGAAGAGGCCCCGTGTAGATGATATACACCCCTACTTTATTTTGCACATTTATCTGTGCTACAAATGCCCCATCTGCCCCCCCCCCCCCCCCCCCCCCCCCCCCCCCCCCACACACACACACACACACACACACACACACACACACACACCTTCCTCTCCGCTCTGTGTTACCCGTACCAACTATTGACACTTTCCACACCGTTCGTACACATCGGAAACCATTCTCCTTCCCCTCAAACACTACAGTCCCATTACACGTGTGTCGTTATATTCACTCACTGCCATCGTCAGCGCTCTCTCTCTTTTAACAGCTGTACGTACCGACGACAGCTGTGTGAACAAGTTTGTCTTTGGATCTGGTTCATAGGCTCATTACTTGAAGCACGACTACAGCTATTGTAGGCTTGGGTGTGTACTAATCTTCAGATACACACGAGTTTATGTCCCGGCGCAACGAACTCGGATTGTCAGCTTTTCTGTGTCGTTGGTTTCCATACCCAAGTCTTCCTTTTCTTCCCCTCAGTCCCTCTATCTTCCCCACTTTCGCACACATCGTTCCCGAGACACTCGATAGAGTACCGTTTGTTTGGTTTGGTGTGAAATGGTGTATTTTTTTTCTTCGTTTGTGTGTAACGGAATGAAATAAACCGCTTTCAGAACAAACCAAAAGGACAGCGCTTCACCGAAAGATCGCCATTGCAATCCCCTTCTCCTTCCCCACCACACACATATTCCCCACACTCGCCCGTATCATGTTTCTTCCCTCTTCCTTCATCTTCAGGATCATCATCATCATCATCATCATCATCATCTCTCTCTCTCTCTCTCTCTCTCTCTCTCTCTCTCTCTCTTTTCAGAACACCACCTCTCACTATGGTAGTGGTGTGCTCTCTCTCTCTCTCTCTCTCTGCTCTGTATGTGTGTGTGTGTGTGTGTGTGTGTGTGTGTGTGAGCGTGCCAGGTCCTTTGCTTACAACTGTAAACATTGTTTTAAAGCATGCTGCCACCAACCAAACAAGAGACCGATGATGGGACTGGCCTCGTCCTATGAGAGACATGCGGGTTCCGGGTGAATACTCATTGGCCGCTGTGAAAACGAGAACATGGGGAACTCTACAGTTCTTGTTTTGTTCTTGGTTTTAGACTTGTTCTGCTTAGAGAGAACAAGGCAAGGCACCGACACCGCACACACACACACACACACACACACACTTTTTTTTTTTAAATGATGCTCGTGAAAAGATGAAACACGTCACATGTGACGCATTTCAGTCACGATGTACTATCCATGAGATATGCAAATGATTGGACATTCGCGTAGACCGACTTATCGGATCAACAGCGTATTTATAACGTGGCAGGACTAATTGCTAAGAAAGCCATCAACTCTATAAAGGGCAGAGATTATTTTCTAACACGGCATGACGTTAAAGTGAAGAAATGGAAAGTTTGAGGCAAAGTCAAAAAACACCAACGTCCGTTTCTTTAATGTCTACGAGGGCTGTCATGAGGACAAATAGACATGTTGCGAGAGAAGTTGTCAAGGTAGTGAATAAGTTTTAACCAAGGAAAACATCGTCAGTTGCGGGCGAAGAATATGCCTACCGACAAGGCTAGAGGCGAGACAGCCTACCCGCCCACGAGTTACACAACTACATCTTCACACCTTCCCTGACAAACTGTCTTATCTTGAAGACAGCGTTAAAGAAGACAGATGGCGAGTGAGGCTGGTGATGTTCGTACTGCCTCTGATGTGGCTGTTCGGCAACGCTTCTGAAGATCCCCTCTCTCTCTCTCTCTCTCTCTCTGTTGTTCTTTTCTGAAATTTTCTGTGCGTGTCTCACTTTTTAGATTTTTCTGTCTGTTTCACTTCTGAAATTTCTCTGTATCTTAATTCAGATGTTTGCTATCTGTGTCTCATTTCTGATGATTTTCTGACAGTGTCTCATATCTAATTTTTGTCCGTTACACTTCTGAGATTTTCTGTCTACGGCTCAGTTCTGGATATTTTCTGTATTTAACTCGGATTTTTTTCTGATTCTGTCTCGCGTCTGAGATTTTTTGTCTGGGTCTCGTTTATGAGATTTTCTTACAGTGTCTGATTTCTGAGATTTTATGTCAGTATCTCCTTGTGAGGTTTCTGTTTGTGTCACACTTCTGAGATATCAGTGTGTCACTTCTGAGATTTCTGTCAGCATTTCTGTGTTTCTTTGTTTTGTTTTTGTGTGTGTGTGTGTGTGTGTGTGTGTGTGAGATTTCATGTTTGTGTCTCACTGCTGAGGACTTAAGAGACTCAGTTCTGAGATTGTATGGTAGTTTCTTATTTTCAGAGATTCCTGTGTGTGTTTTGCTTCTGACATTTTCTGCCTGTGACTCATCTTTGAGATTTTCGGTCTGTAGCTCGCTTCTCAGATTCTCTGCCAGTTCTCACTTCTGGAAACTGACTATGTGTGTGTGTGTGTGTGTGTGTGTGTGTGTGTGTGTGTGTGTGTGTGTGTGTGTGTGTTTTGGGAGGGGGTGTTGACATCCTTGTTTAATTAAATCTTCGTGTGCTCTTCGTTGGACATCTTACTCAGACTGAGCATCAGTGCTTATTTCTAAATTTCGCTTATTCTTTGCTAAACATTAGACGAGGACTAAACATAATCTACTGTATATATATTTTTTTTTCTTTCCTTTTTTTGCATAAGCTTGTTCGTCTGTCAAAGTTTTAGCCAGTTCATATCATCCATCTGAGATGTATGTATTCAAGTAATTCCTGATACAAACGCCAAAGTCTTAGCAGATCAAAGTGAAAAGTTCCCCATCAAAGAAACGTAGCCAAATTAACGAAAGTTCAGAGAACAGCAACTCGTTGAGCAGGCGGCGGAAGTAGAGACAGCAAAAGCAGAGGGTGACGGAGCATGAGCTGTATCTGGCGGAAACATCGCCACTACTTTAATCTACCTCAGCCGGCGGACCTTTCCATCATCTAATCTAGGATGGCTCCCCCTGCTAGCTCTTGCCTCACGCCCCCTGCCCTCGATTTCTTGGAGAAATGGAAGCGTGTCACGCAAGCGTGCGTGTCTATGTATGAGTTTGTATGAGTGTTGGAAGAAAATGTGGGGAGAGGGAGGGGATAAAGGGGTGATGGTGATTGGATGGGGCTTGTGTATGGTTGTGAATGCGTGTGGAGAAGGCTGGGGAGGGGATCAAAGGTGGTGTCTTTGGACAACACATTTCGCAAATCACTGGACGTATCCCAGCTTGGATTTGTGTATCTCTCTTGACAACCAGTCACTCCGCCCTTGTTTCAGTTGTGTAAATGTTATTTGCGTTAATCGCTCCATGAACTTGGATGCATGTAAACGTTCATAGAAGTGATGTCGCCCAACAACTGTGTTGAGAATCTCATGTGCTGCTTTGTTTTGTGTGGTCTGTATGCCCAGAAGGCGATATCATGAAAGACTAGTTTACACTATGTGCTAAGAAAAGTGTTAATTGCACTTGGCTGTGTAATTGCTGAACGTATTTAACTGGTTATTTAAGAAGCAGCGTACTGTATCACAGTATTACAACTCGGCGATTGCTAAGATAATTCAGAACAAGGCTGAAGTAAATCTGTATCTCCATATTGACAGCACATTTTGCGCTGATTTCCTTCTTCCCCTGGGGTGAATGAACGCAAAATTAGTTAGAATTGGAACTGGTTTTAAAACAGCCTTGGGTGGTTTTATTGTAAAATGTATCTGCGAAAATAAGCACACAGATGCAAACTTAAAAGCTTTCAAAAGTCGAAGGCATCAAACGATCTTCATCAAATGTGACAGCTGCAGAAGAGACGGTCTTTTTAAATGTGAAGACAGTCCAGGTATGATGTTTTATGTGACGGTAAAGGAAGGTGAAAGTGGTAAGCAGAGATGTTATGCTATGTTTATTGTGTGGCGATATGTGCCTTATTTAAAAACAAGTTTCAAATCGGAGAGGGAGGGAATTCAACAAAGACGTCTAGGCAAGATTCCGGGAAATGTTCTCGTGAACCCCAGTGAAGACAGAATTAACGAAGTGGGTCACGTCCATTGGCTTCACGTGCAGCGGGAGATCAGCGTCCGTCTCGTTAGCAGCGGGCATAATTGTCACGTTTCATCTGGCGGCGCTGCTGTCTCCGCTTGAAGGTCATCAGTTAACAGGATGCACCTGTCTTGTCAGCTTCATTAACGGCCTTCGCTTGTTGACTGCTCATTCTTTTATCTTTTTTGTTTTTCACCTGCTCCTACTTTGATTCTTACGGTGTTTTAACGTTAAGGCGTGTTCTTTTGTAGCGCGAGTTAATAGTTCACTATGGCTCGTTTTCGTTCGACCTCCGTTTCTTGACTGAGGAGGTCACCGGTCGGAAAGGTCAGAAAGGGAACCTGGACAGGGAAGAAGGCGGGGATGACGATGGTGAGATGGATGGAGGGGGGAGAGGGATGGGGACAGGGCAAGCTAAGCTAAAAAAAAAAAAAAAAAAAAAAAGTTCGATTTCACCAGTGTCTTCTGTCCCGTTGTCCACATATCTGCCAGCTTTTAAGATCCAATCATTCTTCTGAAGTCCCTGCTCTTCCAATATTTCGACGCGTTTTGTCCTTTTGGGCACCGCGTTTGTCTATGTGGGGGGGGGGGGGGGGGGGGGGGGGGGGGGGGGGGGGGGGGGAAGGATACGTTAAAAAGTGTGAATGCACTTGGCTGTGTACTTGTTCTTTGAGTTCATTTATTTGTGTGCAGTGTGTGAATCAGTGTATCAGAACTTTCTGGTTTCTAGGGTCAAGGTTGAGGGTGATTTGCTTTTCTGATCAGTACTTTTCAGCTGATTTTTTGTGGCACAGGGCAGATGAATGTAAAACTTTTGAATATTTACTGAGCTGTTATTTTCTATTCAAATCAGATCGCTTTAATTTCAATCAGATTTGTGTTTTTCCCCATCACTTGTAAGTACAAGCTCAAGTTAATTGCAATAATAGTTTCAGTCAGTGCATATGGTTGCATATGAGCGCGCGCGTGCTTTTGTTTAGGAGAGTGTCCGCACAAGTGCGTGTGTGTATGCACTTGAATTCACCTATTTCTGATAGAAAATCGTTGACACTCAAGACCTCAACGTACCGACCCATTAGAAAGAAAGAGGAAAAAAACCCCCTGCATTCCGCTTCTTCGATTTTGTCATCACCCCGCACAGCAGGTGTCGGATTTCTCGGGTCCAGGTGACGTCCGCCTCACCCAGTTTGGCAGGAAGACGAATGAAGACCTCCCATGTGGGCCCCACCCGACAGTGAATCCGTCCGCTCATCCTCTCTCTTCTTTCCTGCCGTCAATCATCGCTTGGAAAACACTGAGCTGCAGCGCGGCCTTCATTCCAGAGTGCGTATGTGTACGGTCAGAATAGGACAGAAGGAAAGGGAAGCAGACTGAAGGAGAGGACAGGGCGGCAGGGGAGGAAAGAGAAAGGATTGTTTGCTGTTGTTTGTTTTGAAGGTCGTGTTTTTTTTTCTCGGTCTTTCCATTCCCGAGATGTTTTCAGAAATAAAATGGAGAATGAGAATGTAGCGAAAGAACGATGAGGAATGGAAAGAAGGAGAAGGAAACAAAGAAAATGATCTGTTTATTCGCGAGATTGGAGAAATGACAAAGAAATGGAAGGTGTATGACGAATAGAAGGGAAAAAAAAAACACCCGTTTCTAATTCCAAGATGTCTGTCAGAAAAACACAAGAGAACGAAGATGAGATACAAAGACGTGGAATGAAAAAAGAGACCTGGTTCCTATGGTATTTCTCCTCCTGCGATGTGCTACAGAACAGTGAGAAAGGTGGTGGCGATGACACGAAGACTCGTGTCATTTCAATTTCTAATATGCCTTTCAGACAAATAGCACGGGGTTGGAGTGGGATGGTGGTGGTGTATTTAATCGAGAGCACAGTTAATTTTCCCGGAACGCAGTTGTTCCCCCGGGGATGCTTAGCTGTTTATTGTAGATGAGCAGCAGTATAAAAAAATCTTTCCGGGGCAATGAGCAGTTTTCTCGCGAAAGTAACTTTATTTCCATGGTAATTTACTGGTTTCCTGAGAAAACAAATGATTTCCCAGGTGATTTGCTGCTTTGTTGGGATGATGCCGTCATGGGATTGTCGAGCATAATCTGTTTTCACGTGAAAATAATCTTTTCCTAGGATAACGCTCATTTGAAATTTGTAAGTTCTGTGTTGACATGAAAATGTCACTCCAGTACAGAATTTCACCCCGAGAGAGCTACTATACTGGTAGATCACATGTTCAATGATGGATGTACTGTTCTAGGTCGGGTATGATTTATTACTTGCATAATGTGACTTAGATGTTCGAGATGGAATAGGGAAGATGAATATGCCTAAATGGTGATCAACGGCGGATTTGGATTCAGCATCCAACAACAACAACTGCAACAAAGTCAAAAGTGTTGCAAGGCTGGTATTGGCTCATATAGGCATGTCTCCCGGACCACTTGTCCCAGAAAACAGCAAGAACACAGACTCACCAACATTAGGCCTAATACAATGTTGTGCAATAATAGCAGCAGCAGCAGCAGTAACAGCATCGGCTTCATCTTCGTCGTGGTTGTCGTCAGTTGAGGAGGTTATCATTTTGTCAGTATTATAAACACAAGCACAGTCAAATGTGTCGAAGACCAGATTTACTCTCTTACATCTCCACCATTGCAGCCATGGCCCACCAGTTTTAAAACACGTCCCTACCATCGTCGAAGCTAGGCGCTGGTGATCACCATTATCTTCCTACTTCACCTTGCACTTGTACAGCACAAACGCATGACGGTTAAAAAACCCGACTCCCGATCATACATTGATATGTGGCGACAATTTGTTTCATCGTTGACATAGATGTGTGACCGTCCGATACAAAATGTCGTCCAACAACAGAGATGACATTTTGTATTGCATTGCTTTGGGGATAATCTGTACCAGGGTGTCGATTTGTGCCGTAACTCATACAGACATTTGTATCTGGATAGCATTTTGTACCGCAACCTGCATGTATATTGCGGCCTTCTTACCTTTTTTTTTTTTTTTAGATATTAACCACAAAGAGAAAAAAGAACAAGAAGAAAAAAAAAAGGGGAAATGTCGTGGCGAGAAGGACAAAGATGATGAATTTATCTTGAGTGAGAAAGGAAGTGATGGATGCATATGTAATTCAGCTTATGTTCACCAGAATGTGATCTGGTACAAACAGAAAAAGTAAACAGCAGCGGGAGGAAAGTGGCAGAGTACATGCAGTGTGTGCACACCCAGTAAAAGCCTGGTTACACAGAAAGGAAGAGGAAAGGGGAAAGAGACGGGATCGGTGGAGGACACGACAGGACTTTGTACTTTATGTACCATACGGCACGGTAATATATCCGTTTGCTTTACAAAATGGCTTCTTCAGAGAGAGCACTATGCACATCGACAGTTTAAGAAAAAGAAAAAAGTTAGCTGTGAATGATGATGGTGATGATGATGATGATAATGATCATACACCTTTTTAGACATGTTAATTTAAATAGCAAAATATTTGGCATAGGCTACCCTTTTTTAACCCGCCGTCGCGCATTACATGGTTTGGTTTAATATATAGACATATTTCAAAATGAGAACGACATTGGAAAGGAAAGGAGTGAGAAATCAATCCCTGGATTTCGAGGTCATTGCTGTTTCTGAATTCCTGTCCCCGCTTTTTTTTAAAAGAGTAAATATAAAAAAAAATGTGATGGGGGGGTGGGGGGGCAGGAACCACAAGAGGAAACTGAAGTAGAAATAAAAATGTATACACAGAAGAAAAGGATCGTGATGTAGACGAAGACGTCGGTGAAGGGAGCAACACAGGGGAAAAAAACGAAAGGAGAACAGGAAGAGAAGACTCAAAAAGAAAAGAGAGGAGCGAATAATAAGTGGTGAAAACAAGGGAAGTGATGGAGGAGGAAAGAAAGACTGAAGAAACTGAGGTCGCCGAGGGGAAAGAGAGCATGGTCAAAATAGAAAAGAAGAGGTGTGGAATTGTTAAAAGACAGAGCAGATGGAGCTAAAAAACAAAGAGAAGAGATGGGGCGACAGAACGTGAAAGAGAGGAGAAGAAAAAACAAAATAAAAAAAAAACTCACACGTAACAGAATTTCCGTCACTTCATTAACTCCTGCCCATTAACGGAAAGAAATCAAAAAACAAGAAGAATCGCCAAAAGTGAATATTACAACTTTTGTCAATCATTCGCTCCAGTCCACTCACGTTAAACAAAAAACAACAACAATAACAAAACACAACAGTAGCAAAATAAAGTGCAAATGAAGTTGCATACACTGACTTAAGCAAATACACAACAGTAGCAAAATAAAGTGCAAATGAAAGTTGCATACGCTGACTTAAGCAAAGTGATGTCACTTCATTATCTTGAGGTAAAGGCAAAGACTCGTTAAGATAAACCCCAAGAGGCTCTCAGGGCCATGCCAACAACACTTCAGGGCATTGGGGACTTCAGGAGCAAATAGGGAATGTTATTTTCTCTCTTGGATATGGAATGGACTGGGGCGAGCTTTGTGTCACGCGATGGACATAACCACGACAGTTTTGCTTAAAAGGCAGGGGGACAGGCTGAAGGAATAGGCGGATCACGCGTTCCTGCTTCATTCTATGCCGTCTCCAGCTCGACATTTGGCAGAAACCCGCCCACCCCTCTTCCCTTTTTCCTCTTCCCCCCTCACCCTTTCCCAGCTACTCTTCCGCGCCCTCTCAGCTGTAGCTGAAAATCGATCGGACAATTGGACACGCACAGACCCTGGAAATACCGGCCATGCACGCTCGCCTCTCTCTCTCTCTCTCTCTCTCTCACACACACACACACACACACACACACACACACACACACACACACACACACACACCCCACTGTTACGCTCCAAATTATTGTCTGCCCAAATTGTCGCCCAAGAGGTTCCCTGAGCTGCTCCAATCCTTTCTTTTCGGCATCTGAGGCAGGCTTCTCTCTCTCTCTCTCTCTCTCTCTCTCTCTCTCTCTCTCTCTCTCTCTCTCTCTCTCTCTCTCTCTCTCTCTCTCTATCTCTATTCTTTTTTCTTTTGGATGTTGTCCATCTCTCACTGGCGACTGGATTTTTGAGGAGGCGTCTTCAGTTTTAGTTGTTTCGCTCTGTAGGCGTCCACACAGGTTCCATATAAATATACTGTCTCCGAATGTGGCCAGTTTGTGCATCCAGTTTTGGGACCATCTTCTTTTCGTTTAATTCTCCCATGCCACATTTGCAGTTGTGGGTGGCAAGTTGAGTTTCTAGCATTGAGAGCCTGTACAAATTCCCTTTCTGTATAATCAGCGTGCATATCTTTGGTTCTGTGATTTTGTTTCCTGGCCTCGTTTTCCGAGTCCTTTCTGCTGGCGCAATGTGCTGCTGGCCATTCATCAGTCTTCATACAGCCCTTTTTCATGCGGCGGATCTTCATGCTGCGCTCAGCAGGGAATTTCCCTCCATAGACACGTGGGGGTTCTGCGTTTTCAGTACTCATTGGTTATTTTTGTTTCATCCAGGATGAATTTCAAGGCAAAGAAAGCACAAAGCCCCCTGCGTAAAGGAGAAGTAGCTATGACAGTCAAATTGACTGTAGCCAACCAGATCACTCCAACTGCAATGGAAGAACCAGTCAAGAGCCTTGGGAGATGGTATGATGTCTCCTTCAAAGACACAAAATTGGGAAAGGAGACCAAGCAAATGTCAGAAGAAAGCCTGCAAATAATAGACCAGTTTTGGGCTCCCTTGCAATACAAGGTCTGGTGGCTGCAGTTTCATGTTGACCCGAAGCTCCTCTGGCCTCTACTCATATACGATATCAACACCAGCACAGTGGATTCAATGGACGTCAGAATCAACTAATACACACGGAAGTGGCGGGGTCCCACCTAGACACACTGACATTTCACTCTGCTGCCGCCAAGCAAATCTGAAACTTCCTGTACAGTCCATTCCCGGGGAGTATGTAAAGCAAGGTTACAAACCATGCCTAATGTCTCCGAAGACAAAGTTGTGAGATAAGTCCAGCCCAAGTTGAAAACAAGCAGAAAATAGAAAGTTCGGGGGGGGGGGGGGGGGGGGGGGGGGGGGGGGGGGGGGACAGCGCACTTGGCAAAGGAAACCATCAAAATCAGGGTAAGACCAGGCCGCGCACAGACAGGCTTTGGGTCCACAGAAATAAAATGGTAGTCAAAGGCAAAAATAAAAAGCAAACAAAGACATGGTAATAGAGAAGCAGAAGAAAGAAGAGGATGATGCCGAGAGAAGCCAGAAGGCAATCCAGCCAGGCCAAAAGGACAGCGGACTACTGTGGAAAACGCACTCAAGAAGTCTCAGCTGGAATGACCTATGGCACATTGCACCTCTTGGAGTCAGCTTCATCCTCATATCTGTATACGACCTCATGCTCTCGAATTCTAACCTGATCAAATGGGGAAAATTGGATGATCCTGCGTGTTCATTCTGTCATGGCAAACATTGGAGTGTGTCCTGAGTTCATACAATGCAACGCTAGCCCAGGGAATGTACACATGGAGGCACAACAAAGTGCTTCAAGGAGATCACACGTGCGGTTAGCACTGTCAGAGGAGTCACTGCGCCGCGAGAAGCTCCTGCAACAAAGTTCTACATGGCAGGAGGCCACAAATCATAGTCTGGAAGAGCTGTGATATGGAGCATGGAAGCAAGGTTTATCGGATGACCTAGATGCTTGGGGATGCACAGCCACACTTTCCAGAATGGGGAGAGCCTCCAGATATCATTAGGAAGTGTAGCATAAGACCGGATATTGTTCTCCACATATGTTCATCCAAACAAATTCTGATTGAACTCACTGTGCCATATGAAGCAGACTGGAGCAAGCTCACATCTTCAAGACAGAAATATGCCAGTCTGAGCAGCAGCAGCAGCTTGAGGGGATCTGGCTTCCAGGCCCTAATCCTCGCCATGGGGGTTAGAGCAACGGGATTTGTGGGCTCATCAGCCTACGATCTCATGAAACAGCTCGGAATTTGTGGTGAAAAGAGGACCAAAACCCTGAAGGCAATGGCAGAGGTAGTTGAAAAGACATTCAGCTGGATCTGGTCGAGGAGGAAACAAAAGTGAACTTCATAAGGCTTACATTTCCCAACTTATAACATGTGTCCGATAGCGATGTGGGTAAGATATACGTCTAAAAAGCTATACCTTGAGACGCTCACTCATCCAAAAGTTTCTGGTTCGAATCCCATCAGCGCCTGGAAAAGTGAAACCAAAACGTTTGCGGCTTCATTCATGACCTGGTTTCGGCCCGGCCCGGCCTCATTAGAGTGTATAGAGCAGTTCTACACGTGAACTGGTCGTATATACAGCATCCTTGTCTGCCTCTCCCGCCACTCTCGTCACTCTTTGATTTCTCGGTTTCCCCCTAGAGATGGTCATCCTTTTTGTTTTTCCTTTTTTTGTTTAAGGGGTGTCAATTACTCTGGCCTCATGACCGAGCCACATAGGTCTGCCGCCTGCTTATACTTCCACTGCCCCACCCCCTTCCCTGCTTCCCTCTTTCACCTCCCCTCGGTACCACCACATGCACCCATCCCCACCCACTTCTGAAACGTTGAAATTTTAGACTGATGTTTTGTCTCTCTTGTGTTTCGTCAGGCTGTCTTCGTTTGATTTACCTCACGACTAGATTTGGTCGAGTCTGTAACAGTAACAACAACCATAACAACAACAGTAAGAGCCAACAAGATGCAAAGCATATATAAACGTACTCCCGGTTTATCCTGAATACGCGTGAAATATTCCATAAAGAGAAAAAACCGTCTCGGGCTGGTTTAAACGTTAGTAATGGCTATTCTGGTACACATAGGCCACCATCTGTGACCTACAATGAACATACAAATTTTCAGAAAGATCGGCCAAGAACTTTCTGAGATTTTCCATAAAGATGAAAACCATTATGGGCCGTTAATAACGGTATTAACGGCAAACTAAAACGTTGGGCATCATTCGTGACCCATAATGAACATACCCTCAAATTTTCAGAATGATTGGCCAAGTACTTTCTGAGACATTCCATAAAAAACAAAAAACCGTTATGGGCCGTTATAGCCGTTGAAATGAAATACAAATGAACGTACATACAAATTTTCAGAAAGATCGGCCAGGTACTTTCTGAGATACTCCATACAGAAGAAAAACCATTAATGGCAGTTATAGCGGTTAGTAACGACTAAAACGGTAAACTAAAACATCGGGTATCATCTTTGATCCATAATGAACATACCTACAAATTTTCAGAAAGATCGACAAAGTACTTTCTGAGATATTCCATAAAGAAGAAAAACCGTTACAGGCCGTTATAGCCGTTAGTAACGGCTATAACGGTGAACTAAAACATTGGGCATCATCCGTAACACATAGTGAACATACCTGCTATTTTTTCACAAAGATCGGCAAAAAAGTACTTTCTGAGATACTCCATGAAGACGGAAAAGCGTTACAGTCGTTAGTAACGGCTATAACGGTAAAATAAAACATCGGGCATTATTCGTGATCCATAATGAACATACCTGCTAATTTTCACAAAGATCGGCCGAGTACTTTCTGAGATATTCCATGAAGAAGAAAAACCGTTACAGGCCGTTACAGACATTAGTAACGGCTATAACGGTAAACTAAAACATCGGGCATTATTCGCGACCCATAGTGAACATATCTACAGATTTTCAGAAATATCGGCCAAGTACTTTCTGAGATATTCCATAAAGAAGAAAAACCGTTACAGGCCGTCACAGCCGTTAGTAACGGCTATAACGGGGTAAACTAAATCATCGGGCATCATCCGTGACCCATAATGAACATACCTGCTAATTTTCACAAAGATCGGCCAAGTACTTTCTGAGATATAGTAACGGCTATAACGGTAAACTAAAACATCGGGCATCATCCGTGACCATAATAAACATACCTACAAATTTTCAGAAAGAAGATCCAGTAGTTTTGTCTGGAGCGAGTGGAACACATTTTGACCACGGACGGACACACACACACACACACGCACACACACACGCACGCACGCGCGCGCGCCGCACATACACACACACACACACACACACACACACACACACACACACACACACACACACACACACACACACACACACACACACACACACACAGAGCATTTCTTCGTTTCCATTCTAAAGTACTCCCTGTTCTATAAGAACTGGGAGTAGTACAAAAAGAAAGTGTGGAACTTACAGCGAGTCGTTTTGTCCTTGTTTTGCAAAGACAGGTGGGACTGTCTTTCGAACTGCTGAGCCTGTAGTGCAGGAAGTTTTTTGGAGGGGGGGGGGGGGGGGGGGGTGAGCATACCGCAGTGTGGTCAAATAGCGCGCTTCGGTGTGTAGTTTGTCAATTTGCATTTTGCAATAACGCTAGTCTGGTAGACCCCACGTGGGCAGACTGGTGACCCCGCGTGGTCACAATAATGGACGGGAAAGGAAAAAGCAGGCAACCTGAAGAGGCGGACTCTGCAGTCTGTTTGGTGTCCACATTGGTATTGAAACAACGGCGGCTGTTAAAGAGAGAGAGAGAGAGAGAGAGAGAGAGAGAGAGAGAGAGAGAGAGAGAGAGAGAGAGAGAGAGAGAGAGAGAGCTTAAAGAAGTAGAAGAAAAAGAAGAAGAAAGAAAAAAAAAACGAGAGGAAAAATCAGAAAAGGCGCTTTGGCTTCTGCGCTGTACCTTCATCTTAATACGATTACCTGTCAGTCTTCTCTCTCTCTCTCTCTCTCTCTCTCTCTCTCTCTCTCTCTCTCTCTCTCTCTCTCTCTCTCTCCCTCCCTCCCCCCCCCTCTCTCTCTCCCCGATGACAGCATGTCCATGAGTTTCGCTGCAGGAACATAATTGTATTCGAGAGTTTCGCTGCAGGAACATAATTGTATTCGACTGAGTATTGATAATCACCTGTATGTCCATGTATCATGTACGACACGAAAGCCTTGGGGTGATAAATATCCTATAGTTAGTTATATTTCCAGGGCTGTATGCATATTCAATATATCCGTGCTCTATGTAAGAGTTTTTTTTTCCTCTCTCTCATTTCCGAAAATAACAATACTGCTTGTGACTTCTTGCTTGGGTGTTTTTGGTGTTTGTGTGTGTGTGTGTGGTGTGTGTGTGTGTGTGTGTGTGTGTGTGTGTGTGTGTGTATGAACTTTGATGAAACATTCGTTAAACGGGATGGGAGGTGCTGATTTATTTATGGCGGCCTTCAGTTGATTCGGTACTTCATGAACTGTCATAATAGATGTGTGTAACTGCACGCGCTTGTGTGTGTTTAATCAGTATATGTGTGGCGATATGTGTGTGTGCGTGCGTGCGTGGGAACGCGCGCGCCAGTGCGTTAACAAGTGTATACGATAGGATTCAGTACTTTCCAAGGCAGTACAGAATAATGTTCTGTACAGCATTGCGTTATAACGATATGACACTGCCCATAGTCTTTGGATTTCTCCCCGTTCGGAGATACAGTATCCTTCCGTCAGTGAAGAACAGATCTGCACAGAACAAGTAGCAGAACAGCGCGTTCCCAACACATAAACATGGCACCCCAGACAAAATGACACTGCAACGATGCGACACGGCGCAACCCTGCTGCTGCTCCTGCGTTTGTTCCGGTGATGCGGCTTACCATACGTTACAGGAGTGACATTACACACTGACTTACTGACTGCTGTGGGTTGTCAGGTCAGCCACGGCCACAGCTGCTGCTCCGGGCCTGGAACAGTGAGTGTGTCGTGATCAGCTGAAGTTCACTCATGTGAATGCGCGTGCGACACCCAGTCCCCCCCCCCTCCCCCCCCTTCTCTCTCTCTCTCTCTCTCTCTCTCTCTCTCTCTCTCTCTCTCTCTCTCTCTCTGAACCTCTGTCTGTCTGGATTAGGCCTATAAAGAGAAAGATAATGAATCAGCTAACAGTAGTTTATTTACCTCTCTCCCTGTGTGTCTTGTCTTCTCTCTCTCTCTCTCTCTCTCTCTCTCTCTCTCTCTCTCTCTCTCTCTCTCTCTCTAGGTCCATCAATCAATTATCGTCGGAATATCCACGTTGTCCTAGTCTTATTCAAATTTAAGTTATCCTATTACTCGCCTCAACACAACACATTAGGTTGAGAGAGGAGGGGTTAAGTGCGTGCGCGCGCGCGAGGGGGAGAGAGAGAGAGAGAGAGAGAGTGTGTGTGTGTGTGTGTGTGTGTGTGTGTGCGCGCGCGCGCGCGCGCGCGTTTATGTACAGAAGAAGGTCTGTACACGCACGCCGAAAACCAAATACATACGTTTAAGATTTCAAAACATACACCTTCACTCGCACATATACGCGCACGCACGCACGCGCGCGCACACCCACACACACACACACACACACACACACACACAACACACACACACACACACAAACACAGAGAGAGAGAGAGAGAGAGAGGAGAGAGAGAGAGAGAGAGAAGACAAGACACACAGGGAGAGAGGTAAATAAACTACTGTTAGCTGATTCATTTTCTTTCTCTTATTTGCCTAACCCACTTTATCTTCGACGCAAGCAGCACGGATGTTGTCGTTTAAGGGTTAGCGGTTTTAGAAGGATTTTTTTATGTACTGTTGTTGTTGTTTTTATGTATAAATAACAAGAAGAAATGTCCTTTGACAGTCACACGTTTAACTTGGAGCGTTGGCAGTCTGTACGCACTTCGTTCAGTTTGAGCCAAAGCACGGTTCAGGGTGTAAGACTTGTCTCAAACATTTACAAGTTCTGGATTAGAATGAATTAAAAAAAAAAAAAAAAGAGGTCAGGGAGGGGGTTAGTGTATGTGGGAAGGGGCAGGGGGATAGGGAAAGAGGGGAGGGGGCTCTGGAAGAGGGATGGGGTGAACAGAGAAGAGCTGACCAACAGTTTCAGCTGCATGCCTAACGAGTCGAGATGGGAAAGAGTTTTTAAACTTCCCGCAATTGTTTGAACGGTAATGATCTGTTTCCAGCTTAAAGGGCTCAGTACGGTGATCTGGGTTAATGAACTGCCTGCCTGTCTGTCTGTCAATCTGTCTCTCTGTCTCTGTCTCTCTCTCTCTCTCTCTCTCTCTCTCTGTCTCTGTCTCTCTCAGTAGTTTAATTCTCTGCCTGCCGGCGAGACGCACTTTCGACGGCACATTTGTGTGTGTGTGTGGGGGGGGGGGGGGGGGAGATAAGAGATAGGGTGGGAGCTTTCGTTTTGTAAAGAAAATCGACCGACATATCTGTCGAAACTTTTGCACTTGCTGTTTGGAGCATGCTGCGCTTTGTGCTGCAGGGCATGTCTCTGTTCTCGTTCAAAAGCGAGGACACGGAGAATCAGGCTGGCGGCGTTTGCAGACTCTCTCTCTCTCTCTCTCTCTCTCTCTCTCTCTCTCTCTCTCTCCTGTTGATCAAGTCTCACAATAGTGCTGTATATCGACGAACAAGTCCACTGTTTTGTTAGGGACACGCAGCGTCAGAATACAGAAATCGTCAACGAAGAAGGCAAGGGAAGGTTATTCGTCGCCATTGGGTTTATTTTTCTAGTTCTACCGACTTTTTATAAGATGGCAAAACTTTTGGGAGCAGTATTTATGGCACCAACATGAAGAACATTTCTCCGTCCTCTGTTCCCATGCCGGCTGCACGTGACACACTACACAGTGATGTGACCAGCCA
>JADBJO010002280.1:210000-215000 GCA_016801955.1 Conus betulinus
AAAAAAAAAAGGGGGGGGGGGGGGGGGGGGGAAGAACACGACTGCTTGTTTACAAACAAAGAGATGAAATGAAAAATATCAGTTTTTACACGGGTGAAATTTTTTTTTTTCCTTGTCTAAGATACCATCGTTCGGCAGATTTTATGCCTGTCAAACACACAGAGTCCATAGCCCGGGTAATTCGGAGAATCAGCAAATCATGACGCCCCGTGCTCAACAATAGAAGAACCGACATCAAATCGTGATGCTCCTGCCCTACAATGAAAGAACCGACATAAATCGTGACCCCCCCCCCCCTCCCCCTGTGCTCAACAACAGAAAAAAAAAACAACGACATAAATCGTGATGCCCCCCCACAGAGGAGAGGAGAAACATCAACATACTGTGATGTCGCCTTTCCTACATGAAAACTACGGTGGTATATCGTGATGTCCCCATCCCTACAGCAGGAAAAAGCCCACATCATACTGTGATGACCCATTCCCTGCATGAAAAAGACGGGCATGGAATAGTGATGCCCTTTCCCCTCGAGAGGAGAACCCAAGCACACCGTGATGCCCCTGCCGCACAGGAGAAACATCAGCAAATTATGATGCCCCCTTCCATACATGAAAATACAGCAGTAAATCGTGTGTCCCCGTCCCTACATTAAAAAAAACTACATCAAGTTGTGATGGACCTTTCCATGCACGACAGTGACCAGCATCAAGTAGTGATGCTCTTTCTTTTCCCCATGTAAGAAAAACCCACAGCGAATCATGATGCCTGAGCCCACAGGAGGAGAAACGACAGCAAATCGTGGTACCCGCTTCCTTACATGAGAAAAATCAGCATCAAATTATGCCTTTTTCCCTGCATGAAATATCAGATAGTAATGCTTCTTTCTCCACAAGAAAAATGCCGGCATTAAATAGTTGCGTCCTGTGCTGTGCATAAGAAAAAATACCGGCAAATTGTGGTCCTCCCCCCCCCCCCCCCCCCCCCCTCCCTTAGTAGACTGTTATATTCCTCTCCTAAAATGAGAAAAAAATACCAGCAAATTTTGATCCCATTCCCCCTCCCTTAGTAGATTGTTATATCCCCCTCCTAACGTGGGAAAAAAAATGTCAGCAAATTGTACCCCCCCCCCCCCCCCCCTTAGTAGATTGTTATGTCCCCCTCCAAACATGAGGAAGTTGACAGCAAATCATGATGTCTCCTGTGCGCGGGCACGCGCGCGTGTGTGTATGTGTGTGTGTCTGTGTGTCTGTGTGCTTTGAGTTAGAACTAGTATTTTATCATGTTTCTGTAATATGCGATTTGGCTCTTGCGAGGTAAAGCGCTCTCTATAAAATATTCTTTTACATTACATTACATTTACACACACACACACACACACACACACACACACACACACACACACACACACACACACACACCACACACACACACACGCACACAAACGAGCGCGCGCACGGTATTGATTTGTGATATTCCATTTCCCACAGGAGTAAACTAGCAGCAAAAGTCGATGCTCCCTTACCCATATGAGCTGAAAAAACTGGCAGCACATTGTAATGCTTCCTTCCCGACATAAGAAAGACGGACAAGACATTTGGTGTCATCTGCACCACGTTAAAAAAAAAACCGTCCTCAAAGTGCGACGCCTTCGCCTGATGACAAAATCCGGTAGCGAAAAGTAGTGCCCTTTTCCTCACATGAGAAAAACCGGCAGCGAAGTGCACTGCCCTTTTCCTCATATGAGAAAAAACCGGCAGCGAAGTGTGATGCCCTTTTCCTCACATGATGAGAAAAACCGGCAGCGAAGTGTAATGCCCTTTTCCTCATATGAGAGAAAAACCGGCAGCGAAGTGTGGTGCCCTTTTCCTCACATGAGAAAAACCGGCAGCGAAGTGTAATGCCCTTTTCCTCATATGAGAAAAACCGGCAGCGAAGTGTAATGCCCTTTTCCTCACATGAGAAAAACCGGCAGCGAAGTGTAATGCCCCTTTCCTCATATGAGCAAAACTGGCAGCGAAGTGTGGTGCCCTTTTCCCCACAAGTAAAAAAAATCGACAGCACAGTGTGGCCTTTTTTCCCGAGTGAGAGAAACTAGCCGCAGATCGGAATGCCTAGTTTTTCGCGTATTAAAATTTAAAAAAAAAAAAAAAAGAAAAGAAAAAACCAGCATGAAATCGTGATGCCTTCTTTCCCACGTGAGATAAACCGGCAGCAAATCGCAGTACCTGTACTTGACCCCGAGAAAAACGGGCAGCAAATCGTGATGTCCCCGGCCTTCTTCTCCTCACCCTTATTCCCTCCTTCGTCACACAAGAAAAACTAGCAGTATTTCCTGTTTTTGCCCAGACTTTTGCATGGGCAAAACTTACCCAGTGGGAAGTTAACATTCTCTGCAGTGTGGACCAGGAAACCAGTGTAACGATCCGATTTCCACCTCTTCTTTGTGTACACAACGGGAGTACGGGCCGCCTTTTTAACTGCAGTGTAGTCGGTGGATGGAAAAGCCGTTAGACATTGTGTCCACCCATGGTGGACAAACACAAACCCATTTGGTCATAAAATTTCAGCGCCACAGAAAGCCCGGAGCTGCCATTATTTCGACCTTGAGTTCATCGCCTGTGAAAAGTGGGAAGTGGGAAGTCGAAACTGCTTTGTAGAAGAGCACAGTTTTGTCCTTTGAATTGTTGTTCAAATAACACGGTGTGCATGACATTGCAGAGCGTGATCTACAACAATTAAGAATCAGCCACACACACACACACACACACACACACACACACACACACACACACACACACACACACACACACTTTACCGAAAAATATGTAGGCTATTACAGAATCACAAACTGTTTGGTCATTTGAACGAATCTATCGGTGAAAATCTAATTACGATTTTAATATCAAATAAAAAGAAAAGAGAAGAAAAAATGAAATACAATTTAATATCAGTTGTCGGGACAGAGAAAATGTCATTGAAGTTACATCCAGTTTAAAAAATTAATATCTTTGGTATTTGTTATGCACTGACAGCTTAAGATTTGAGTGTTAGTATCTTACTAAGCTCTTTGTTTCGCAAGTTAATCACAAATACATTCCAGCAAAGTCCGCAATTTGACAGAAGCTAGCAGAAGTCAATGCGAGTATCGTTTAAATAGTTATTTATTTTTTTTCATGTCAAATGCAGCTATACTCTGGATTTTGCTGTTATGTAGCCCCAGAGTTCGTGAAAATGACGTTGAATCAACACACATTCAAGTGTTGAAAACAGTACATGACAAGATTATTATAGAATTCAGGAGCCATTATTGTTGCAAATAATTTCCAGATAATTTTTGAAAAATATGTTTCCAATCTGAAAGGAAAAGGTTTTTTTTTTTTTTTTTCCTTTTTTGTCTTCAATGAAGGAATTACAAACTGTCTGCTGTTTCTTAACATGGAATATCTGCGCAAAATGAATAGCTAGGGGCAACACCATTTGGAAGTTGTGGTTGAGAGGAGAGAGGGTGCTGAATGGGCGAGGAGGATAAATGTTAACCCATGCCAGATCCTCATTTTACCATTTACTCTTGGATGGGGATGGGGGGGGGGGGGGGGGGGGGGGGGGGGTCCTGAAATGAAACAATAGTGAACGGTATCGTCAGCGGGAAACCTGCAACAACAACAAAAAGTAGTGCCCGTTGAAACCATATGCAGCACCGCAAAACACATGTGAATGCGTGCGACTTTCCTTAGGCCTGTCCAGTGTTTATAAAGCTATTAGTTACAACAGCGGTTGTCTTTCTTGAGGAATGGAGAAATCTGGCATGCGGAATGGCCAAACAGAAATAAGCAAATATTGATCAGAAATCGACCATTGCTGGTCGCCGCGTTTTCCAACAGGCCTTGCCCTGGCCTGTTTTTGTGTCCTACTGGCCTTCTACTGGCCTTGTTTGTGTCCTACCTGGCCTTCTTTGTGGCCTTGTTTGTGTCCTACCTGGCCTTCTACTGGCCTTGTTTTTGTACTACTACATGGGCCTTGTACTGGCCTTGTTTGTGTCCTGCCTGGTCTTCTGCTGGCCTTGTTTGTGTCCTACATGGCCTTGTCCTGGCCTTGTTTGTGTCCTATCTGGCCTTCTACTGGCGTTGTTTGTGTCCTACCTGGCCTTCTATTGGCCTTCTTTGTGTCTATGTGGCCTTCTAATGGCCTTGTTTGTGTCCTACCGGGCCTTCTACTGCCTTGTTTTTGTCTATCTGGCCTTCTACTGGCCTTGTTTGTGTCCTACCTGGCCTTCTACTGGCGTTGTTTGTGTCCTACCTGGCCTTCTACTGGTGTTTGTTGTGTCCTACCTGGCCTTCTACTGACCTTGTTTGTGTCCTACCTGGCCTTCTACTGGCCTTGTTTGTGTCTTATCTGGCCATCTACTGGCCTTGTTCGTGTCCAACCTGGCCTTCTAATCCTTCTAATGGCCTTGTTTGTGTCCTACCTGGTCTTATACTGGCCTTGTTTGTGTCCAACCTGGCCTTCTACTGGCCTTGTTTGTGTCCTACCTGGCCTTCTACTGGCCTTGTTTGCGTCCTACCTGGTCTAGTCCTGGTCTTGTTTATGTCTCACCTGGTCTTGTACTGGCCTTGTTTGTGCCCTACCTGGTCTTGTTTGTGTCCTACCTGGTCTTGTCCTGGTCTTGTTTGTGTCCTATCTGGCCATGTACTGGCCTTGTGTCCAAAGTGGCTTGTCCTGGCGTTTTTTTACGTCCTACCTGGCGTTGCCCTGGCCTTGTTTGTGTCCTACCTGGCCTTGTACTAGCCTTGTTTGTGTCCTCACTGACCTTGTCCTGGCCTGTGTCCAAACTGGCCTTGTCCTGGCCTTATTGTGTCCAAACTGTCTTGTTCTGGCCTTGTTTGTGTCCTACCTGGCCATGTATTGCCTTGTTCGTGCTCCAGTTACTGTTGCATGTGTCCAAGCCGGCCTTTTACCGGGCATGTCTGTGTTCCACCTGATCTTGTTTCTGGCCTTTTTTG
>JADBJO010002280.1:225000-305000 GCA_016801955.1 Conus betulinus
CTCAACGTTTTAAAGCTTGAGAAGCTGTTCTGAGTGTTGAGTGTATCTACTACCAACGAGAGTATTCACTGGTGTATCTTGATCGTCATCCTGCTACGTTTACCTTTTGTATTTGTCTTTGGCTGGTGTGTGTATGTGTGTGTGTGTGTGTGGGGGGGGGGGGGGGGTAACTGACGTGGAAGAGCAGCGTTATCTTTTGGATCAATCGGTCGCTCTCGATTTGTGGGTCACGTGATCGATCAGCTGACTGATCAAGAAGTTTCTGAAGTGCGTATTTATCTCTGATCAGTATGCCGGCAGTCTGCTATAAGCGGGTTGTCTAGTCTAGAAGCAATAGAGAAAAAACAAAAAGAGAAGAGAGGGTTTTTTTTTTTTTTTTTTTTTTTTTTTTTTTGTAATGATGAACAGAAGTGACGCACTCTCCTTAGGAGGAAAGGCCATTTTTCTTTCGGAGGAGAAGAAACAAAACAGTTCGGCCGAGGGCAAAGCGTATGGTACAGAGCACTCGTGCGAGCGCGCGCGCGCACAAACAAACAGAGAGAGAGAGAAAGAGAGACTTCGCCGTGCCTAAACTTGATATTGGCTGAGAATTAAAAAGGCGTAGGATGTGCTTGATAAGCGTCGTAAGTCCCAATAAGCATATTTATTCGCTGAATTAGAAGAAGAAAAAGAAACACCCGAAGGTGCTGGGGAGGACCCAGAGAAGCACTGTCTTCACCTGCCTTTAGAGCAGTCCTGTACCACCCTTGGAGGCCTGCGCTGTGTTGACGATGGGGACAGGCACGCGCAGGACACTCCATTAAGATATCAAGGGACATAACTGCTCCTGAACAGAGGTAAATCAGACTACAGGATGCAACTCATAACAGTAATTATCTTCAAGAAAACAGTAATGTGCCCTTTTCCGCTGTTTTCACGTGAAAACAGTTAGTGTTGCTCATGATGTGCTTTGTACTCACTAATTTTTTTTTTTTTATCGGGGAGGGGTGGTGGTGGCCTGTTTTACTGGCAAATGGGATCACCAGACAAGTAGTAATTATGATTTATGAAAGCAGATAGTTACCTATGTGAACAGGACTTGTGACTCTGTACATGCGCACGACATCATTTTGTGGACTGTTCTTTTCAAAGCTGCTTTGCAAAGGAGGAGAGTGCCGGAAGCGGGAAATGAACGTCATAATTAAGAGCTGTCACTGCTCTCAGATTACACAGGTCATAACGCTTTCTTCTCGTGGAAAAGACTGCTGTAACGACATCAGCATTTTTTTTGTAACTGAAAGGGTTTTTTTGTTTGATTGTTTGTTTGAGTGGGTTTTGTTTTCGCGTGAAGACAGTATATCAGTTGATTTTCTTTGATAATAGTCAAAACAGTAGTAATGTGCTTTTGAACTTGGTAATCTCCCATCGTTCATTCTGTTTTCACCACGCTCGACAACAGCATCCCGACCACACATCCACGCCCAGCAAAGGTGACATGGGAGACAGCAATGACTGTCCGAGAAGGATAGGGTAAAGGAACCTGTTCAGTTCTTGAGTTTGTGGCAGGTGCCTAGTGCTTCACTGACGCCATCAGAACGACAGCACTTAAGACAGTAGCGTTGCGTTGGGTGGCGGCGGGAATGGAACCAGTCGCATCATCATCCTGGTGCTTGCTCAGCCACTGAGCCAACTTTGCTCTGGCTGCGGTTTCTTCTTCTTAATAGCTGCATTCAAGTTTAATGTCCACATCCACTTAAGGTGATGCGGCAGACTGGAAACTCTCTGCGTGACTAGGTGTGGAGTTGTTGAGGTTATCTGACGTTGGGTGACCACAGAGCCAGGTAGATGGATGGTGTGCGTGCACTGAGGACTGCAAGGCCATCTCCTGTATAATGCACACGAAGGTGAGAGATACGCACGTCGTGGTCACTGGTCCAGTGACGGTTCTTTGATGATGATTCGGCCCGTGACAGCTACTGGAGAAGAGCGGTTGGTGAACTGGCAGTTTATGACCGTTAATGGCAGTGAACGGTTAATGCTTCACACCCTCAACCTCTCACCACCCATATTCCTTCCCTCCTCCCTCCAATCCCTTTTCTTGTTAAAAAAAAAAAAAAAAAAGAGAGAGAGAGAGAGAGAGAAAAGAAAAACCTTGAGTCATTCTCGTAATAATGATGGAAGAATTGTATACCTGTACATGTTTGTGATATATATGTATATATATATATATATATATATATATTGTGTGTGTGTGTGTGTGTGTGTGTGTAAAACACAACTTAAATGGCAGAGGAAGACAAATGTTGGTAAGTTTACAGAACAACTTAAATAGCAGAAGAAGAGAAGTATAGGGTAGTTTAATAATCAATCCTTCAGTCCATTGAGACTTAACAAACTGACAGAAAATTAGTTTGAAAAATGAATTAGGCCTGCTTATAAGAGGGGAACACATGCATGAGCGCATGCATTTGTTCTTCTCTTGTCCAGGCATCTTGAAGTCATGACCTGGATGTGGCACGGCCTTCTTAGAGTGTAGGAGTTCAGGGCAGTGACACTTGTCGTGGGGGGGGGGGGGGGGGGGGTTCTTCTCTGAAGATCTTCTGCTGTCAAGTTCTCCCTAAAGTTTCTTCCCACTGACTAATGTGATTCGGGGCTTTCAGCCCCTCTTAGCAGGCATGGCAAAGGGCAGATATCAAGAATAAAATGACTGGAACTCTTGATTTTCAACAGATTTCTGTTTGATATTCCAGAACGGCCGTCTAAAATGAGTAAAATTTGAGAAAAGGAATGAGACATAAGATTTAAAATTACCCTATGATTTTGAAAGTGTAAACACGAGAAATGAACACTTTGTACCTACTTACGGATGCAAAAAAAAAAATGGTTGTAGGAAGAGGGATCACACAGTACATAATTTGCTTCATCGAATTTGTCAGATTCACCCCGTTATCAACGGACGCGTGTGAAGGCCAAGAACTGATCTTAAATAGCTCGCTTGGTTCCGCAAAAAGGAGATGCAATCCTCCGCTGTTGACCAGTTTATCAACTGAACAGCATAATAGCATAGGAAGCAAGTCTCGGTGATAGAAAAATTAGTTTCAAAAATTAGATATAGGCCTTAATAAAAGAGAAGAAGAAATAGGATTACAGACTATTTGTGGGAACCTGCTGGAAGCGTCAGATTTTCTTTGGAGCCGGATGATTTTTATTTTGCAAGACCACGCACTATCCCTGATATTAAGGGAAAAAAATGTATAGGAGCATGAGAGTTTCCATCGCAAATGATATCGGTGTTTCAGCATAGCCTAAACATGTGTTTTCGGGATTTTAGCCCCCCTTCAGTGGCACGGCAAATAGCAGAAAAATCTGAATGCGTCCGGGCCAGTGAGACATAAGAAATACAGTCATCAAGAAAAAGATGGCTGAACTGTTAGTCTTTAATTCATTTCTGTAGGATGTGTGTGTGTGTGTGTGTGTGTGTGTGTGTGTGTGTGTGTGTGTGAAATGGAATGTTCCACCTTCTTCCGAGCTAGTGATCCCCCCCATGAATAAGTGTGTTACTGCTGTAAATGTGTAAATATTTTGTTTATGCAGTCACATCTGTGTGCATGGCTGTGTTACAGGCATTGTTTACCAGTGCTATCCCAGAAATAGCGGAAATCTTAGGCCGCAGACAAAAGTACGGCGGTTCCTATAAGAAAGAAAGAGGCAAGAGGTAAGAAGCAAATTGCCCAGTGTTCACGTCATATCAACTGATTACGGACATTATGCAGGTATGATACAAGCACTCATGTCACTATTGATCATTACTGATGATGTAGGTCTGATCATTATTGTTGTCTTTGATCTTGGTGAAGAAAAAAATGTGCCAATAGGCTTACACTCTGTGTGAGTTGCTTTCAATGTCCGACTGCCCCTTTTTTGAACGAACTGCAAGTTTGGCAGCAGCAGTCAGTTCAGTTGCTGGTGTTTATAGCCCAGCCGACTAAATGGACTGTACCAGGGCTGCAAATCCAGTCAGGACGGGAAAATATGACGTGCACCAGTAAAATGAAATTCATGGTGAAAAGACGAATCAGCGTTCAACTGCCGATGATTAAGCTAGAATCGTTCATTCTCAAGCACGTCAGCTGCCGTGAGTCATTTTTAAAGCGGAAATGGTGATCTCACTCTTTTCTGGTTCGTGTATGTTGTGTATACTTCAGAATTATGAAGAATGCAAATGTGGCACTGGATTCAATTGAAAAGGGGGGGGGGGGTTAATTATGGGAAGCATGTAGCAAGAATAAACCCTTTGCAGTGATAACGTAAAGAAAGTTGCAACAAGGGTGAGAATGAAAGAGAGAAACCAGCACATGCAAACTGAATAATTGGAGATCTTACGCAAAAAAATGTCAACTAATATACACGGGCTTGTGCGTGTGGATGTACGTGTGTGTACGTGTGTGTGTACGTGTGTGTGTGTGTGTGTGTGTGTGTACGCGCGCGCGCGCGCGTGTGTATGTGTGTTATTTTTTGCAGCGTGGGCGTGCGTGCGTCTTCGAATGCGTGTTTTTATCGGTGCCTCTACTGGTATATTTTTTCATTTTCAGACATGTGGTGGTATGTGGTCATATTAACTTTGAGTCGGTGCTGAACTTCTTAAAAGATTTCCTACACAAGGACAGAGAGGACGTGGACGACGAGATCGTCTTTCTGGACAAGTAAGTGCTTTGTACGTGTTTTTGTCTACTGTGTTGACTTGCTTGTCAGCGGGTTGGGGTTTTTGTTCTGGCTGGTTTTTATTCGTTATTGGTTTGCTGCATTTGTAAGTTTTGTGTTTTGTTTTATTTTTTAGTATTGTGCAATTATTTTTTAACTGTTGCTATCATTTCATTACTTTGTTTATTAAGGTGAGATTGGTGACATTTTTTTTGTTGTTGTTTTTTTTGGGGGGGGGGGGGAGGGAGGGAGGGAGGAGAATGAGGGGGTAGGCGGTCGCTCTTGTATCCTCCGTGCACCCATCCCTATCTCCCCTGCGGTGGTTGTGCTCCCACCCTTCTCAGTCCGGCTTCTTCTCGCAGCCCCAGCTCTGCCATCCACACGGAGCGGTTCACAGGAATTTGTCATGAGACATCGCATCAAAAGAGACACTGCAGTGCTGCTAACTATTTTGGTTATAACTGGATCTGGCTAGAAAAGCGAGAGCGGGGAGCGAGGCAGAGGAGTTGGAGTGGCGGAAAAGGATAAAAGAGGGGAGTACGGGTAGGTGTAGTGTAGGAGCACGTTGAATGCTGCTGTGAGGGGCAGACAGATGGAATAGACTTGCCGTGTTCATGTTGTTGTTGTAGCTTCAAGGAAAAATGTTTTATTGCTAATTTGTCTGTCACATCCTCATTTTTACACACACACACACACACACACACACACACAGCTAACAGTCACACGCACATATATGCACGCGCGCGCAAGAGGGGAGACGGGCAGAAAGAGGAAACGGTGTCTGATACCTAATACCTCTGTGGGGACGGCATTGTTAAGTCAGTGAACTCAACAAGTGCACAGCATCTGGCCAATTAGCATATTTTGAGAGAGAGAGAGAGAGAGAGAGAGAGAGAGAGAGAGAGAGAGAATCTCACTCTGTCTCGTTGGAAACGGCTTAAAAACTGTTGAGCCTTACACGCTCCACTTCTCAGTTTCTTTTGAAGTTCTTACACCACCAGAACTCATTTCACGTGCAAGTATTCTTTTGTGCAGGGTCAGCCTGACCTGGAATTGGAGGGTCTGTTGAAGCGGCACTTCACGCAAGTGGAGTATTTCCAGGGGTCTGTCATGAACGCCAACGACCTGGAAACGTGTGCGGGTAAGCTGCTCGTGGACCAATCTGAAGTCTGACATGGCATTATATTGGTGCCCTGCCACGCTGGTCATGATGCTAGCTTTTTGCAGTAGTCTCCGCCAAAGAACTTATGTTGTTATCCATTTCTGTAGGGTTTTTTTTTTTTGTTTTGTTTTGTTTTCTTTTAATCTGTCTGTCAGTTCGATAACGCAAAAACTACTGTACCGACTTAAGAGGAGACTTGGCGGAAAGATACAGTGTGGCTCACGGTTGAGCACATTTCAGTTTGACGCCGATCCATGGCGCAGCTGTGGATCAAAGAGCGGATCAAGCATTCCTTTAACAAGACAATGCAAAATCTGCTGATCCGACTTCAACAAACACTTTGTGGCCCATGATGAACCCATGAGATGTTGGTGCGAATCCGGATCAAAAGGAGATCCAGGATCCGTTCGACTTAGTCGAGAGGTGCCATCTCTTAGGGTGCTTTTCTAGTTGTATATTGTCTATTTGCTGCAGATACTGTTTTTGTTGACCTTTTTTTTTTGGATGCGCTTTTCATTTGGCCCCAGGGTTTTTTTTTTTTTTTTTTCTGCAGTTTGTATTGTCCTGTAATATTTCACTGTGTTCCAGAAGATATCTGGCAGAGGCATGCCTAGCTTGGTCAATTACGCATTTTGTTCTTAGAGCTTGAGGTGCATTATGTTGATGCTTTTTTTCTCGATAAATTGGTCAAAAATACTTTCTTCCGCCATAGATAGATTATGGTAGTCAGTCCTTATTGACGTGATCACAAAACCGATAATCGTGTGATTGATACAAGAAATGCCACTCATGCATTGTGTTAACAGTCAGTACTGAAATCTGGAATGTACCACACACTACAGACAGGTACATACCACAAACTACAGACAGGTACAGGCTTTGTACTGGCCAAGAAACCAGTGATTCTGAATCAGACAAGTATCGCAATGGAAAAGACTGTTTAACAGACCCGTTACACAGGTGCATATTTAGCGTGGGTCAACATTTTGTTTATTTCAGTACAGACAGGTGACGCCAACGCGAGTTTGATATGAACTGACGATATATTTTTGTTCATTCCACTATAGATAGCGTGACACCAATTCGTGTTTAGTATTGGACAACAACAATATAGGCGAAGCAGGCGGGGTTTTTTCTGTATCAACAACGCTAAGAATACGCTTTATTCATAATATTATGATTCTGCAGACATGTGACGTTGAATGGTGTTTGGTATCGGTCAGTATTTTTGTCACTGTCTCTCATTTTTTCCCTTCCCCTTCAGTGTCATTGCTTTCACTCCGCTCATTCCTGTACTCGCACTCACAGTCAGACCCACATTTCCTTCAGTCTCCGTCCCAGTGCCAGCAGTTGACTC
The DNA here is from genome assembly GCA_016801955.1 of Conus betulinus. NCBI lineage: Eukaryota > Metazoa > Mollusca > Gastropoda > Neogastropoda > Conidae > Conus > Conus betulinus. Next base: position 232,200 of record JADBJO010002280.1, read on the forward strand.
ACAGCTGACAATAGCAGTCAGGCAACTGGGCAGAGGAAAGACACCTGGCCGTTTCGTCATGTCCTATACAGTGGTGTCAGCAAAGATCCATGATAGGCAGGACACTGCCTGCTGACCTCCCTACAGACGATAATCATAGATATGTCATGGAGTCGCAACGCGTGAGCATCCCAGCTCCAAGGAGTGCCGTGCAGTGACAGTTCCCATGAACCAGATGACACTGAGGACTTTGACACGTAACTGCCACAGACGTGGATATAGAGAGGAAAGGGGGATCATCGAGATTAAAATTATAATTCGAGCAACACTCGCAGAGATGCATCAGTCAAGTGGATGAAGCATGACTGATCCCATGGAAATCGAGTCCGCGACTTCTCTTGGCAGAAACCGCGTAACAAATTACTGCGCCAAGATGGCTGGTATGATTCGTAGTATTACAGGTAAGGTGATGCCGACCGTTTTTCTGTTGCTGGCAAACAGTTTGGTTATTGTTCTATAACAGACACATGACAGTAACGTGTGTTTGATGTTGGCCAACTTATTTCTAATTGTTCTGGAAATACGTGACAACCGATACATATTTAGCGTTTTACCAAAATGACCTTTACGTGACGCTGGTGCATTTTTGGTACAGGCCAACAATTTATATAAGTCTTGTACAGCTACATGACGCTGAGATATATTTGGAGTTGGCCAACAATTTTCTTATCCTTTTTGGTCGTCGTTCTTGCACATATGTATGAGACGCCAGTGCGTGTTTGGGTGCTGGCCAACAATATTTGATTTACATGACGCCGAATCATGTTTGGTACTGGCCATCAGTTTTTGTCACTCATGTTTTACAGATACGGGACGCCGACGCATGCTTGGTGCTGGCCAACAAGTATTGCGAGGACCCTGACCAAGAGGACGCGGCCAACATCATGCGGGTCATCATCTCCGTGAAAAACAACTTCTCCGACATCAAGGTCATTGTGCAGCTCCTGCAATACCACAACAAGGTGGGGAACGTGACAGAGCTGGGATGTTGTTGTGCTTGATGTGCGCTATCGTATTGTATTCTTTTCTGAAGTTGTGTGGTGCTTTTTATACACCGCATAGGATGGTTGAGCTTTTGTGGAATTTGCCGGAAGCAAGCATGGGTGCGCTTGTTCTCTCTCTCTCTCTCTCTCTCTCTCTCTCTCTCTCTCTCTCTCTCTCTGTGTGTGTGTGTGTGTGTGTGTGTGTGTGTGTGTGTGGGTGTGTGTGTGTGACAGAGAGACAGAGAGAGAAAGATTTGCAGAATGTTCTCTCTGTCTAGTCAGAGCAAGCTGTCTTGATAATTACATTACATTTTCACTAAATACATCGAAAGAATACACCCGCGTTTGGCGGCTTCTTCTGGCCGTAACTGTAACTTTCATCCAGTCACCCCTTCCCCCCCTTCCCCATCCTCTTCTGTCCCGTGCAGGCGTACCTGCTAAACATCCCCAGCTGGGACTGGAAGCGAGGGGATGATGCGGTGTGTGTGGCGGAGCTCAAACTGGGCTTCATCGCTCAGAGCTGCCTAGCCCCGGGCTTCTCCACCCTCATGGCCAACCTCTTCACCATGAGGTCCTACAAGCCGGTGAGTGAGCAAGGGAAGTGCTGGTGGCTTTGCCGATGATGTGGTCGATGACAGACTGGAAGGGGGTTGGGGGAAGTGGGGGGGGGGGGGGGGGGGGGCGTTCGCGTACATTATGAATTGTTCAGTAAGCCCTTAGACCTGGTTTTCAGGGTTAGAGCTCTATGATATTAGAGTTTCATTAATACAGCTGTGGTATGTTTTCACCCCAGTCTGTTGGTTTCCCTACAGTGATTTTATTTAAACTTGATGGACAGATAGCATGCGGCCTGAGGACAAACCCGGTAAATGTGGGTGTGGATCTGAGTCAGAGTGAGGATCCTGGATCAGTTCAACCTTGAAGGAGGACTGCGCTCTCCCGAGTGTCCTGAGAGTATAATGCTGTAAAATTCTGGTCGGGACGTGATGAATCAAAAATGTCTACGTCGTTGGACCTGACTAATCCCCAGTTATCGTAAAGAATCTTCTCAGAGGAGCGAATATCTGTCAACTGCTTTAAAAATCGGCATTATTTTTTGCCCTCATCATTTCTCTGTTGTGGTAGAGCGACGATAGCAATAACGATAGTGACAAAAGATGACGGAGATGATGGAGGGGATTTTAACAATAAAGACAGCAATGAAGATCGGAAGGTATTGGGATATATCTGTTCCGATTATGCTGTTGATGGTTACGACGGCAACGACAACGACAAAAATGGTGGTGGTGACGGTGATGGTGCTGGGGGTTTTTTGTGCGTGGCTGTTCGCTTACTGGTTTATCCTTGTCGGTTTTTTTTCTTTTTGGTTTGTGAATTTGGGAATGGGTTATCCTTAATCGTCTATGCAGTTGGTTTTCACATACTGCTTCCTAGTGCTGTGTACTAAGTAAAAGCTAGTCATTTCGTCAAACACCGAAAAAGCAAACTTCCTTTATAGACCTCTTCTATTGCAAATTCATATATTTTGTTTAAGACAGCAACGTCTGATATCTTGATACGTATGAGATTCTTATTGCCTCTGACTGGGATCATATTTGTTGAGCAGAGTGGTGTCTTGATGCATTGATTTGATGTTGTCGATGATGATGATGATGACGACGATGATGATGATGATGAAACTTTTTTCGAATAGATTATTTATTGCTTCTTTTTTCACGATATTTACGATCAGTATTTGATTATAATGATGACATCGGTGATGATGATGATAAGCTGACAGCAGAAGTAGATTTGGGGCAGATCGCATTGTCTTTTCTGCAGACTCCGGACATGCCCCAGTGGCAGAAGGACTACATGCGGGGCACTGCCATGGAGATGTACACAGAGTACCTGTCCAGTGCCTTCAACGGCATGACTTTCCCGGAGGCTGCCGAGTGAGTCGGGGCTAATTCACCTGTCAAGTGATAGGGGCTTGTCCCTCAAAAGGATTCAGGCTGAGAGCTGAAAAAGGCGGGGCATCAGTGACCGTTGTTAAAGGGCGATAAAGACCTGACCAGCTAGAGTCTGGGTGATGACGCAAAGTCAGGCCTCAGCTAAGGCTTGTGCATGATGCCCTCTTCCTTACTCTTTCCTTGTTTAGGTATACCCTCACTCATTTATTTAGCTGTAACCCTTGTGTATCATGGACCCACGATGCTTGGCAGGTACTGTGTAATGTATAATTGTAGATATGTCCGTACGCAACGATAGCATCTTATATGAAACTGAAACTGATTTTAGAGTTGGGCTAACAGAGGGCGGTAATTGAAATGATGGAACAAAGTAAGTTACCAGATCGCCAAACGAATGGAACGAACAAGTTACAACAAACGTTTTGAACAGTCGGACTTCGTCAGGCAATGTTAAAAACGAACAGAAACAGAACAAAATGGCGCAAACATAACCGAGCATTTTTTTTAAATTCAAACAGTTGATGAAATCTGTATTCCTGTGTGAATACAGGTAGAGTACGGGCCAAAGTCAGTTGAAAAACACTTATAATGCATAGGAATAAGGGTTTGGTTGATAGTACTTTACAAAATCTCCCTTTTTTCAACTTAACCGAAGGGATATTCCAGTTGTCAGTGGCCCAACGATCAGGTGTTACATCGATGTCGCATATGACTCAGCCGATCACAAAAGCCATATCAGGGCAGGAAAACATCAATTGAACACGGAGACAAGTGCCTAGTTCTGTGCATTTGGACCAAATGGCGGGATTACCCAATCGATGGCTCAGCCGGCCGTCTTGTTTTCATGTTGTCAAGGGAGTCAGAAATTCAGTGAATCAGTCGTGCTATGGTTGGCCGAGCTGAGTGCAGTGGCTGTTTCGAGTAACACGACTGAAGAATGAATACGCTGGAATTAATATGATAGAAAAAAAAAAAACTTACAACAGCGACTTTGTGTGAGAGAGAACGGGTGCGTGTTATGTGTGTGCAGGCGCGGGGCAGGAGCAGCTTGTGTTCATACATATTGATATTTCTAATCCTGTTTTCCTGGTGTATGTGTGTGTGTGTGTGTGTGTGTGTGTGTGCGCGTGTGCGCGCGCGCACAAGTGCACGTTAATGTAATTTCCTTCTCCTTTCCAAACTGTCTATGTGTGCGTGTAGTGTGTGTGTGTGCGTGTGTGTGTGTGTGTGTGTGTGTGTGTTCACAAGTTCATGTTAATATAAGTTTCATTCTCCTTTCCAAACTCTGTGTGTGTGTGTGTGTGTGTGTGTGTGTGTGTGTGTGTGTGTGTGTGTGTGCGTGCGTGCGCGCGCGCGCGCACGCATGATAACATTATTTTCGATCCTTTCTTGGCAATGTGCGTGTTAGTGACTGTGCATATCAACGGTAATTTTTATGATCTTTTCTAAACTGTGTTTGTGCGTGTGCAGATCAATAGTATTTTTAATCCTCGTATCTGGACTCTGTGTGTGTATACGTGCAAGTAAGTGCCCACAAGGTGCCTACAGTATTTTTAATATCCTTTCAAGGATATTAGTGTATGTGTGCATATTTACAGTTAGAAAAACTTCTCTCCAAACTCTGTGTTTGTGTGAGTGTGGTGTGTTGTGTGTGTGTGTGTGTGTGTGTGTGTGTGTGTGTGCGCGCGCGCGCGCATGTGGGTAAGTGCTTCCGCATGATGCTGATATTGTCAATTCTGGTTCTTGACAACATGTGCGCTTGCATTGCACATATCGGTAATGTTTTCATTCTTCTCTATGGACTGTATACGCGTGTGTGTGCGTTCATAGGAATATCTGCTGCCCCTGGTAAGCTGTACGTCTTTGCAATGTTTGATGGTCCTATGCTGAATCGCTGGTGTGCGCGCTCAGATTACAAACGTTTTCAATCCTTTGTAGATTGTTTTACCAAACAGGTGTTCTCTCTAACTCAGGATGTGTTTGTGTGTGCGTGGTTTGCGTGTACCAACCTTTTTGTCTGCGGGTTTATTTGATATATCTTCTGTGTGTGTGTGTGTGTGTGCGCGCGCGCGCGCGCGCGGGCGTGTGTGTATGTGCGCGCGCGCGCGCGCGAGCGTGTGTAAACACATGAATGTTTTCAGTCTTCTGTGTCTAGACTATATGTGTGTGAGTATATGTGTATATGTTTCGTGCACAATAATATATAATTATGTTCAATTTTTTTTCCCATCAATGGGTGTGTGTTATAGTCATAATTTGTTCAATCCTTTTTGAAACTATGTGTGTATGCGTGTGCCCATCCTTTTCTAGACTGTGTTTCAATTGACTGGAGATACTGCGTGCGTGCTTATGGGTGCTAACACCAGGAATTTCCATCATTTTCTAGACTATGCTTCACCAAATTGAAGCTGCTTTTGGGTGCCATTGAAGTACGACAAGAAGAAGACACAGGGGAAAGCACTCTTGCAATCAACCCAGGTCCTAAAGTTCGCATCGAGAATGCCACGCAAGGTTTCTTCATCGCAGAATCGGCCGAAGAAGTCAAGAGGTACTGTGCAATACAATGTATGGAACAAAAAAAAAAAAAAAAAATACACAGGCATGGTGTGTGTGTGTGTGTGTGTGTGTGTGTGTGTGTGTGTGTGTGGTGTGTGAGTACATGAGCTAAGATGGTGTGTATGTATGTCTTGTGTGGATCTGCATGCTAATACTTAAAAAAAAAGGTTAAGACATTTTCATACGGAAAAATAATTTCGTATGTGTTATAATCTAAATAGAGGGTTAACTTCTAATATTTTTTTTTTTATTATCAAGATGGCATGGACCTTGACAGTTTAAACTCTGTGTGAAAAATTTAATGAAGCGTTTGCTTGGAAAGTTTGATTTCTTCATCTCCCAATCTGAAATCAAGTGTGCATCGGACCAAAGATAGTAGATCGGACTTAGCATATCATTTCTTTTAAACAAAAACATGAAAACGTCTTTACCCATGCAGTACAGTTCAATAAATTACATCCAATGTGCCATGAGTGTTTGCTGGCTGTCGGCTACATTATGAAAATGAAGGGTTTATCTTCCATTTTTTGTAAAGTCTTTTTACTTTATTTTGGTAGAGAATCATTTGGCTTTCACCCCCCTGCCTAATTGGATCAATGAATTAATGAATTTTAAAGTGTGTGTGTGTGTGTGTGTTTACAGGGCCTTTTATTACTGCAAAAATTGTCACAGTGACGTGACAGATGTGCGTGCCATTAAGAAGTGTCGCTGCCGTCCATGTGAGTTCTATCTTTGTGTCTTAAAAAGGTCTATCATTTTCGCCGCTAAAGATTTCTTTTTTTTTTTTTTGACAATAATGTGCGTGTCCTTGATAGTGTGTGTGTGTGTGTGTGTGTGTGTATGTGTGTGTGTGTGTGTGTGTGTGTGTGTGTGTGTGTGTGTGTGTGTGTGTGTGTGCGTGCGGGCGAGTATGCAATTAAGATTGAAGAAAAGTATGCGTGTGGATGTGTGATCAGTTGTCTGTGTGGGGATGTATATGCTTTTAGTTATGTGTGTGTATGTATGCGTGTGTGTTTGCATGCGTGTTCTCATGAGTGTCTGTGTGTATGCATGTATATGACTCTGTGTGTGTGTGTGTGTGTGTGTGTGTGTGTGTGTGTGTGTGTGTGTTCACGATTGTGTGTCTTTGTATGTCCTTTATTCTTGTTTATCGTCAGTGTCTCTGAGAATTGAATAGCTCTATAGTCTTGAGCAATTTTCTGTTAATAACGATCGCGGATCAGATTTTTTTTTTCTTCATATTTTCTGGAGTTGTTCGACGCTGTGCAGAGAAGATACGATTTGCATACTTTGTGTCAGTCAGAATCACGATTGTCTTCATGATTTTGTTTTAAATAACACAATTACTGAAAGATTTCTGTAAGTTTGGCGTAGGATAGGACATTCCATACATTGAAGATTTGATTTTTTTTTTTTTTTTTTTTTTTTTTTAAATAAACTGCAGTTGGTTTCTTTTGAATAGAAATGTTGATTGTAAGAATTTTCGTAGCCTTTTTTTCCTCACAGTTTTTTTTTCCCCCCTTTTCCTGTCCTGTTTCCGTGCGTTGAATTCAGTGCTTGTTGTGTTTGGTGTAAACTAGTGTGTCTCATCTTTCTCTTCAAGTGGCCACCTTCAAAAAAGGAGCGGCAGCCGTGCTAGGTATTTTACTGTGGTGCTGTGCTGTTTTGCTGTAAAATGGATTTTGCTCTTCTTCTTCTTCTTTAGCTGCTTCTTCTCTGCTGTTTTCCCAGCTTTTGACGTGGAGGGATGGACGGGTTTTGTGTTCTCTTGACGTTGTTAGATAGACAGCATTGTGTGCGTGGTGTGTGTGTGTGTGTGTGGTGTGTGTGTGTGTGTGTGTGTGTGTGTGTGTGTGTGTGGGGTGGGTGTGTGTGTGTGTGTGTGTGTGTGTGTGTGTGTGTGTGTTGACGTCATCGGAGAGATACTATGGTGTTCTTTTAACGTTGTGATGTGTACTTCTTGAGTTTGTTTGACTTTAGGCTTACAGGATGGACAGTTTTTGACTTCTTTGGACTTAATTGAATGAACAGTTTTGTGTTCTTTTGACATTACGGGATAGACGGTTTTATTTTCTTTTGAAATCGAGGGGTGGATTGTTTTGAACTCTTATCACATTGAGGGATGGACGGTTTAGAATTGTTGCTTCTCATTATTTTTTTCAGCGACGTTGGTTGAACTGGTCTGTGTTCTTTTGAAGTTGTGGGATGGGCTTTTTTTTTTAGTTGTGGGATAGACGATTGTGTCTTCTTGACATTGTAGAATAGCTGGTATTGTTCTTTTTTGACATTGTGAGATGGAAACTTTTCTTTTGTTTTGACGTTGTGCGATGTCTGGTATTGATCCTTTTTGCATTATGGGATGGGCAATATTCTTTTGACATTGTGGGACGTTTTTTGTGTTGCTTTGATGTTGTGGAATATCTGTATTGTATTCTTCAAAATCCCAGGAAGCAACACAGTTTACTTATGAATTCCATGACTATTTTTTGCTGATGTCGGTTTTTTTTTTTTTTTTAATTGGATCTTTTTAACCCTGGCTTAACAAAGTCATTGGGACGAATGTTAGTTACACAACATTTTGGAGTAATTTCACTTACTCTTAAACAAAACAGACTTCTCAGAATTGGTGTCCAATTTTCCTCTTTAATACTCTTATATGAGATAGCTTCATCGTGTATCTCAGACTAAAATCAAGTGTTACAGAAATTAGTTTTCAAGGGACAAATACGTTTTATAGAAGCGCGAGATACATCAGGGAAGCTTTCGTTTGCAGTGTTGAATATTTTTTTCAGCATAACAAAAAATTTGCTAGTCTAAATTTCTACCGTAGATTTTTTTAAAGGCCTAGACTGTGTATCATGGACTTGTATACAAAAGGTTTCAGACTTTTTTAACTTCGGATCTGATATGAAGAGTTGGATTTGCGCTTTTGATTTTGAGATACAACTGTGTGTTTCTCATTTACAATTTGCAGGGGTGCTTGCCAAAGGGATTCTGTCGTGCATTTTATATTTGTTATGCGCTAAAATCTTGTCATTATTAATGCACGAAAATCGTGGAATCCGTGGGACTTAACATACAAGGAAAAGAACGTCGCCTATATCAGTTTGCAGATGAGAGTATAGTTTTGTTTAGATAGAAGCAAAGTCTCCTTTCGAAGAACAAATACAATCAGACTTTTATAAATGTCGCTTTAAAGGTAAAGCTGGTAAAAAGACGAACTTCATTTGGATCCGTGGCATGACTAATTCCCCCAAAACATGAATTAGAGATAGGAATTTTGCTGGAACCCTGGAATTTTTATTGTCTTTTGAGTCGGATTTATCCGTAATGTTGTTGGTAAAACAGTAAATATTAATTTAGCAGTTAAAGTAATGCAAATTAAAACCTTTTGTGAAAATGGAAGAAAGGTAGCTGCAACCTTCCGAAAGATAACAATCATAACAATTTTTGCATTGTGATTTCTTGATTTATTTAGTTATCTTCCCGAGTCTGTATTTTTGCAAGATATTTGTGTTAGTTTCCTTTTTATGTAGGATGGAAAACAAAATAAAATTAGTTGAAAAAGAACCGTGTCTTGTCATAAAAGTAAGAACAGCGAGCTGAAATGTTGAATGAACATGCATTTTTGGCTGTGATTAAAGAATGCTGGCAAAAAAGAATAGTTTCCATTGATGGTGGTAACTTTTAGGACTTGGATTTTCATTGTCCCTGGTGCGAAGATATTTTATGACGAAAATGTTAAAACTTTTTTTTTTGTTAATGAACAATCAATATGTTTAAGCTAGATATCTACAAACATTACAACTTAACTTTTATACGTGTCTCAGGTGAATGCGTCTCAGGTGGTGTTCATGATTTTGTTTCAAATCAATGCATCCTTTATGACATTGATTTGTTAAGGAAAAGTGCAGTTTTTCATGAAACGATAGATGAATAAAGCATATGTCAATTAAAAGACTCGTTGAGCAACAAATGTGACTTCTTTTCATTTAAGAATTCCTGCCGAAAATGCCCCAAAGTTAATATAAAAAATTCATCATTCAATGGTGTTATTGACGTTGCAAAGAATAATCAAAAGTCAAAATCAAGTTGACCAGCGCATACAGATTGCTGGACCTGAAAGTCTGGACGGTTACCATAAAATGAAATATAGACATTTATTTGTTTTTAGCTGATTGAGATGTTTTTTCCGCAGGTTCTGAAAATGGACTTTTTTGTTTGTAAAGTTATTGATCCACATTCCTTTGTCTTCTGTAATCAGGAAGAAGAAACAATTATTGTGCATCTACTTTGGAGTAGTCACGGAATATGTGCTTTCTGGGAAAGCCTAGAAAGCAATTCCTGTCACATTGGCATGCGCAATATTTTTTTAAGTAATTATTTTGGTTGCAATTACAGATGGCGTCACTACTGTAAAAAAAATTCAGACTCATACTTTATTTACAAAACTTTTTTTTTATTTATATACATGAAAGTGGAATAACAATAAAGTTTGTATTGCTGCTTTCATAAATTTTTGTGGGGGGGGGGGGGGAATGATAACAGTGGAAAGCTATGATAAATGTGACAAAGGGGAGAAGAAATATTGTTTGCTCGAGAATACTTCCATGTAAACGTTTGTTTGAATAATTCTTTGGTTTAAAAACAGTGGCGGTGACTTCAGCAACAGAACGCAGGCGAAAGGAAAGAAAAAAAGAAAAAAAAAAAGGAAAAAAACAAATGGTTAACACAGAAAGGTTTATTACAATGATTCCGTTTCCCATAGTTTACATCTGTATTTATTTCTAGGTTTGTTGAGTTCTTTTTGTTGTTAATGTTGATGTTCTTGTAGTTGTTATTCTTTGCTACGGAATCAATAACATAAATAGTCATGCACACTAAACTCGTAACGACCGGCACGTCAAGAGCACATTAAATTGTTAATAGCGTATTATGTTTTGATGATGCAGCGTTTTTAACATCTCTCTCTCTCTCTCTCTCTCTCTCTCTCTCTCTCTCTCTCTCTCTCTCTCTCCTCTCCACCTTCCCCTTTCCCCTCTTCATTCCATTCCCTCACCTCTGTTCTATCTTTTCATCCCAACATTTTTTTTCTTGATCATCACTGGGGTAGCCTCAGGATCCTCCTTCATAGGCTGTTATTGAATCATTGCTGTTCCTGCTGTTATACAGTAAAAAGTGTATTTTCAGTATTTCCTTAATGCTTCATAGTTGTAAAATGTGAGTGTATTGCATCAAGAATTACGGAGAAAAAACAAAAGAAAATTGAAATCATTAAGGACAAAAGCATTGTTTTCTTCGATAATTGTGGGATTTTCTGTTTTTTATGGGTGATGATGGTGTTAGTGGTGGTGGTAGTGGTGTGTGTGTGTGTGTGTGTGTGTGTGTGTGTGTGTGTGTGTGTGTGTGTGTGTGTGTGTGTGTGCGTGCGTGCGTGCGTGTGTGAGTTCACGTTGTGGGATAGATAGTATTGTTCTTTATGGCCAGGGTAGGACAGTTTTGTGGTGAATAGTGGAAAGGGCAGGAGGAGGATGGGTGTGGAAAAGATGTCCGCGTTAGAGCTGTGGCATTTTTTCCCATGTTAATGTTAGTTTTGCTGTTCATTTATTCTCATGCTTTGTCTTGTGTTTCTCAGAGGTAGTAAAGTATCCTTTTTTCATCTTTCTGTCATTTACACATGTTCATCTTTCTCCGATTCTCATGGAACTCGAACTGATTTCCGTCGTTTATATTGTTTATGACGTTGTTGAATGATCGTTTTTGAGTTATTTTTAACATTACAGGATAGACAGTATCGTGTTCTTTTGGCATTGTGGGATAGATAGCAGTTGTGTTCTTTTTAAGTGTTGTGAGATAGACGCTTGTGTTTTTTTTTAAGCTGTAGGATAGCTAGTATAGTGTTAGTATGGTGACGTTGGATAGGAAAGATTGTGTTATTTTCACTCTGTAGGAGAGAAGGCATTGTGTTCTTTTGACGTTGTGAGATAGAAAGAATTGTGTTCTTCTGACGTTGTAGGATACATCATATTGTGTTGTTTTGACATTGTGGCATAGAAGGCATTGTGTTCTTTTATGTGGGTTCTTTTTCTTTTGAATGTGGGATACATAATATGTGTGTTCTTTGACGTTGTGGGATACATAATATTGTGTTCTTTTGACGTTGTGGGATACATGATATTGTGTTCTTCTGACGTTGTGGGATACATAATATTGTGTTCTTTGGCGTTGTGTGGATAAAAAAGAATATTGTGTTTTTTGACGTTGTGGGATACATAATATTGTGTTCTTTTGACGTTGGGATACATAATATTGTGTTCTTTTGACGATGGCTGATGGAAAGTACTGTATTCTTTTGACGTTGTGGGATTCATAGTATTGTTTAGTTTGAAGTTATGGGATAGGGTCATGTTCTTTCGACATTGTGGGATGAACGGCGCCGAGTTCTTCTGACGAACGGTATAGGATAGATTGTATTGCGTTCCTTGTAAGGTGAGGGATGGACCACATTGTTTCTTTTGTCGTGGTTTGGAAAATATGTTCTTTTGACATTGGGGGATGGATTGTTTCTTGTTCTTTTGACGATGTGGAATGGGCGGATAGACAGTAGGGGCGCGGAAGAGTGTACCTGTATTTACACACACACGCAGGTACGCACGCGCGCGCGCGCGCGCGCACACACACACACACACACACACACACACACACACACACACACACACACACACACACAATCTCTCTCTGTCTCTCTCTCTCTCTCTATCTATCTATCTCTATCTCTATCTCTCTCTCACGCGAGCGCGAGCGTACGTACATATTTATATATTTTTTGTTGGTTTCGGGTTTGTCGCTAAGTTATCTCTCTCTCTTCTTTCTCAGTCACATGATCTTCTTTCTCTGATTCTCATATAATACTTTAATCAACACCTCTGCTTTTGTTTCTTACGTTGTGGGTTGATAGGTTTTAAGTTGGTTCGATGGTCCGTTTTAACTTTCGTTTATACTGTGGAATGGATCTTTTTAGTTCTTTTGACGTCGTCGGTTAAATAACGTAGATTTCTGATGTTGTGTGGTAGTCATGAGGAGGGTTTGGAGAAGTGTCACTGTAACAAATTTTTCTTGGTGTTGGGTTTTGTTGCTGATTTGCTTTTAAACTTAGTGTTGCTTTTATTAGGGAATAGTATTTCTTTCTCCCTTCTTTCTTTTTCACTTGTTCCTCTTTCTCTGATTCTTATGAAACACTTGAGCCAGTATTGCTGCTTTAATTGTTTTGAGTGACTCTCTCTCTCTCTCTCTCTCTCTCTCTCTCTCTCTCTCTCTCTCTCTCTCTCTCTCTCTCTCTCTCTCTCTCTCTCTGGCTGTGTGTGTAGGGGTGGGGTTTAGGGGTAGAGTTATTCGTGAGGTTGCATTTCCATGTTTTTCTATTTAGCAATAGTTCGTATGTGGATGTGTGCGTACAGCCTGCATGTTCAGAGGAAGGCGAGAGGGAAGGAGGGAGGTACAGACAGACAGAGAGAGGACAGAGAGAGAGAGAGAGAGAGAGAGAGAGAGAGAGAGAGAGAGAGAGAGAGATGCGCAGAAACAGGGAGAGATAGATACACAGAGACAGACAGATAAGGAGAGGCATTTTGTCGAGATTGGTGGATTAGGGACGAGGGGGGGGGGGGGGGGGGGGGGGGGGGAGAGAGAATAGAATAGTAAGCTTACAATTAGTGATAGTGGTTTAATGCAACTGTTATTGGTATCTGCGTGGAATTGTGCTAGCTTGTATGTTTATGTCCACACAAAGTATTTTACATTTTTTTCATAATTAAAATGTCCAGACAATACGGAAACTGAAATCGTAAAAATCTTTCATATAAATGAATGCAAAGAAAAACCTTGACTAACCAATGAATATTCCAATGAAAAGCGTAAATATGACCCCAAGACCTCTGAAGAAACAAAAAAAATTAAAGTAACGTTACTTCTTTGTGTGTGTGTTTGCGACATTTTTCTGTTATGTGCCGTTTTTCGAAAGCATTGGGGAGGGGGATGTCTGTCCTATCCTCTGCGCCGCTCCTGAGGCATTGTTCTCACGCCGCTCATTGTGACCCTCCGTCTGCAGCCACACCCTGGCCTGTACTGCCACAGTTCCGGCACTGACAATGAACTGCGGGCAGTCAATGTTAGGCCCATATAAGGCATCCTACCAGAGGAGACTCTGCGCTGCTGCGGAGTCACCTTGTAGGTGTTCAGTGATGCCTTTTCTGACCTAACATACGCAGGATACCACCTATTTAACCCCCTACAGACAACAACGCTTACCGAGTTGCCATCCAGAATGAGCATCCCCATCCGGAGAGCGCCGCCACGTCCGTCCAGTGACAGTCTCCATGAAACTGACGATACCGGACACATCGATTTAAAGGCACCAAGGGCACGGGTATGCAGATGAAACTGAAACCGAGGTCACCATGAGAACAGGGTATGAAGGGCCGCAGAATTTGAGACTCCGTTGTTCATGCTGATCGATGAGAACGAGGATGGAAAAGATGTTGCTTTGGAGTTCCAGTCTGGTTTGAGACACATGACAAGGCTGTGTAGTACGCTTAGCTTCATAGTGTATCCCGATGTCAGTCAGGCCCGAGAGAGCTACGGACACCTGTAGTGTTGGTCAGGAAATAGAAACGACGCTGCCAGGGACGCATCCATTAAGTGGATGAAACTCGACTGTGTGGTCCTAGTCTTCCTAGTTAGTCCCGTAGCAAACTCAGTTCTAGGTAGGAACCGGTCAAGACAGACAGTTCATACGAATAAAAATGCTTTTGGTTGGCGCGACGCTAACCAGTGCGCTACGGTATTTGATAGATAGGATTTTTTTTACGTTGTTTGTTAGTAAATGGAGGTCTGGATATTGGTTATGCTCATTGATTGTTCAAAGAAAAACGATATCTTTGAAACCATCAGATACACCAAACACACACACACACACACACACACACACACACACACACACACACACACACACACACACACACACACACACACACACACATTTGCAGTAAAAACTGTAACGTTTTACAATCCGTTTAATTTGATTTAATGAGAGAGAAGGATTGGAGAGGAGGGTAGGGGAGAGAAAAAAAAGAATGCTTTGCATTTCTGTATAATGAAGAGACTTTGCTGAAATAGTTGATGGCAAAAAAAACAACTAATTTATCTACATTATATTACCAGTTCCACTTGATCGATTTTGTTGTGATTATTGTTTTATTGTCCAGTAAAATGATATACTCGTTGAACCCAACAAGGGCTGATCGCTCCCGCATGGGAGTGCAGCCTAACTTGTTGGGATAGAACGATTCAACAGTACAATACAACTAAACGAATGTTGATGTTGCAGCGCTGCAGAGGGCGGAGCTCAAAGAAGATGGTAAGTTATTCAGCTTTTTTTTGTGTTTTTTTTTTATAGTAGTGGTGATATGTGTGTGTGTGTGTATGGGGGGGGGGGGGGGGGTGTGTGTTTTTTTTTTTCAGTTAGTATTTGTTGTCTTTTCGTGATATGTGCGCCAACATGGTCATGAGAGTAAAGGCCATGCTAAATTGCCGACACTTTCGAGCAACCATGTTTTGTCAGCCTTAAAAATACCAAGACTGAAACTAACCTGTAATGAATTGGTGCGAAAGCTTAATCTGTTTTAAAAAAAAAAAACATCACCATTATATTGTACATGTATGTTTGTGTATGCGCAAGGGAAGCGACGGAGGGGGGCGGTCAAGACTGGACTTGATGGCTTGTTCAGAAATTTTGTTGATGTTTGCGTGTGCGGGTAGGTGGGTGGGTGGGGGGAGGCAGGGTGGTGTGTGAAGGGGGTTGGGGGGGGGGGGCTTTACCTTTTTTAACGTGTGAAAGCCCCGATCTGGCAGTTTGTGGTAAGATGGGAAACGAACAAGAAAAGGTCAAGGTCGATACCTGTTGACCTGTGAACACATTTGAATTTCATGTTTGCAAAGTGTACCTGAAGACTTTTTTCTGGTTAATTCCTACATAGTTTCAAAATGCTTTTCATACATTATAGTTATAAGCGATGTGTTTACGTTAAGTAAAAAGGAAGACAATGCTTGCAAGGACTTTTTACGTCGACATTAATATAAAAATACTTCCTCTCCCTTTCACACACACACACACATGCACACGCGCGCACGCACAACCACTCAAACACAAACACACAAAATCCAGACTCGCCTTATCTCCATCTCCGACCTCTTACCAGCTTCACAAAATTGTGAGGAAACTATAGGTTAAAAGAAGAAAATGTTCAGTACTGTGTAAACTAGTGTGTCTTCAGAAAAGAGATTTAAAAGCAGCTTTGGAAGTAAGTGTCTAACGGTGAATGGCAGCGCGTTCCAGACTGCAGTGTACTTAGTCATCTTGTATCTCCTCATTTCCAGTGTACAATCTGTTTCTACCCTCTATTCTGAAAACGAATTTGATTTACTTGGATTACATTCAAGGTGATGTTTGTCAGCTCTCTTTTGAGTTTGATTCAGGAATCCAGTAGAGTCAGACAGCAACAAATGTGATAAAATAATTCATTTGCGCTGGGGATTTATTGGATACCATCCTTCATGTTTCTTGATAGATCAAGTGATGGTTCATTTATGAAAAACAGGAGTAGTTCAGGGTTACACGCGCCATAGACATTCAGAATAAGCAGAATAGTAGTTTCAATTCGACCCATCAATTTAAAGCCTTAAGTTTGCCATTTATACTTTTTTTTTCTTCAGTCAAAAAAAAAAAAACCATACACACACGTCATCCATTTCTTTTCATGGAATTGAACACACCGTTTTAAGATCAACAAAAGCAACAAAAAATTATATAGTTTAAGTAGATATTTTTGCATTATCGAAAACTGTTGAAAATAGAATTAATAAAAGTTATAACCTGCCTAATTTGTTTTTCATTATTTCTGCCTGTTTAAGGCAACGCCACAATGATAATGTCGTCGACTAACGTCTCAGTGTGTGTGCTACAGCGATTATGGATTTGAAAAGTAACCCAAGTCAAATAATTCATTGAAGTAAACTATCAAAATATCAATGATTTTAGCATCAGCATATTTCAACTTTCACTAAAACAAAAATGTCGGAACCTGCACTTTTTCTGTTGTAGGAATTACCAATGCTACCTAATCACCTGCATGGTCCGCAATTTCTCTTGAACGTTTGACTCATCATGTAACGAAGTAAACATATATATATATATATATATATATATATATATATATATATATAATTGTGTTGCTAACCAACAATAACTTTAAAAAAGTGCTCAACCGGGTTGGGAGCGGCATCTGTTAAAACTTTGATTAAAATGTAAATGCTAAAACCTTAGCATTTACATTTTAATCAAAGTTTTAACAGATATATATATATATATATATTATATATATATATTACGGTATTGCACACCAGCCTTTTCTTGGGATAGCATTCTTCTTAAAATTGAAAAGGCAGGAGTCAAGTACCACTTCCGCGGTCACTGAGGAAAAACACTCAGGTTTCGAAATACCGGTATCTGACCAGGAGGGGTAGGACAGGGAGGCCGGGTATGATGAGAGAGGACTGTAATGTTGCTTTACAATATTTTTGTCCGTGTCAGATAAAAAGGGAAAGACATCCCGCTGAACCTCAAGCCGTTGAAGGCAGCAGACACAGTGGCCACGGCAGCCTCCACCTTCGCGTAAGTCGACCCGATAACGTATTCAGGCCTGTGTTAGTAAAGGATTGTCAAGAGCACCAATATAAATAGGAATTTGAATATTATGATTTTTCATTGTGTTTGTCTTGTCACTTTATTATCATTATTATCATCGCGTTCGTTATAATTAATTGTACTAAGAGTTGTTCATTATCATTATCCTGATCATTATTGTTGATTGTAGTAGTTGTTTTCTCTTGAAATGTGGCAAGAAGAAATCCCCGACATTTTGGAGACGAAATGGGAAATTTTGTGACAAAATTTACCACCGCCATTCAGCATACTTTTCACAAACATGACATGAGTCATCAAAACACTGACGTCTCATTCTTCCTCTGCAGCCAGATCAGTCCTCGTAAGAGTGAGGTATCCGATCTGTCCAAGGATCTCCCTTCTCTACCCGCTCCACATACTCAACCGGATGCTCAGGCTTCGTCTGCCGAGAACCAGAAGACCTTCGACTCCACCGGCATGTTCCACTGGTGCCCCGACCACCCCATGGAAGAGGTCATCATGGTAAGGAGGGGGGGGGGTACCGGGATCAAGGCGATGGGAATCACGATGTGGTGAAGTACCGACGGGAACAGAACCTTGAATAATGCGGACTTACGAGTGTTGAAGATCAAGACTTGATAGGCATAAGTTTGATGATGGCTGTTAGGCTGTCTCATGATGAATGTTAAACGGATCAACATTAATCGTTCCTGTAGACTGCCGGGTTGCAACAGGGCAAGCTTGGTTATCGCAAAGGGAGTGTGGATGGTGGTGGGAAGAGGGGATGGGGGTGCGTGGCGGAAATGACCCAACCGATAGAGCATAAATGTAAGACAGAAACAAATTTCCAGAAGACGATAACGTGCAAGGTGTTACATGATCAAGATGGAAGGCAGCTGTCTGCCAAAGATATTCGTATTCTCTGAGCTGGCATCAGGTTTGAAAAAACACTGGCGGTCCGTCAACGGTACTTATAAGACAACTGAAGGCATCACTGTCGACATGTAACATTCTGATTGCTGGTTAAGAATAATGGCACAATATTGCAGTGCTGGCCCTTAGTCATTAAAACATTAAGTATATTTTCTAGGATCGGCGACCGATTCATCTCTTAGGAGCAGTGCTCGCAGAGAGAAAAGACAGAATCCTGTTCATGAGAGTCATACGCCTAATACGTCGGATCTGATCTGCGATCACACTATGGGTGTCTCAATCCGCTTCAACTGACTTCCATGATGAACATGTATAGGCAGTTTTTATGGCATTACTTAAACAGGCCCTGACAGTCTTATAAACTGCGGTCGTTCTTGTTAAACGGACACGAACCAAGATGGAAGAGACTAATTATGATTTGGGGGTTGTGACGTAAAGGACATTGAAACGAGAAAGTTGACATTAATTATTTTGATTCTCTTTCTTTCGTGATGCAGAGAAAATGGTTTTAAAGCATCTCGTTTTATGGATTGCCAGTGTTACCATTTTTGGTGCAGGTACTTAAAAGGCGGCTAAGAGAGAGTACGTGTGGACTTTAAACCCTTCAAGTAAAGGAAACCCGTTCAATGAAGCATCATAACATTGAGAGTTGGAAAAGCATATTGACCAAATAGCTTTAAGATAGAAATGGACATAAAGTATAGAAACAGTTCCAAGTAAATGTCTACCAAAGAAAATAAACTGGAATTAAAATACCCAAATGATATGGTTGAAAGTTTTCTTGATATGAAGAAACGACTTGATACAAGTCCTAGTCTGCAAAAGTTCTGTGACCGTCGATGGTATCATTGATGAATAACACTGGAGTATTTGTAGTAACCAAATTCAGACTACTTTTTATCTCTGTGTACGCTTTACAAACTAGCTGCCTGACTTTTTTTCTTGATTATTAGATGTGAAACGATTCGGATTTATTTATGTAGTCTCTCTCTTGTGTCTAATCTCTCTCTCTCTCTCTCTCTTCCCCCTCACACACACACACACACACACACACACACACACACACACACACACACACACACACACACGCACACACTATCGCGTGGGCATGCAAGATGTAAAGAAAATGAGTCTGTTCCTAAAAGTATATTAATACAGTGTTCAGAAAAAGTGTGCTTCCATGATTAAACTTGATCACAACGTGTTCAGGATCGTATCCAAGCGGCAAGAACAGGTCTGACCAATCACGTTGTTGTGTGCCTCTTTGCCGACGCTGGCTCTCCTCTCATTGGTCTGCGCAATCTGGTGATGCCTCTGCGGGCCAGCAATTTTCACTACCACGAGCTGCGCCATTGTGTTATCGTGGGCAACCTGGATTACCTCCAGCGAGAATGGAAGTCTCTGCAGAACTTTCCCAAGCTGACCATTTTGCCTGTATGTTAGTCAGTCCTGTCTTTTGGAACTGTGTTAGTCTGTGCGTGTGTGTGTGAGTGTGTGTGTGTGCGCGCACGAGCACGAGCGCGCCCGCCTGCCCGCCCGCAAGCACGTATGCATATGCATGCTTGCGAGTTTTTAGATTTAATAATGAATGCATTGACCCACTTTCAAAGAGTGTTTAAGGAGCTGATTTTATTTTCACCAATGCATTGAAATTTTTAACTGTTTTTACGAATGCATAGAAATTTTCATCTTTAAACACCTTTATCTTTAAACAGTTTATCACAGTCAGTACTATTTATACGTAAAAGCGTTGGAGCTTTAAGCCCTTTCTGTTCAAACAGTTCTGGGTGGGGACAGGGGGGGACTGACAGCTTTGAGGGGTTTGTCTTCTGTATAAAGCTGTATTCTGGATACTGAGAACATGGAAATGCGTGCATAAGTGAAATAAAACTACCAGAGACAAACCTCTTAGATAGAACTTGGATGGATTAATGTTGACAATTTCCAGAAACTAGGTGTTTACACTGTATTTTGTGACTACACAGACATCCACTTGTTTCCATGCAGAGGCGGAAAGAAGGGAATCTGTTCTGATGAACTCTTACAGCTGGATTCGCCACGTTCTCAGCTTCCCCGTGTGTGTGTGTGTGTGTGTGTGTGTGTGTGTGTGTGTGTGAAAAATGTTCATATGAAGACTGTAGTTGTTACTGTGATTACATGATATTTTTGTGAGGTAAATGGTGGCTTGATCATTTGCCATCTGCAGTATATTTGGAGAGAGATGGGTTAGGGGTAGGGGGACAGGGGGCGTGGGGGGGACAGCCATAGATGAGAGAGAGAGAGAGAGGGATACATTTCCCATCCCATCCCCTCTTCTACCCTCCCTCCTTTCCCGCGCAGGGGTCTCCCCTCAACCGGGCCAACTGCGGGCTGTCAACATCAACCTTTGCGAGATGTGCGTCATCGTGTCAGCCAAGGACAAAAACATGGACGACCCTAACCTGGTGGACAAGGAGGCCATCCTCTGCTCCCTCAACATCAAGGCCATGACCTTCGACGACACCCTAGGGCTACTGCCAGCTTCGGCACCTGCGCCAGGTAACGGGCACGAGGTGGATGGTTGTAGGTGTCATACCCCATACGGCCACAGGGATGCTAAAACCGAACAGGACGTGTTCGTCCTGAGCTCTTGTGCTTGTTCCTCATTTTCTTCACCGAGTTGTTTTAGGCAGACACATGGATCGATCTTAGTGCACAAAATCTGGCCAGCTACATGTAGAACTCTTCATGAGCGTGCACACGCGCGTGTGTGCGTGTGTGTGTGTGTGTGTGTGTGTGTGTGTGTGTGTGTGTGTGTGTGTTCTGAACCTGACGACGTCTTCTCTGAGCGAACAGATTGTACTTGCTCAAGAGTCTGTTCATCGTGATTTTACTTTTGGGAAAGAGCTTTACTCATGAGTTCCTTTTTGTTTTTGTTTTTGCAGGGGAGGGGGGTTGCCATTTTGGCTTCAAATTTTGTTCTGGGGGACGCAGAACAACAACTTCTTTAAAAGAAAGATAAACATGTACAATACTTTTTAAGCAAAGTCTTTATGTATACTCAGGAGGAGTCAAATGTATGTAAAGAGCTCTATGCACAGCAGCTGTCTTCAATGGAAGGAGTGGCCGCCTGCTTTGTGACATGACTCGTTTGATTGCAGCGTTCATGCCCTCTGGCTTCTCCAACATGGGTAGCAGTGGTTCCATGAATCGACACGAGGTCTCGGAATCCGGCACAAACATTCCGCTCATTACGGAGCTGGGTAAATACCAATGCTTCCGCTCGTTTTTTGTAGATCGGAACAAAATTAATGGAAAGAGTTTTAGTCAGACATTTGTCATTTACGATAATATTTTTTCTTGCTTTAGAAAAGTACACAATCTGTCTTGCTTTTAACTTCGCATGGGAACATTACAGAATTTGATCTCATGGTCACATGACAAATTTTAAACTCTTTTTTTTCTGTTTTTCTTTTTAACTGCATTTCTGGTGTGAGTACCATTCAGTCTGTGTTCATTGATTGAACATAATGATTTCGCTTGCTTAGTTCTGTGCTCTAGTAGGTCAAATCATATGGTCATTTTGTGCCGAAGAAACAAAGTAGTAATTCGCTGTTGCTTCTTCTTCGATACGCACAGCCGCAGTGAACTTTTACACATTTTTTATCATCCTGTGCTTTTGTTTAGAATCCTTGCATGTTTTGAAGGATGTGTGTGTGTGTGTGTGTGTGTGTGTGTTTATCGTACTACGTAAGTTCTAAATTTACGATTTGATTCTGGTGAGTTAACCACCACGATTCGGTGAACGCTAGTTAACATGTTAGTTTGCCCACTTCTCACGAACATCAGATGGCCGACACAAAGGCCAGTCCATTTCAAAATCTTGAAACGGTAAAAGCTGACTCGAACCCCTCACCTTCTCAGAGCCCACCCATCCTTCACCCCGTGTCGCTATAGTCCACATTAGGATGCATTAATTTGGGTCATAGAGACAAGCGGTTGAGCGCTGTAGATGTGAAATGTGAAGAACTCTGCAAGGCCTCTTTGTTCCGCGTTAGCCACAAAAATTGGCCAGAGTTGCAGATTGGCCATAGTTTGCAAGAGTTTGACATACTTAGTAAATCAAGCCAACAGGAAGTAAATGTGTATGTACAAACTCCTGTCTGCCACTGGCATTTATTATGATGTACATACAATAGAAATTGGACATTGCTGTAAACTTCTTGTCCTCTTAAGTGTATTTCAGTTGAAAACAGTCATTGACTTCAAATTTATTCTCCACCGTAACGTACCCAAATCGTCATCCATGAACTTGACGCATTAATCAGGCCTGATTTGTTTGTGGGGGGTTTCAGCCAACGATTCCAACGTGCAGTTCCTGGATCAGGACGATGACGACGACCCCGACACTGAGCTGTGTACCTGACCCAGCCCTTTGCCTGTGGCACTGCTTTTGCCGTCAGCGTCCTCGACTCTCTCATGAGCACAGTCAGTATATCCTGTGTGTGTGTGTGTGTGTGTGTGTGTGTGTGTGTGTGTGTGTAAGAGAGAGAGAGAGAGAGAGAGGTGTGTGTGTGTGTGTGTGTGTGTGTGTGTGTGTGTGTGTGTGTGCGAGTTTTTGGAGACAGATCCGATACTTTTTACAAGCACATGTTTTCGGTTGTTTGTCTGTGATATTTTGACTTCATTTGGTTCAGACATGTAAACAATGTCGGAAAAAAAGTATGTTTGTAAATGTGTGCGTGGGCAGGTGAAGGGATATGGGAATTGAGGGGTTGGGGTGGGGTCTTGGCATCTACTGACGGGATCATGTTATGGATGGAACTAGAAGTTTAGATATCTCTTTGTTTCGGGAAGGTAAGAAGGTTGGAATGCAGATGAGTGTTCTCAGTGTAGGTTGTTACCACTGACCTGTTTTCAACATTCTGACATTTCACACTGAAGGGGATGAGGTATGACTGGTTGTGAAGGTTGATGGTTGGATGTCATTGCATTATGCTGTTGGTGTATTTCCCACTCAGCACCTCGAAATACTTTGAGTTTGTCTGTTATTCCCGACAGAGCTACTTCAACGACAATGCCCTCACTCTGATCCGCACGCTTATCACCGGTGGTGCCACCCCGGAACTGGAGCAGATTTTGGCGGAAGGAGCGGGGATGAAGGGAGGCTACTGCACCCCAGCCGTTGGCCAATCGGGACCGGTGTCGCGTGGCTCAGATCTCACTCTTTGAGGGCCCGCTCTGCCAGTTTGGGGTATGTTGAATCTAGTATTTCTGTGCAAGTTTTTTTTTTTAATTTGCGATTTAGTATTACAGATCTATGATTTGGCAAAGTCATCCATTATTTTTTGTAAAAGCTTGAAAATCCAAGTGACAGCTGCTTATACATACCAGAGAAAAGCCATAAGATTGGCGGGGGCAATTCATTTTATCTTCAGTATGTTTCTTTTAGTGCTCGGGGTGTGTGTGTGTGTTTGTGTGTGTGTGTGTGTGTGTGTGTGTGTGTGTGTGTGTGTTTAAGTGTGCGCTCGCGTGTGCCATTTTCAAAAAGTTGTGCTGATGTTTATGTGTGTGCACTTGTGTACATGTTTAGCCCTACTTGAAGAAGAGTAGATATTGTGATCAGAAATGTCTTTTGCTTTTTAATACTTTTTTAAACCTCCATTTGACGCCATTCATGTTTATAAACAGCTTAGCCAATGAAGCAACCAGGGTGATTGTTTCAATCGTATCTGCATGCATTTTGCATTTACGGGTCCAGTGTTACTTAGAGATAATGTTTTCCAAGGACAGAAGAGATACCAAGTCAAAAATGATAGAGTGCAAAATCGGATTTGTACACAAATTCACTATATATATATATATATATATATATATATAGTGAATTTGTGTACAAATATATATATATATATGCATGCACTCACACACACGAACGCACGCGCGCACGCTCACACACAGTACTAAAATCACCACACCACATCACACAAACATGCGCGCGTACGCACTTATGCACATATACAAGCAACGTAATTGCATGCGAGTGCCACGCAAATCATCGTTAATAGCTTAACAAGGGAATTTTGCGTTTGCTACAAGCGAAAGCACGCTGCCTGCACTCATGCATACAGACAAATGTACACAATCGCAATATTGCGCATGTTAACGAGCACATGCACCACTACTCAATCGCCTACCTGCTATAGGGCCAGGGATGAGTCCTGTGCTGCGTGATGGTGCTACGTGTATGCTCTGTGCAGGAGAACGGTACATACGGTGACCTGTTCGTCTTCGCGTTGCGGACCTACGGAATCCTGTGCATCGGCCTGTACCGCTTCAGGGACACAAGCGAATCGGCAAAGAGTCCCCTCCTCCAAACGTTACGTCATCACCAACCCCACGGCCGATTTTCCCTTACTGGCAACGGACAAAGTAAGGTTCTTGTCGATTGGTGTGTGTACATGTCCATGCGTGTGTGTGTGTGTGTGTGTGTGTCCGTGTGTATGTGTGTATGTCTGTGTGCGTGTGTGTGCGTGCATGTGTGTGTGTGTGTGCATGTCCGTGTGTGTATGTCCGCGTGTGTGTGTGTGTGTGAAGCGATGCGTGCGTGTGTGTTGGGGAGGGTGGAAGGGCAGTATCGACATTTTTTAGTGGCCTTTAAGAGAAGATAATCTTTTGCGGTAAACAAGCACAATAGATATCCTGGGAAGCTTTTCATCAGTACATTCTCTTCTCTTTCGGAAAAGAAATGTGGATCTTACCGCTCGCAGGCGTGTGTGTGTGTGTGTGTGTGTGTGTGTGTGTGTGTGTGTGTGTGTGTGTGTGTGTGTGTGCGTGCATGTGTTCATAAGAGAGGAGCGGATCAGCGGTATACGAGAGGCAGAATGCTGACGGTTAGTGTTCCTGACAGTGGACTTTCTGTTTTGGGTGCCTGGGCACAAAATTCATGACTGAACGTAACTCCACAAAGATTTTCTTTGTGACCCCTCAGCCCTTAAAAGACGTTCATCTTGTCCATACTGAAATGGAAATGGATTTTAAATGGAAAGGAGCTGTACTAGAGTCCAGATTATTTAACTTAGTTTTAAGTTTTTTTTCTTTTCTCTTTGATCTACGTAATTCGACAAGTTCCGTGAACGTCTCAGCGATTGGGAGGAAGAGACGTCGGCATTCGCCAGTCGCACCATTTTTGCAGGGTTGAAATGGCGAGCAAGATTTGAGAACGAAGTGTGAGCCCTGTCCTAGTATTCCTCCCCCCAACCCCTGTACCATTCAACCCCTTCCCGTTCTCATCCCCCCCCCCCCCTCCTCTCCCAGCACTAAACAGATGCCTATGATTACGCAAATAAGCTAAAATACTGAAACTAAGATGGCCTGAATGATGACAGTGGACCAGCCGAGCTTTCCCCCTGTGTTAGCTTGGAATCCCAGTATTGATTATTTGTGTGTGGATGTTCTGTTTGCGTGTGAGCGCGCGTACACGTGTAGTTGTGTGTGTGCGTGTGCATGTATGTGCTATTCAGTGGAATTAGGGTGATTGAGACCAAGAGATATGGAACAAAAAAACTGTTTGTTATTGTTATACTAACGCTTTAACTGTTGTTTACATGATGAATCTATGTTGGTTGCAATATTCATTCCTCTTTGTTGCGGTTTGACGTCGCAGCATGCATTTTTGTGGTTTTGTATTGTTGTCCGCCAACATTCATGGGTCAGTGCTCTCTGACTGTGATATCCACCACCACCACCACCCGTTTTTTTTCCCCAAAAATCTGATGATAATAAATACATAATTAGAGCAAGACGTGGATGATTTTGGTTAGACCCACAAGCCTGGTGCTGTTTGTACTGCTATTTTAGTTTGCCGCTGCTCCCTTGCATGGTTCTTTCATTTTCTCTCTGTCCAGACTTGCATGACGGCGAGCGTTTATTTTGGTTTGTGCAAGGTGCCCATTTTCAAACCATTCTTTACCTTGCTCTGTGCAAGGTACCCATTTTCACCCCACTTCGGGACAAACTGGCATACATCAGGAACTTCACTGGAATTTTTCTTAGTTTTAACTTGTACAAGATACTGCCCATAGGTAGGTGTTTATTAATAAGCAAATCTGTGAAGTGGGTATCAGGAGTATGTTTACAACTGGGGCTTGTACTGACTCATATCCAACAACTTCAGTGCCCAGAAGGGCATATGACACAGATGTTCTAACAAGATGAACAGTCATAGTCATTTGCACTCACAGTATGTAACTTTCAGACACCATTGCTATGAAGGACTGCTATCACGTGTGATTAGAGCACATAACTTCGGTCCCCCAAATGTACATGTATCCAGATAAGTCTAATCTGGATTCTTGGGGCGATATTATTCAAATATTAGGGAAAATTTAGAAAGAGTGGGGGTTAGTTTGCCGCCAAGGAAATTGACAAACAAAGTACAGGACAAGACACGATGCATTTCGACCTCTTGGGTCTTCTTCAATAAAAAAAAAGATAGATCACATTTTTAACATTTAGGACAGTACAAAGAAAGAACGAAGAGAGACTTATCTGATGTCCATGTGGTGTGCTGTGTGCTGTCGGCCATTCTTCACAGCACACTACATGGACATCAGATAAGTCTCTCTTCGTTCTTTGTTTGTACTGTCCTAAATGTTAAATGTGATCTATCTTTTTTTTTTAACTTGAAGAAGACCCAAGAGGTCGAAATGCATCGTGTCTTGTCCTGTACTTTGTTTGTCAATGTCCTTGGCGGCACTAACCCCCAATCTTTCTAAATTTTGCTTCGTTCTCCGCCAACAGTCGCTCCATTTTGAAACAAATATTAGGGGCAAGTGAAAAATTGTAATTTGTACTTTCCACGGTGTGAAACATACAGTGATCATTTCTGTGAAGTACAGCCATCACCCATGCCTAAAGCATTTTACTTAGGTCCCCAATGTGCATATCCAAAATTGTTTGACCCAGATTCTATGGTGAAATTAACCAGACAGTAGGACATCTAAACAGTCGTATTACTGATTGTTTTAGTTGGTCTTCAACAAGATAGTACATAAAAACGGTAAAGTACCAGCATACCTTCACCGCCATTTTGTGCATGTTATTTTCATGGCCACATGCTTGCACGCGCCCCTGTCCTGTTTTTATTGTGTACTGTGCTGATATTTTTGTTGCATTCTTTTCAGCTATTTGTTCTCATCAACTTCGCCTGCCCAAGATGCAAGGAGTTTGCCTCCATTGCTCAGCATCAGCTCTCCCGGCGTTCCATCCCTGGTGTTGTCCCTGCCCCTCCCTCCTCTAAGACCCGCTCAAGGTCCCCCAAGAATGACCCTAGTCTTTCTCCCAGACACGAGCCATTAAGACGTGGCTCTGTACAGACCCAATTAGTTGTGTCGTCTGATCGTAGCCCTCACTCTACCACTACTGGCCCACATGGTGTCTGTGAAGCATCCGAGTCCTCTGTCGGGCTTGTCTCTCCCTCTGTTTGCGATGCCTCCTTTCCTGTCAGTCCTGCATCCTCTGTTGTCTCTGTTTTGCCTGCTGTGCCATCCTCTCAATCTTCCGCACCTCCTGATCCTCACTTTCTCTGGTCTTCCCCCTTTGTCTGACGACCCTACTGACGACACTGGTCAGTGTTACCCAGGAAAAGAGGTCGTCGGAAAAGTTATGTCGGCTTGGCCACGCAGGACATGACCGGCTTAACTCCTGTGGAGAAGGAGACGCGCCGAAGGGGCTCATACCCTTTTATCCTGGAATCAAGAGATTCTGAAAGCGACATCTCCTGTTCGGAGTCTCGGAATCGTTTATCGGAAATTTCTCCAACTTCTGGTCCAGAGAGTCCATACGATTTACTGAGCCAGAGAACTCGGTCTCTCCGGGTGCCAAATCCCTATGATGATTACGGTGATCCCCAAGATTATCCACGCAGGCCAAGTCTGTCTCCCTCAAAGTCAAAAATCAGTCCAGACCTTCCAGTCCAGGTAGCGAGAGTCTCACATAGTGGGCCAGCTTCCTGGTTTGCGTTTTCAGAAAAGCACAAGGCTGTTCTGAATGGTTTGAATGAAAGAGAATCAAAAAAATACATGTAGGGCATAGAAAAAAAACAGTGTGTTAGTGTGCGTGCACTCCCTCTCTGAATAAGAATGCATTCGCGCATTTTTGCACGACTCTGAGTCAGCACCATTGTAACTATCATCAGTCTTCTATTCTCGAACTAAAACACCACACACAAAAATGTTGTTGAAAACCAGTTCTACATTTTGTACATTTTCTTTTCAGTGCTCTAAAAATGAGGTGCAAAGCATATAAACGTACACCCAGTTATCGTGAATACGCGTGAGCTATTCCATAAAGAGGAAAAAACCGTTTGGGGCCGTTACAGTCGTTAGTAACAGCTATTCTGGTGAACATCGGTCTTTTCATAATTTGTTCTCATCAACTTGAACATGCCCAAGATGCAAGGATTTGCCTCCATTGCTCGGCATCAGCTCTCTCATTGAGACATCCGTGACCCATAAGGAAGAAAAACAAATTTTCAGAAAGATCGGCCAAGTACTTTCTAAGACATTCTATAAGGAAGAAAAACTCGTCGGGCATCCATGGCCCATAATGAACATGCCTACAAATTTTCAGAAAGATCGGCCAAGTACTTTTTGAGATATTCCATAAGGAAGGAAAACCGTCATGAGCCGTTATGGCCGTTAGTGACGACTATAACGGTAAAATAACACATTGGGCATCATCCGTGACCCATGACCTACAAATTTTCAGAAAGATCGGCCAAATACTTTCTAAGATATTTCATAAAGAGCAAAAAACGGTATTGGCCGTTATGGCCGTTACAGGCCATAACGGTAAAATAACACATCGGGCAACATCCGTGAACCATAATGAACATACCTACAAATTTTCAGAGAGATCGGCCCAGTAGTTTTGTCTGAGCGGGTGGAACACATTTTGACCACGGACGGACGGACGGACACATACACACACACAGACAGCATTTCTTTCGTTCCCATTGTAAAGTACTCCCTGTTCTATAAGAATTGGGAGTACAAAAAAATCGCCTGCAAAGACCTAGAGTAAGCAAGATAATCCACAGTCTTCTGTCGCTTTCTAAACGCTGGCCATGTTTCGTTGTTTTAAGCAGAGTTTTCTTCGTACTCTCTATAAATTTATAACTTCTCTGTTGCTATATCTGCTTGTGGCTGTGCCTATCACATGCATGCCTTGTGCTGGTCTGTATGAAGTATCAACAAAGTATCGTACATAGCAGCGACATCCAATTAACTACCACTATTATGACATTTCCAGGGGTATGCTGTGTGTCAAATACAGTGTTAGGGTTGAACGTTTTTTTACATGTATATTATGTGACCGTTACTAAATATGCAGTAGCCATCTGCGTTTCCATTAAGGTCCACATTTTTTGTATGTCACTTATTTCAGTGGGGGTATGATGGGTTGACGGTTTTGAATACAGAGATTTGTTCATAAAGTTTACAACAGTGTATGAATGACAACCACGCCAACGTATTTTTGACAGCCACGCCAACGTATTTAACATTTGAACAGAAATAAATATGCATCGGAGAAAACGTTTTGAATAGTGAAAACTGGCAAACGCGCACTGTTTTACAATGAAGAAGATGAATAATGCAGTTCAAGAAAAAGGGATATCTGAATGGAGACTGTGCTGATGGATTTAAGGGAAAGGTGGATGAGACATGCAAAGAGCGACATAAGATGGTGAGGGAAGATGTTTGCGGGGAGGAAAAGAGTGAGAGAAGCACAGCATGAATGCGAGGGAAACGGGCATAGCACAGGCTAGAACAAAAACCACAGACGTAAACCTTTGTCCGATATTAAATGATGCAAAGAAAGTGTCCTTAAAAATACAAATATATGAAACATTTCTTTGAGACCAGCCGCCGTGGTGAAGTGGTTAGCGTCGCGGACTCCCGGCTGGGAGGTCGTGGGTTCGAATCCCATCAGAGTCATGTGGGTTTTTCTGCCCCGACCGGCTCCTACCCAGAGTTGAGTTTGCTTCGGACTCAGCTGGGAAGACTGGGACCACACAGTCGAGTTTTCATCCACTTAATGGATGTGTTTCTGAGTGTTGCTCAAATTTCCTGACTAAACACTGCAGATGCCTGTATCTCTCGGGCCTGGTTGACGCCGGGATATATTATGAAAGGAAGCGTAGAGTACAGCCCTGTCATGTAGTTTCTGATCGAAATGGAAATCCGTAGCTCATCTTAATCATCCTCATTCTCATCGATCAGCATTAAAAAAAAAAAAGTCTCAAATTCTGTGGCCTTTCATGCCCTGCTCTCGTGGTGACCTCAGTTTCGATGTCCTCTCCACGTCTGTGGCCATGGTTTGGTTCCGTCGGGGTCACCAGTATCGGCGAGTCCATGGGGGCTGTCGTTGGACGGACTTGGTGGCGCCCTCCGGAGGGAGAGCTCACTTACGCTGGCTCCGCGACTAAGCAATTATTGTCGTCAGTAAGGGGCGTAGTAGGTGGTGTCCTGCGTGTGTTACATCAGAACAGGCGCCACTGAACACCACCGAAGTGACCAGGAGCAGTGCAGTGTCTTCTTCTCCGGTGGGGTTGCCTCTTGACGACATGACAGTGACTGCTCCCTGTGGATTGTCGGTGCCGGGGCTGCGGCGGGGCTGATCGCGCTGTGGCTGTGGACGGGGTGTCGGAATAAGCGGCGTGTGTGCGCTGCCTTTGAGGTGGCGCAGAGGCTGGGACAGCAAAAAAAAAAAAAAAAATACTTCTTTGAGAAAAAATATTTCATTTACCGCGTGAAAGGTTAAACAAAACATATGACAAGACAAAGACAAAATTCTTTATTTAAGAGGATAAGAGATAAGCACTGATGTGCTTTTTCTACATCCAGTCCTCGCCCTGAGTAGGTACTACAACATGCAGCGAAATTAAATAATTAAGAAACAAACAAGAGAGAGAGAGAGAGAGAGAGAGAGAGAGAGAGAGAGAGAGAGCAGGAACAACTGACTCCGATTCGGCTCCAATAAAACATCGTGTCTCAGTCCTTAGACCAGAAGGAGCATCCTTTCCAGTCATGTTCTACTCCAATTTTCTCTTAGTTCACTATAAATAGATAGATCCTCTGATTTATAGACATTTCTCCCAGACTATTTACACTCGAATCAAAGGTGTTGTAAATGTAGCATGCAACGTCACTGACACGTCTGCAGTAAATGTCGCTCTGAAAAACAGACATTTCAGGAAGTGGTTTGTCCTCACCGATGAAATAAAAGTTGTATTTCTAAGCCAGTTTATTCTGTTCCAAAGCCGTGTTTCGAGTGAAATGATAATGTAGGTCCCTCAGCATATTTTACTAAAAGTCACTCTCTCTCTCTCTCTCTCTCTCTCTCTCTCTCTGTCGTAATAGGGTCTGTGTGTTAGTATCCTACGTCCCTGAAGGGACAAGGGCCAGATAGGAAAAAAATACATCTTCTTGCTCATCTGTTTCCGTTGGGAATGGAGACTATCAATTAAACAGTCAACCAACCAATCTCTCACTCTCTCTCCTCCCCCCCCCCCCCCCCTCTCTCTCTCTCTCTCTCTCTCCCCTCCCTGCCCTCCCCTCCCCCTTTCTTGTATTCCGACTCCAGTATGACATAAGCAAACCAGGACAGGACAACTTGCTGTCCTTTCCCCTGATTTCCCCCCAGTCAAAATCGGAAACCAATGCCCCAACTCCAGATCCATAGAACATTTCATCATATCGATTTCATCCCCTCGAGCACCGAACGTGCAGCTCACCATCATGAAACGCTCACACAATGAGGTGTCCTATTCCCCTCTACCCCACACCCCGAACAGTGTCCACCAGAATGTAGCCCCTGACCACCATCCACTTCTGTGGATCACAGCTGCGGTCCGGGTCCAGATTTGTAGGTAACGAAAGATTTGCCCTAACGCTCTTCCTGTCAGTCTGGCCTGCTTGTGGTGTATTCCTGTACTTCTGTAACGAAGGACTGGCCCTAACAGTCTCCCTGTCACTGATACTCAGCCGCCTGTTGGGCAGTCCTACTTCTCTAACGACCTAACACCGGTGTTCGTTTCTTGCAACTGTCACTGTATGCATTTAACCGTGAACTTTTACTTGTTCTCTTCAGTACCTTTCATTGTTGAGTGCGGTGTTGTAGTTAGTCTCTTTTGTCACTGGCTGCTATTCAAGACACTTGTACCCATATGCGGTATGCTCATGATATGCCACGTACGTAAGCATACGTGAAGGTCTGATCACTAAGTTACCTGATTTTTTTTTTATTAGGTGAGTATTAACATCTGTGTTTTTTAACATGACTAATTTCAAATGACACTGCGTATTTGTATATATTTTATTCAGACATCACGTGGTTTGTGTTATTTCAAAATGTTCGCATTTCACAAAGTTGTTGATGCTGCTGACAAAAGCTGTGGGTCTCTCACTTTTTTTTCGTTTTGTTTTCTACCAGATTTTCCCCACTCTCTCTCTCTCTCTCTCTCTCTCTCTCTCTCTCTCTCTCTGTGCATGTGTTCTTGTTGGAGAGAGGGTGGGGGACATTTGGTCTTTCTTTTTACATTAGGCTCATTTCAGTACAGGAATTAATACTACAAAATGAGCGTTCCCAGACAGTTCTGAATATGAATAAACGTTGGTACTTAAACCGCATTAAAAAAAAATTGTATCCATACTCAACTGTTTACCACCTGTGTGACATGCTTAAATGTAAAGAAGATTATTCCAGAAAAAGTCGTTTTAATATTTCTCGATTTCAGTAATTCTGCAAACTGTATGGGAAAAAAAAAACGAGCTACTGCCGATTTCGCCGAATAAGGTCTGTGAGTTGATGATGAATGAAATAAGCTTTGATAGCCATCAGTGGTAAAGAATTATATGACATGTTCTTATGAAAGGATTCCCTTTTCTTCTTTGTACGAAAGAAATGATACAAGACCACTAATAACTGATGCTTATTTTGTTCTGTCTCTCAGGCGTTTTGTTTCCAGCCGTTTAGCTACAACGAAGCAGCCCAAAAGCTCAAGCACCAGCAGCCGCAGCCGCAGCCAACACGGAAAAGGTCGGCCAAATCCTCACGTGCTGACACAGAAGCCTGATTCAGGTGTTACCACGGAAAAGCACAACTATAATTCCATTTTTACCCTGATCGCTGCTCAGAACAAATGGCTATACATTATTCTTTGCCGAGGACCGTCATGCATATATACGTGTTGCCGGTTTAGTTCTCTTTAGCTTCTGTTACTATATTACACCAGGATATCATTACATTACGTCTAAACTGCTTTTTCAGCGAGTCAGAACGAATCTTAAGAGGTCAATGTAGCGATGCAATTAGGTTTTAAACAAAACGGGACTTTCGTGTTGTTTTTTTTACCCTTCCCTTTTTTTCAGCGTACATTTTTTTCCTGCTGTGATTTCAGAACATAAATCCGATAGACATTTTCGCATTACATCATCTGACAGGCAAAGTATTATCATCAAACACACATGAATAAACATCATTTTATGTTAATGAATATCAGGATCACTTCTCTGCCAACAGAATGAAACAGTATGCACACAGAGAAAAGGTTTCCAACCCACAATGAAAGACGTCATGTGTAAACATCAAAATTATAGAATCACTCAATCCCTCAACTGTCATGCAAGTGGAGACAGCGCGTCACTCGGCCATCATTCTGATAATGCACCGAGATCGTGGATCATCGTGTTGAGAGAAGGAAGAGTGTATACTGTATAATTTTTTTTTTTAATATTTCATCTTTTCATTAGTTTTACATAATTATGTGAATCATTCTGTCTGGTACTTGGCATAATTTATCTCCAAGTGCATATGTACCTTTATGTTATATCATCGTGCCTAAGGTGCTTTCATGAACAAATTCGTTCAGTTATAAGACATCATCACGTGAAGTTAACCACTGTGGTAAAAAAAAAAACTTTTCGAGCAGTGTAACTAGTTTATTTTGCGCCTCGAATACGTATACAGTTGTGGTACATTCTGGTACAGACTCAAATGCTCCTTAATGTGTTTGTGACCGTTTCTCACATCAAGTCAGGAGTTACAGTTGGTCATTTTTACCGAGTACAGAGTCTTTGTGATGTGCTGTGGAAAGGTGTCAGTTTATGCATTTCCAGTTCTGAATGCTCATTAAGCTTTTTTTTTTTTCTAAAAAGTCTGTGGATAAAAGGCATTGTTTGTCGATGTAAAGGCGGGTGGAGGTGTTGAAAACAAAGTATGGAAATAGAAAACGTCAAGAGGGTGCAAAATGCTCGTTTTGTGATGGAAAGCCAGATTTCTGTGACCAAAAACATGTCAAAACTAGCACTTCAGAATAAGAGTGATAAAGGAGGAAGCAGAATGACTGATGTCAGAGAGATTGGTAATCCTTTCCAATGATCTTGTTCCCTTTAAATCCACTCGAAAAATGGTGTTCAGTCACAAAATCGGTATGAAATATTTTCATTCTATAGATTTTTATCTCTGATAAGCTGTGTGGAACTCGTTTGGATGCAGAAGATAATTGTAACGGCAGTATCACACATACTTAACCGATTTGTACAGTTAACATTTCTTTTTAAAGCTGGCCCTATCTTGTCTTTTCTGTGTTAATATTTAAGAGAAAAAGGGATCGCTATATGTGTAAAGCATACAGATATATCTGTCGCTATGCAACGCTAAATTCGGATGAAATTCGAATTTGTACAGACTCGCTCTAATTCGTTCCAGGTGAAAATGGACTTTGCTTAGGTTACATCTCATTTTCAGCGGACAAGTTTCATGAATTTATTGAGCCTTTGATAATGAATGTAGTTTCTCTCTCCAGGTGCAGTTTAAAGTTGGTGCTTTTTCATGACAGGACTTGTTACTGTTGTTAGCGCTTGTAAATAATATTTTGCATTGGAGTTGTTTATGAGCTTATGTATTGGATCCCTAGTATTTAATATTCTCTCTCTGCGCATATTTCAAAAGAAAATATCTACTGCTGTCACAAAGCTGCTTTTAAACTTGATGACACGAATATATTTTCCAGAGGCACATAAACTTTTAACTCGTTAAAAGTTTGGAAATTCTGGAGGTAATACCTACGATCTGACCTCTATGTTCATATTAGAAATATGTATTAATGATTTGTTCTGAGATTTTCCGCTCCAATTTTTTTCGTGATATATAAAGATAGACGGGAATGAATAGGTTTAAAAAAATAAATGAATGAATTTGCTAAAACCAAGACCAAAACAGGACTATGGCCATGTATATATGCATGTATACGCAGTTGCGGTCCAGTTATTTGTGTGGAAATACACGACATCAGAGACAGTTTGATCGTAAATAAGCAAAATGTGGAGGGGACACGATCAGGAACTTCGCCTTTAGCTCGAGTTCCACTGCGCACACGTCTGTTATTCAGCACTTCCTTTTGGTGTGATTGACTTTGTCTGCTTCCTGTTCACGAACTGGCCGTCTGTTTGCCACACTTTGCTACTGACATGGTCATACTGTCAAGACTGAAGCACACACACACGGTGGTTCATGTGTGGGCAGTAGACTGACCTCGCTGCTGTACAGCGAACAAGGAATAAGTTGATACATGGTTATCTGAGAGGGCAGCCCAGCCGATAGAACTGTTCCCTTACACGGAAGTAGTTTGTGACCTGCGCGAACGAAACAGGGCTCGGACAGTGATGAATTGTGGGAAACTGAGGCGAGATACGGATCCTCCTTTCCCTCTAGGTCTTTGTAAATACTGGTGTGTTGGGAAAGGGGGTGGGTGGGGGTTGTCTTATCATTTTCGACTCGTTTTAAAAAGTTAAAAGGGTGTGAATGGGCGCGAGGCATTTCTATATATTTGATCGAAATTTCAAGATCTCTGTACTCTTCCCAGTTTCATTCACAGAGAAATGGTTTCTCCTAAATTAACTTTCCTAGCTCTTCATAAACGGAATTTCAAGATGCCGATCATAGTGGACATGAACGGAGAGTAGGAACGGCAGCTGTGAATTGTTGGCGACATCTCATCCACATGCTTCTGAAAACCTCAAGCCCTGTTTAATGCGGATTTCTTTTTTTTAATAGTGAAAAAAATCCAGAATTTCAAAATGTTATTGAAAAATGTAGAGTATGGGGGGGGCTTTTTTTTTTTTTTTTTATAAAACAGATGCAGAATGAAGCTCAAATGATGTTATGTGGATGTTGGCAACTGTATGCATTTTAAACTCTAGATTTTTTTCACTAAAACATAAGGTGATCAGTCAAAAGCCATACTGACTCCTCAGCAGCCCACACCACCTCCTTCATCCCCTGCAATCTGCTATATCTCCCACCTCCTCCCACTTTTTTTTTTTCTACCATGCCACTGACAGCGCTTGATACGAGCTAAAGTGGAGAACATATTGCCCAAGATCAGCAAAATAGTAGATGCTTAAAGATGTGAGCACCATCAAGTTACTGGCAAGAACTCGTTACATTATCGTTGTATGCATGCATTCTTTAAACATTCATTCACGTTGCTTTCGTCTTTTTCATAAATCTCTTGAGGTCTGTCTGACATCGGGTCCAGTTCAGTCAGTTTCAGTTCATTTAACAATGACTAACGATGTGAGCCCGGGCATGTGATTCTCATGTTCTCGGCAAAAGAAAAAGAGGCGATGCCATTTAAAATATAGACAGTTGATTTACATGGCCAATATTAAGGTTTAATATCATGACCGATTGACAACTTGCGAACATTTACTGTAAGTTTGTCACATATTTTTTTCACATTCATGAAAGTATTTGTTGTAGGTGTGAAAATGTTTGTTTCTTGTGTTTCATCTTCAGATTGAAACTTTTCCACCATGACTTTGTGAAATCCCTGAAAATGCCCAAAAGGATTGGCTGGGCTATTATAAGTACCAGAATACCGGAGAATCAAAATAACAATGCCATTACCGTAACAGTTCCAAACCTTTCATTCCACATTGTGGAATTGAATGATGTATGATTCAAACTTCTGATTACCATTGAATACCCACCGAGCTGTCGGCTCAACATACACCCATTTTTTTTTTTTTTTTTTCATTTTCCGTACAGTGTAAACCAGGGAGAGGCTTGTTTTTCATGACCAAAGCGTAGCTGAAACATTCTCTTCCTCTTCTGAGGCACACTGCTGATAAAATCCGTCCAGTCCAGATTTGTCAAACAAGTAACATTCGTGTTGACTACTTATGTGGACAACTCCCATAATTAATTTTGGGTTTTGAATAATCTGGAACCCATGTATGACGAGTAATTCATACTTAAAAGATTTTTGTTGCACAAACCACGCAGATACGTGAAGACTTATACCTTTTTGGTCAGGTTTATACGTCTGAAAAAAAAAAACTGTCTAGTAAATTACTTAGAGTG
The DNA here is from genome assembly GCA_016801955.1 of Conus betulinus. Taxonomy (NCBI): domain Eukaryota; kingdom Metazoa; phylum Mollusca; class Gastropoda; order Neogastropoda; family Conidae; genus Conus; species Conus betulinus. Next base: position 269,807 of record JADBJO010002280.1, read on the forward strand.
TGAACACAAACTACAGCTTGCTCAAACAAAGAATTTGGATTTGCTCTCTCTCTCTTCTCCTTTCAGTCTATACGAAGTAGTTTGATCGCTAGATTATCATGGAAAGTAACAACCAACCAACAAATCGGATGTGTATACTATGAAGCATAGGAAGAAATGAAATACAACTGTGAACAATTTTGTTCGAGGTTTTAGTCATGGATGGCTGATGTCATGCGGACTACTGGTGGCACAGTACTGTACCGACAGGCTGTTTAAGGAGAACAGTCGAAACTGCTGTATTTTCTCCACCCTATGATATCCAGTTTACGACCATTCTAAAAAGCGGTGGTCTGATTAACTGGTTTCTGCTGTGATCCATTTTCATCGACTATTTTTGTAAAGGAAAGCACCAGTGCATTCTGCTGGATCATGATAGATCTTTCTTTCCAGCAGCTCAGTAATATTTTTTTTTCAAATCCGCGCGCGCGCGCGCATGTGTGTGCATGTGTGTGTGTGTGTGCGTGTGTGCGTGTGTGTGTGTGTGTGAGATTACATGTTAATGTGTGTGTTTGATTACATATTTATGTGTGGGTGTGTGCGCGTATGTTGACCAGTCTTGATTGAAGTGCATGCCCCTGCGTTGACCAGAATGCTGCACAAAGTATTATGCAGTCTATTTCCTGTGATCCCCTTTCTTCCCTCGCCATCGTTTCTTAGGATCTCCTCTTTTCCACAGACCGATCATTCCTGTTTTTGCATGTTTATTATTTCATTGAATGGAAGAACGTAATCATGTCATTGGAATTCCATTGTAAATAAATTCTTTCATGCCCTGATCTGTGATATGTACAGCTGTCTTTTGTCAATTTTCACTTTGTAAACAATAACACTTCGTAAACAATAACATAAAACTACTGTTTCTTATCACGTTTTCATGTATAACTTTTGTCTTCTCAGTCGTTACTGATTTGTGTGTGTGTTTTCACAATGCTTAACAAATGTATAAACGTCTGTTCATTGTCTTTATTATAAAACAAAATTCAGCTTGCTGATGTGATTTTGTTTTTGTTTTTGTTTTTTGTTAAAGGAATGGTTTCCTGGTTTGAATTTAATGTGTGCAGTGTTATTTTCTCTACTGATGTTCGCACACTTTTATACAATAGTAAAACCCATATCATTTTCTATACCTCCTTCCAACTTCATTGATTGCGTTGACCAGATTTCTCCCTTTTTGTTTTGTTTTATACAAAAATAAATATTTTCTTTGACTTTTGACTGATTTGTGCTTCCATTTTTGTGGAGTGCGACAACATGCGGACTACTCTCTCTCTCTCTCTCTCTCTCTCTCTCTCTCTCTCTTTCTCTCTCTCCATTTTAATGCCTCAAAATCATTTAAGCTGCATGCTACTTAAAAATGAATAGGCCAACATATTGCATGAATCGGTGATTATGTTTGAGTCTATAAGTATTTTTCAGTTTGTGCTCTTGTTCCTCTTGGCATTTATTGTGCATATTTATGTCAAGAGGATAGTCGGGTTCGGTGGGATAGCAAATTACCATGTTCATGTCAGGTTGTCCCAGGTTTTACCTGGACAGAGATTAATTCTCTTTCCTGGTGCAAGTAATGGACTCATTGGAATGTAACTTGCCCTGGACAATGTCCGATTCCTCTGTTTCGGAGCCTGTTGAGACTTTGAACAAAATCACAACGGACCATCTACATCGGCGCACAGCGAGAGCACATTGTAGCAGTACTACGGAACCGATCACCCATTTTTTTTTAATGGATCTGATCTGATCCGATTCTATTCCTATTCGTGTCTTAACATTAATCTTGGTAATTTTGCACAAACACGCACGCACGCACGCACACACACACACACACACACACACACACACACACACACACACACACACACACGCGCGCGGGAGCGCACGTGCCACACACAGAGTTTTAATCACTTCCTTTTTAGTAGTACAAAAAGAAAACAGTTTTGGCTTCTAGCGCTAATCGATCTACGATTTATTCTTATCAGCCGTGCCTGCTCCAGACACGAAGGCTTTTAAACTATTGACGGCTAGCTGAGCTCTAACGACAGTCAGGGACACCGCAGACAGCAAAGTTCGCATCACTATGGGAGGAAAAATTTCCGTGACTTTTGTTCTAGTAGTCATTCGTTACCAACCTGGCGGAAGTGTCAAAGAACGGGAACGGGAGGGGGGGGGGGGAGAGACACTGTAGGTGGGGAGAAGAGGAGGAGGAGACAGTCCAGACATGCCCCATAGCCTCTCTGTGGGGAACACTTCAGGTGGCAAGGGTACAACTCGTGGATTGCTTCACTATTCGGGAGAGAAGATAGGGGTTGGGGGCAGAATGAAACAGTACTTACAGTCCGAGAGACAGCACGGGAAATTAAGACATACTTGGGCTGACACTGGTTTGTCACTGTTAGTGGAATGCTACTATTGCGCGATATCGCCCGAGTGGTTTTCTTTCACTCTCTAAAATGAGTAGTACTTCAGGTGACCATAACCCCCCCCCCCCCCCCCCCCCCCCTGACCCCGGCAGAGGGAGGGGGTGCCATTGTGTTTTTCTGAACGTTTAGGCCATATGCCATCATTATAGGATGTCAACAAAAGATTTGTTGGAGCTCTTGGGAGCAACAAGGTCTGAAAGAAATCGCCCATTTCCTTCTCTGAAAAAGGGAGGTAGGGTGTGAAAAACATGCTATTACTCACAGTATACCTTAAAATCAAATACAAGTTGTTCTTAAGTGCGCTGATGCTTGCTCTACATGGGCATACCAAATTTGACGTGTTTGAAGCACAATTGTAGTAAACAGCATCCAAATAAACATGACGTATGCGTAATTTGTCAATCTTTTAAACGCCTTTAGCGCACCAACCTATTACTCTTTAAATTGGTTTTGAAATGGATACAACTGAACAGAAACTCTTAACCTGTTTCAAAATGGTGTCAAGAAAATGGTTAAGTAGAGTTGTGGCCAACCTGCTTATAAACCATGACCAAGGGATCTGTCTCAACACAAGCGAGTGATGACTGAGTGTGGCAATATGCACCTGTCCACCAGTAAGAAGATAAAACTTTACACAGAACTGTTGACAACAGATTCTTCAGTGTCAAACCCTTCCTCTTGAACAGCACCATCACAAAGGTTCACAAGTTCAAAGTCACCGTTCCTCCTCCTCAGAAGTTGGCTGGTCACAGAGGATATCAACAAGTTCACATGGAAGTATATCCTGACACCAGTCGATCTCCAAACCACTGTCTGTTGTCTTCCAGCCTCGGCCTGACGGCCCATCAATGGCTGGTTGAGCACAATAAGCATGCTTCCAAACCTCCAGTTTAGAACAGAAGATGAAAGGGTAATGATTATAAAATCTCATAGCCGGTTTATGGCCTTTGCAATGACTAACTTAGGCTTCGGGTTCAGGACTCAATCCTATTTATGTTCAAAATGTCATATTCAGGCTATTGTGTTACCCCTGGCCAGGTCAAATGGCATTTGTTAACTATAGTTATCAACAACAATACTACTGTAGTCTCCGTCGGTTGTAGCTGACCATGGATAGAGTATATCCAATCTAAGATTTAGCTGTCTGACTTGGCTGTCGGCTCAGCCCAAGCAGTGTCACCTGTGGCTGTTGAGTTTGATGCGAGAGTGGCAGTCTCTGTCACAGCGGTCACATCTGCATGTTGACAATGGTTTGTTTCCTGCCATCTCCTTTCTGCATGTTTGCTTTTCTGCTGCAGCAGCTGTCAGTTTATCTTCACTAATCTGCACAACAGCATGAGGTCTGGGGGGAATGACAGCATTCCTCCGGACCTTATCAAACACTGCAAGACTACCCTGCAACAACAATAACAATCATGTTAAAAGCAGCAAGATGTAATACCTGGTAGTTGACTCGCTCTGTGTGCATCCGCAGGGAAGACTGACAGGGAGGTAGGAGGCTCAGGTCAGTTCCGTTGTAGCTAGCCATCACTGCATGTCCCCAACTGGTGTCAAACTTTTTCTCTGAGAAGCGCACCTGGTTGACGTTTCTGCTTTTGGGTCTGCCATACAGACAACAGACCTAGTGTTCAAGGTTGTCCTCTAAATCAGGAGACAGTTCTGGCCTTCCCAGTGCTCGAAAGGTATCATGAAGGAATGGGTTCTTTCTGAACGCACTGAACGTCCTGACCTTCCCTTTGCTCACAAAAGAAGTGGCGGGGTCACAGCCGGAAAAAGCGTGTAGGTCAGCGAGTGCTTTACAGTATTCCTGTCCATACCTGCCAACAAGGTCTGTGGTGGAAAGCAGCCTCCTGTGGTTTCCAGTGCCAGTGTCCAAGTATACCGTTGTATGGAGCTGAGAATTAAGTGTAGTAAGAGTAAACACATCAGTGTCTGAAGAGCGCACAATTATGTCCTCGGAGTCAGAAGCTTGTTCTTCAGTGTTCTGGTGAAAACAGTGAAGGATAATCCTCGTGTTCTGTGGAGGCGTGTGGCAGCATGGGGATCTTTTCTCCATTCAGAAAGCAGAAATTTGATGAGCTGGTTCTTGTTGTCACCATTTTTCAGAAACCCTTTCCAGTTTCTGGGGAACTTAGTGCTGGGACCCTTCAGAAGAAATGCTTCATCTTCTCCCCGACGAGAACGTTCCATTGATTTGATGGAGTTGTGGTTGTACACATCTGCCACATAATCAGTCCTGTCTGTGGATGGCAGATTTCTCAGGATTCTGTCTACCAGGTCTCCAAATGTCCGGGGAAGAGAGGTAAGTGACTACAGATGGAACACTGCGTCAATCATGTGATGGCATTTCCCCCGATCTGGTTGCTCCTTCAACTCTGTCTCTTCCAAGAGATGCACGAGCTTTGCTTTGTCTGTCTTTGCAGGCAAACCATCAGGAGTTGCTAGGACCCAAGGCACTAGACTCAAAGGGGTAGCTCATAACCTTCCGCAAACTGATGTTATTTTCCTGCACGATCATGAGAAGTTCTCCGAACATGTCTCTCTGCGCTGCCACTTCCACCAGTTTGTTCGAAGATGATCACAGAATCTTTGTCTTCTGCAGTTTCGCAAATGTCTTCAGCTCCACTTTTTTCAGAGGAGCATGGAAACTCAGAGTTTTCTCAACCAGTTGTTCTGTCACGAATTGGTGAAAGGCTTCCTTTCCTCGTGCATCTACTGATGGAAGTTTTTTTCTTGAATGCTCTCTGGTGCTTGCATTACTGATGAGAGACAGAAGAGACCCCTCTCTTCCACTGAAAAGGGATCCATGAAGCTGCAGAAGGAATCCATCATGTTTTTCACACACTTCTCACTGGCTCTAGTCTCTGCATATGTCAGGTCTTTGTGAACTTTGACATCATCCCCAGTCATGCCAGCCATCTCAAGTGTTGCAGCAAAAAAAGAAGCTCTGACATGACTTGTCATGCACCAGCGAAGGTAGGCAGCACTGTTTCTGCTGAATCCTATGATCCCCCCCCGCAGACTTTGCATGGCAGTTGATCGTTTGCTCAATAGTTTGGTCAACTGGCACTCTGCATGAAGGAACTGTTGATCTCGACACACTGAGTCCTCCATGTCGCAGGAGTTCTTCTGCTGAGGGATGGTTGTGCTTGAGATTCAGAATGCCCAGGAAAGACTTGTGGCGTATCTTGAGTAGTTCTGGTGATCCATCACAAAGAGCAGAGGGCACATTTTCTCTATGTATGACAAGTGCAAGTCCAAGTCATTTTCTTTTGTAGCCCGGAGGAGATGCTGAATCAGCCACACTCTCTCAGCATACTGCAACCAGAACTGTGCTGTCTTCCCTTTCTTCCCCGTGATAACGTCCTTCTTGAAGTTCGAGTACAGTCTGAAGAGAGAAGAACAACAGATGGCTTCTCAAGAGTGTCTTGAAGCTGATGTCTGTTTGTGCACCCTGGCAGATCTTCAGACAGCTGGTTCAGAAGATCTGAAGCTTCTGTTGATTCCTTCAAGAATATCTAAAGAAGCAACCGCTCAAGAGCCTCCAGAACAACCTTGTGGACTCTCAGGGCACGATTGTAGTGCTTTCCTGCCAAGACAGCAATCGACCCACTTGAGCAGATTCCTGACTGCACAATGATCTCTCCAAGACCAGATCCCCTCATGAGTTTTCCAAGTGCTGCCATGTATGAACACAGAAAATGGAATATGCCAAGGCGAACAACAACGTCCTTGAACCTGTCATTCTGCAAACAATCATGTATGCCTTTCTTGCAACAGCCAGGTCACAGGTGAGCAGAGTGTGTTTCTGGCCCACTTCCCTTGAAGCATCAACAGAAACTTGGAGGATATGTTGAACAGTAGCGTTCTCAGTGACGGGATGTAGAACTGGCTGCATGTAGTCAACCGTTCACTGGTCATTCACTATACCCAGATTCCTCCCAGTGAGTGATACCAGCCTACCCAGATTCTGGTTTTCTGATTTAGATCTGGTTTATGTATAAAAAATATTTTTTACTCACTGCCTGTAACTCTAGTGCAACGGCCACTACAACTACAACTGCCTCTGCTGCTGCTGCTACTACTACTACTGCTACTACTACTACCACTACTACTGCTGCTACTACTACTACTACTACCACCACCACTACTATAACCACTATTACTACCACCACCACCACTACTACTACTACATGTGTTTAACATTAGATACCTTTCAGACTGCTGATGGTGATGATCATACTGGAGAATGGCAGTAAGCTAGTCTGTTTTACGTGTTTTTTTTTTTATATACCCAGAAACTGGTGCCAAATACTGTCAAATGGGCATAGTTTCTGCAAAAAGATGACTATCTGTAAATGGAACAATCATTTTCTATCAGGAACTGCAAACCATTTGACGCTAAGTGGATTAGTTTCATATTGACAGGTCTTTAACTAAGTATACCCTCTAATCTCAAATATAGAGCCCAAAGAAGGAAAATTCGCTAATAAACATGGTTATATCTCCCAAGAGCTCCAATAAATCAATTGTTGACATACGCATTTTAGTTTATGATGTAAAAGACACAAGAAAATCATAGTAGCAAATCCCCCCCCCCCCCCCCCCCCCCCCCCCCCCCCCCCCCCCCCCCCCCCCCCCCTGGGTCACCTTTCCACTGTGCCACCTGAAGCACTAGGGCGTCGCTCTGTTTGAATTGCCTTTTTAAAAATCGTATAGACTTTCTCACTCCTTACAGTAATGTCTTTCACAGTTAGGGTGTGCTCGATTGGACTTGGGTCGCTATCCCTAACCGAATAGGTACTTTACCTAATTCTCTCTCCCCCCCCCCCCCCCCCCCCCCCCTTTTCTTTTTCCGATTTTGTTCTTCAATTCTTCAACATTGTTGTTTATTCCGCTCTGTATAAGTAATGGCACGATTGGTACATTTCAAATTTAGAGGGGAAATTTTCTTCACCGCCCCTATTCGGTATGAATACTTCTTTCAGTCAATGACCAAGGACAATTTGGTTGCAGAAAATATTTAGAATACTTAAAGAATATATGATTTAATTATGATTTTAATAAATCAGCTCCATTATTTTGCTGGAAAACAGCTCCTGCACAGAATGGTCTTTTTCTCCATGTTTATACCACTCATTAGATGTTCACTCTAGTGTCCCCATTGTCCTACCGTGGTCCTCAGGGCACGGTACCGTATGAAAATATTTCTGAAATCACAGGGCTTAGGACTCGAACTTACTTCCACTCGTACATATAATTCCAGTGTAGGATGAATCACCCCGCCTTGGTGGCAAAATGCGAAGAAATAGCTAACCAACTAGAACAAGTTTAAAAGATGAGTTTGTCAAGAAATACGTTAAAGGGTCTGACGCATCGATTTCAGGCGATTCCATCTCAAGGGATGATGTCAACTATGTCCAATCTTCAAACACATTTTGGACGTGTCTGTCATGGGAGATTCTATTATGGCAGAACAAAAAGTTCTTGAAAACGTTGAAGGAGTGAGTGATGCCACAAAGCCGCGGAGGACAAATCTGTCATCGTCCTATAAATCTCTCGATGGGAAGTGGCGAGTGAATTCAATGGTTCTGGGGGGAAAGTACGCTGGTGATAAAAAACATTTCTGACAGACAATTGGGATGCGACTGTGGGAAGGTCTTGAATATAGTACATACTTTGTAAGATTAACTGGAAAAGCTGACAACGTCTACATTTACCACCGCATACTCTTCAGCATGAAGTATGAAAAGCAACTTTCTCAAAGTAGCGTACCTACGGGTGCATACAAGTCTGAACGGTTGCTTTTTCGTATTTCAAGCACAAGAGTAAGCGGTGATAAATGTGATATTGCTGAAAAGCTGCGTTCTGGCAACAGCGTTCAGAATATAACCCACCTGGAAGTGGATACCGGAAAGCTGACACAGAGACCTGAGTTTCAAGAAATGCGAGACAGCCAAGAGAAAACAGCAAAAAAAAAAAAAGGGAACCCGATTCCCTGAGGAACATTGAAAACGACAAACTGGAGACAGAAAAGTCTGACAGGTAGGACTGCTGACGTCACTACAAAAATGCTATCTCAGTCAGTGCACATAGTTAAATTGGACATTGGAAACGGCAGTAAACCAGGTTTCTACAAAATTGTGAACTCCCGGGAAGCCAAGGGAAAAAAATCATGAAAGTGTGGGATCCAAACAAAGGTAGGGATAAAATCATTCATTTTTTCAGAATCATGATTTCCACTCCTTTGTAAAGAGAGCACTTCAAAACTTTTCACAGAAAAACTTGAAACATTTTGAAAGTGGAGAAATTATTTAAGGCAGTGAGACTGTGCGTTGGTAGTATTAAGACTGCAAAAAAAAATATTGTTATACATCCTATCAGGACTTAAATGAGCAATAAAAGTTTGAACATTTTAGGAAAGCTGTTGTTGCGTCTTTTGACAGAACTTAAGGATGTGTGGAATTTTACTAACCTACGAAGTCTCAAAGGTCAATGCATTTTATTAAACGCACAGTTAATATGCCAGCTGGTGATTAGGCCAACTACAAGACGTAAAGGTCAAGACATTGCAAGTGGAAGCGGTGATCTGTCAGTATCTACTATAATTCACGCATATCCTTTTGGCAAAATGACCCTGAAAGTTTGACGTTTTAGCTTTCATTTGACTTGAATATGCGAGAGGGGTGGGTATGATCTCAAAGAAAATTATGAATTAATTCAGAATGAGAATTCTGCTGTGAACTGAACACATTCGTGATGATAAAGAGGTATGGTCACTGGGCTTTCATCAAGACGAAATTTCAAGAAGTACAATACAAAAAGGGTAAGACTGTCAAACAAGCCTGGCCTGGTGGACAAGAGAAGACAGGGGGGGTAGTGAGTGTGCTGGGGGATCTGTCCACCGCTGACTGATGAACGGTGGCGAGGCAGATGGAGCTTGATCGATTTCCTCTTCAGGCTGTTCTAGTCAGAAATCGCGCAGGGAAAGAACAATTATAATATTCTGTTCTGCTGTGTGGCATCAGGCAACCACAGGTGGACTTGATAATTTGAGTGGACTTGATAGTTTGTCGAGCAATAATGCTTGAGGTTTCATCAGCGGTGAAGAAGTTAGGTTAAATTCTCAGTGCGCGTCTTACATTTCAAACTTGTTTGGTGGCAATGTAGGGATCATGGCTTGGACTAACTTCTAACAGGTTGTGAGTCTACCGCTTCCTGCAATCTTTCAGAGGAAGAAGTCTAACGCAGCATTTTGTCTGCACAGCTCGCCTCCCTCGATTCATAATCCATTTCGTAAAGCAAACGGCCTGCCGCTGAATCACTCCTACAAATCCTCATTCTTCTTCAGCTATGGATACTGTGTGCATATGGATCCATGTTTCAGGTTGGATCGGGGAAGAGTTATGTGCGCTAGGTGACGACCCTCCTGTCTGCAGTCACTGATGCTCACTTCACGAAGGCGAGTGTAGTGCTTCTCCGGGAGTCCCATGAAGATGGCAGCAGGTAGTTTCTACAGCTTGCAGGCCAAAGACGTCAACAGATGAATCTTTTCGTTTTCGCATTATTCCTTGTCACCCTTGTACACACTGGAGATGTCTCCGTTAGCCATTCATTCTGATGATTTCCCGTTTCTTGGGGTAATTGAAAATACAAGTCTTGGGCGGGGCCAGAGTTCTCCAACATTCAAAATGCTCATAGTTTGGCCATTTGGTCCACTGGCTTAGGAAACGCCGAACTTTCACACAACCTGGGGACTCCCCTACGGATAACTATAAGATCACACATGCCGGGATGGCCGGCCTTTGATTTGCGATGATGGTGACCCATGGCCTTTTCAAAAGACCAACTTAAAACTGGTTTGAGGTGAATCCTTTCCTTGTGTGGTACTGACGCTTCACTGGGCTGTTCTTCTTGGGGGGGTGTTGTTCCTATGTTGTCTTGGCGTCGTACTTTGACGTGGCCTCTCTCCACAATGACAACGTTTTTCTCACTCATGCTGTCTTCATGTTGGAGTTAATGGATTCTTCTTCAGCTTTTCTCATGGCCCTTGTACACTCTTTCTTGAACGACTATAAAAGGACAGTTCTGAATTTCTTAACTTTCTTACAGCCTTTTTCTGCCTCTCAGGAGCTCACGGATGTCTGTTGATCCAGGCTGATCGTTCTTAAGCCGGAGTGCAGACAGTAACGGTTGTCATGATAGATGATGTAAACGCCTCTCATCTGGTGTCAACATCTGGTCATTCTCCTCTCTTTACAGTCTGTCAACAAGAGACTCAGTGTACTTGTTCCTCTTCTCTTCCAGTCTGCCTTTTAGAACAAGGTAGTTTTTTTCTTTCCATTGTCAGAAAAGCCAGGGAGAGTCGGTACATCTTCATCTGTTGTGATACTGCTCAAGGAAATGTGTAGGCCGTAGCATGAACTTGCTTACAATATTTAAAAATGATTTGTCAAACTGCTTGAAAATATGGGAGGGAAAAAAGTTGCTACCGTCATAAATTTAGTTGTAAAACATAATTTGCAAAGTGATTTTACACAAGTATCATACGCGGCCGGTAATGTGGGATCGGAACTTCGGTCTGAGTGTTTTGAACAAGGACCCAGAAAGTGTGTACGTATGGATATATTAACAGTTTAAATTATTTTTTAAATTGGAGAACTGTGCATGAGAAAATGTGTGTGTGTGTGTGTGTGTGTGTGTGTGTGTGTGTGTGTGTGTGTGTGTGTTGTGTTGTGTTGTGTTTAGATGAGAAATTCTCTTTTAACAAAAATCCTCAACAAAGCAACTAAGTGCTTCGAGTGGGATAATAAAACGCTCAGTTGATTATTTCAACAAAAACACATTTTGCTTCATCAAACAAATGTCTGTGATTCGACCACATTTAGAGTACGGGATCATCACCTGATATCCACTTTTGAAGGCAATGGGAGGCAGTGGACAGTGTGCCGAGATGGGTAACAAATCTTGGCCCAATTGATCTACCATACAGACTCCCGACGCGTACACTCATCAACCTTGAAAGATAATTGTTTAGGGTGACCTATTTCAACAATTCAACACAACTAATGACACTGACGACGTTTTTTTAATATTTTTTTTCCTCCTCCTGCCTTAGACAACAAAGCATTCTGAAAAATTGTTGACTACCTACAGTAGTACAACAGCTGATGTTTTACTTAAAAGATTTCTGAATTTGTCTTTCATATGGGGAGACAGACTACTGTAAGTAGGGGGTGGGGGAAGTGGAGGAGGGGCAGGTAAAATCAGTCGCATCCGTAAAGATCAGGATGGATATTGGGTGCTACTCGAAAGAAAACAGCTACAAAAAACAAAAAAAAATAATAATGATAATGCTCTTTGCATCCGCACGTAAGGGCGCGCGCGCACACACACACACACACACACACTTTCTCTCCCCAACAATGTCTCACCTCTGAAACTGGTGACGAGGAAGACTACCGAAACTTCTGAATCAGAACGCAGTTCCAAACACAGATGACATGGACTTTATAAAAAGACTGGAACTGAACGCCTAAACCGAACCGTGCCGGGAATCATTCCCCGCAAACCAATGGCAGCCTCGCCCAACAAGCAACTCACGACGATCTCTCCCCAACACTTGTACAAATCACTGAAAGAAGCATGAAGGGTCAGAAAGTATAGAGACGAGAGGCGGAGGAAGGGAGACTACAAACTAAACTCAACGACAGCACTCCCCAAACATAACAGTTCGCTCCACGTGCAAACACAGCAACTCTGCACGGGGTACACGCATAGAAACAGAAATTCAGCTTCACCAACTCCCTCCCTCACGCCCGCCGTTCCCTTGTTCACATGCAACGTTCCCTTGTTCACATGCAAATATACGCACGTGAACAAACCGTCTTCGACAGGCCGACAGTCTGCTATACGACAATCATTCAAGAAGGAACGACAGAAAACAGAGGACAGCACGTGAGAACAGTATGGCAGCGTCAAACCAGAGGTGGTCATATGTGATGTGTGCAACAAATGTATACAGCATTTCGCTACTGCACTTTCCTTTTTAAAGATCAAAGTGAACCGTTTTCTTTTCCAGTTTACTCTTTCACTGGAGCTGGATGCTAAGAATCCGAGAAACAGTTAATAGATGGTAGTTGGTGCGAATAAGATTAGATATCGATGGACATGACGATTGCAATCATAAACAAATGGCGGTACCAGACACGTTCACAAATGGTCTATTCATCACCAGTAGGTTTTTTAATTTATGGAGAGACACACACACGTGCATGTGTGTATGCTGCTGTTTGTGAGTGTGCTTGCGTGTGTGTGCATGCATGCATGCATATGTGTATGTGTAGATGTCTTATGTCAGTTATGAAATATACACATAAACAAACGCCATGACCCATGCATAGATATGCAGGAACAGAATCTCAGCAATATCAAGCAGAATGAAATCACTTCACCATGGTTCCCGGGTTTAACAAACCAACAACAAATCTTCATTAAAATAACCAAAATCATGTGATTTGCCTTTTTATTTCTTGATTCAACTACTAATAAACAAATAATCCTAGCTTTTGGCATCTCCCAAGCATCCATCATGGGTCTCTGAGACCCAAACTTTGTACAGAAGAAAAAAACATTGGTACACGTACTTCCTATCTTGCAGACGTCACAGGTCCATACCACCCTTTACAGCAATACCTTCATGTTGAATATATTCTTTCACTGAAGAATCCGTCCACTTCTTTGCTGATGATTTGTTTTACCTTAGATACAATATATCCAAGACGACTTTCAGAATCACTTTGCTTGCATGACTGATCCGTGAGTGATTATTTACAAGTGACTTAGACAAGTGACACAGGTGTGGGCCACCCTGGAGTCTTCCAGACTTTATCGCACATTTTCATGAAAAAACTATGTCATCAATTATTTTCCATGCATCAATATTGTAAGTTCCTGTAAATGTACGAAAGTGGTGTGTATGTGTCTATTTTACACGCCACTATTGGTATATCAGTACGTGAGTAGAGGGATGGGAAAGCGAATTGTGCATTTTGTGTTAGAAACTTTATTCAGCTTCTAGTAATTCGGAAGCATTAAGGACAAAAAAGACAATAGTTGAGGTTTCACAGGAAGAAAAACAATCTCCTGGTGATCACAGACAAAAAGACTAAAAAAATCAGAGAGAACATCAGGACTCTAAATCTGACGAATCACATCACATCTCTTCCTGCAGCTTCAAGCCCTATATTCTAGCTGTGTTCCAGAATCAGCTGTGTGTCGACATTTGATCTGAACATTAAGACAGTCTGGCAGTAACACACAGAAACAGACAGCATTACAACAACACGGTCAGACCGAAAAACAGGAAAAGAGTCAGGCGATCAGTGTTAACAGCCTGAAGTGGTCAGCATGATTGTCCACATTCACAATGATTCAGTGGCCAGGACATATCTACAAGATAGCTCAAGATGTATCTGTGTGTTCTGGTGTATGACAGTGTCCGAGAGAAGTCTCTGGAAGTTTTCATTTGATGTACATATCTAAATGCTCTTATAAGGTTCTAACTGCATACTCATCGATTAATTATAAAAGTGCAAAATGGAATATTATCTCTTCCATGTTTCTGTCACACTCATGCATGAATACACACAAAGCGCATTGGATATTTCTCATTTGTTTAATGTCTCTCCAAACATTCTTCTCTCTGTGCACGCACTCACACTCCATCTCCCTCTTTCATGCACAAACACGCTAACATAAACATCCATAAACATTTCCAGTTCAGTTACACCCATCCTACCCCCTTCTTCAGTGTATCTTTTTTGTCACCACACACTCACTCGCACACTTTTCTTCTTTCATGCACAAACACACTGACATAGACATCCACAAACATATCCAGTTCAGTTTTTCTCTCACCCAACCCCTTCCTTCAGTGTCTCTTTTTGCCCCCACTCTTTTTTCCTTTGCCCCCTTTCCCTCCTTTGCCCCTTTCCCTCCTTTTCCCCCTTTCCCTCCTTTTCTTTGCTGCCAGCTTTCCTTTTTTGTCCATCACCATCTTTCTTTGCTGCAGCCCTAAAAACAGAATGAGAATCACAGCACACAATTACCAATCATTATTTCTCTGTATACATATGCAACATTTTCTTAATCAAATGAATTTCATTGTTTCATTAAAATGTTACCTTGAATTTAGTCTTAAAGAACATTTGCAAATATTTATAACAGGACAAACAAGTTTTAAGGGCTGAAAGAATTATCAAAAAGGACAATACTCATTCTTTCACTAGTACAGACATGCGTTTGAGTGACACACTGAAGAATTTCAGATTCAATCCACTAGTAATGATCAGAAACAGCAGTTTGTCACCGCTCCACGGTATTGTTGAAATCATCACTCAGAGAGAAAAGACTTGTACTGAAGCCTCCCCCCTTTGTTTTAATCATGGGATGTTGCACAAGGAAAAGCAAGGGTAGGTCAGTTTCACACAGCGATGGGAGGTGAGTGGCTGGATGCAAAGGACAGGGAAGGTGGAGGAGAGGGGCCTAAACCAGTAGACGAGGGCAACGCAGTGGTGATCAGGGACAAAGAGCTTTTCTTACAGGAAGCACACTGACATCTGTCCAACCCCACACACTATATGCCACTCATCACACCACCCTTCCTTCAGCACAAAAACTCATTTCCACTGGTCAATCAGGAAATCAAAACAAAACAACTGACCCAAGACAGATTTAGTGCAAAGTGAGGCAACTGCAGGCAGAAATCTAAAAAAATTTTGAATGTTAGTAATAGCGCACTGCCAAAAAAAAAAAAAGTGGACAAACAAATCAAGACAAAACAACGCATTTCAACCTTGTAGGTCTTCTTCAGGCAAGATACAAAGCACTCAGGACAATGAAAACGAACGAGCGATCACTTACAGACCTGCCAACCCCCTAAGAGATCAATGAGTAAGAACTGAAGCTCTGTGAGGCAGAATGTGTAATTTCAGAGACCTAAGAGTTTATGTGAACTTTACTTTTCTTCAAACAACCTTTTCTTTTAAGTGTCACAAGAGAATCTTTACAAATTATGAAAATGTAAAATACACTGAAACAATATGCGAAAATATGCAATGACACCTTTGTTCTTGCCAGTCATCACATTTGTATTATCACAAACCAAGGACAGGCAGTTCTGCCATAGCACACCAAGCACACCATAGTGCGCCAGAAACAACCTCAAAAATGTTCTCCCCTGTTGCTGACTCTGTGCATGTGGAGTTGGCTATCAGCTCAGTGGCGATTTTGTAAGTCTCGCACCACCCCAGGAAAGAATTTCCCCCCCCCCCCCCGACTTTCCATCAGTCTCCAACACAAACGGTCCATTCTGCAGTCCCCCATGGCAAGGGTCCTCACAATGTGTGTTGTCTTTGTTCGACCGCTCTTGAACTGTTTGGCGATCTCCGAATCTAACAATGCTTCTTAAAAAAAGCTGGGATGCATGGTCCGCTGCGCTAAGAGCGATGATGTACTCGACAAAAAATCCGGCCACCATGCTTCAGCCCGAATGACCCTTTTCCCTCATTTCATCCTTTTGAGGTGTCTACAGTCTGAAAAAACTGTGTGATGCTGGGAAGAATTCAGGCACGTTAGAAGAATGTGCTTGTGTGACTCAAGGTGACGCTTCACATCCACTATGGGAAATTGTGAAGTCGGACTCACAAGTGGTACACCATGCACATTTACACCTTTAGCCGAAGGTTATATGCAGGGGATTTTTTCCGAGTATTCTTTTCAGGACTTTTGACTAAGTTTTTTTTTTTTTTTTCACATCTTGTCCAGAACTTTCTGCTCCACGTTTCGACATTTTCGTAACTTCAAACTTCAAAAGTACGCCAACTTCGCTAAATGGTAAAGATGGTGAAACGAACTGCGCGTGACCGGAAACTTCCCAAAGATCTGTGGTTATACGCACGGCGCCGTGCGTGTCTGTACATAAGCCGATTTTTTTTCGTCCGTTTTTTTTTTTTTTTTTTTAAACTTTAAATTCAATGCGTAATTTTTTGGCTAAATGCGCATGGGGCGTAAGATTCATCACTTGGGCGTAATTGCAATTATCTTCATCCATTTCAGCGCAAGATGGGCGTTGAATGAAAACAAGCATACAATGCCCATGCTGAAAAAATGGATGAAGATAAGTGATTGCTCATTCATTTTCATTGTCCTGAGTGTTTCGTATCTTGCCTGAAGAAGACCTAAGAGGTAAAAATGTGTTGTCTTTTGTCTTGTGATTTATCTGTCTACAGTTTGTTTTGGCTGTGCGCTATTACTAAGATTCAAAATTAAACCCAAGTTAGCTAAACCCCTCATAATGTCAGACACCAAACAGCCCACTTTCTACTTCCATAAAAATAAATAAACCTGACACTCCCAACTGACCTATTGCGTCTGCCTGTAGCTGCTCAACAGAATATATCTCAAAGTACATTGACTTTTTAATCTAATCCATAGTGCAAAAGCCTGACTACACACCTAGAGGACACTGTCTACACATAACATAATCATTTCATTTATCACACACTCTCCTTTCCAACCCAACTTCTTCACACTAGAATGTTATCTCTCTCTCACTTATCTTCCTACACACTGACAAACTGACGGCCATCCTATCTTTCTCGACAATGGCAGTTTAGCCAACATTCACCCAACACTTCACTGAAAGAAAAGCAGAATTAGTCCTCATTCTCACACACTTTTGAATTGTACTTTCTTGCAAAACAGAGGTGTCACCAAGGGAAGCAAAAGGGACCATTCTATGCTGTTTTTTTTTTCAACAGACACCTGGAACATGTATAACACAGTCTTACACAAGCACTTCTCTATAACAGTTTTTGTTTTCTGGAAAAAAAAATTTCCCCCTAATTTCCAGTTTTTGTTTTCACTGAAATCCACGAGCTCATGAAGCTCAAGACTGGCAATCAGAGAGTGATACCTTTGAGTGAACAATTAAGTAATACAATGCAGGAATCCCATAGTGATAGCTTTGAGTGATCAATGTAGTAAACAATGCAGGAATCCCATAGTTATAGCTTTGAGTGATCAATGTAGTAAACAATGCAGGAATCCCATAGTGATAACTTTGAGTGATCAATGAAGCAAGCAATGCAAGAATCCCACAGTGATAGCTTTGAGTGATCAATGAAGTAAGCAATGCAAGAATCCACAGTGATAGCTTTGAGTGATAAATGAAGTAAGCAATGCAGGAATCCCATCTCATTGCCATACTGGGGACTCTGCACAATCGGCATCAAACATCCAAAAAATGCATATCTATCTATCCCCACTGCACCATCTCGCAAGACTCCCAATGGACACACCATAATACTATTCATTACTTAGTTATACTATTCATTATTCAGTTGATTCTTTTATCTTCCTTCCTTTATTGTCCATATTTTCTTTATTCCTCAATTCATTCATAAACTATTTATTCATCTATCCCCTCTTCTCTTATTTTTTTTCCCAACATACATATATTTTCTTTTTCATATCTTTTCATTTAATTTTCTTTTGCCACTTTAGCGCATTGATCCAAACCAGTTTTCTCTCCTGTTTTTCATCACATGTACAAGTAAAGTTTGGTGGAAAAAAAAAAAAAAAACTTTGAAAACACACTGGTAATACACCTTGAGTTAATTTGAATCAATGTATGAACATTTCTACCTTCATATTTCGCTCTTGACATACAACTGCATCCCAGGCATTTCAATGAGATGGAGCAAGTCTGCCAATGCTTGGAGTAATGTTTAAAATATAAAACAACTGAAATTCATATTACTGAGAAAGTAAATGACAATGTGACTGAGGCAGTTGACAGGAGTGTGGCTTTTTCTTGTGGCACGTGCAGGTCAGATGATACAGAAACGGGTGGACAAGAAAAAAACAAACATTTTGATGCCAGTCACACAGCATATATTACAAACACTTATCTTCAGTTATCTGTTCCATCAGGCAGCTAATTTTGATTAAGTGTTTTTGTCTTTTTCACTCACATTCCCATTCACATTCACTGAACAGTGGTGAATAGTCCAAAAGGGATTCAGTTCATTCATCACCTCCCTCATTATGAGTGGAATCATCACCATCTTTTGCTTCATTCACATCCAAACTTCTGTCTAAAGCATTTATAATGTGTCTTAAGTACTTTTGAAACGTTTTCTTTCTTTCACTTTGCGTAAGTCTAGGAAGACTTCGCTTGAGATGCTGTATAAATTTTTGACATTAATAAGATGCAGAGGTTCAGTCAAAGCTTCCCTAAACTTACGCACAGAACATACAAACCTGTCTGATTTGCTGCTTTCGACAGAAAAAATCCAACGGTACAAACATTCATCAGCTTATTACATAATTATGATGAGACTTACAGTCATCTGACACCTTTTGTTCTGGAAATATTACCATGCTTGAAATTCAATGAGCAAAAGATACTCAATGAGTTGCTTACCTTTGCCTCTCCTCCTTCTGTTGCAGGGCATTGGCTGCCCTGTTCACATCTACAACCGACCGACCGAGAGTCCGAAATTTTCTTCAATTTTTTTTGTTGCAGCGCTTTTTTTCTTTTCCCCTACTGCTTCATTGCTCAAAAACTGAAAACAAAAAGAATCACTGTAAAATATGACCAAGAAAAAACTGTATCAACGATGAAAAAATGAGGATAAGAACAGTATCAAAATGAAATAGAACTGAATCAAAGCAACATTATGAAACAAGGATAGATCTGCATTAGAAGAGAGATGAAATGAGGATAGAACTGTAGTTTCAATGATGAAACAAGGGCAGGACGGTCATCAGGAACGATAAAACAGAGATTGAACTGCATCAACAATGATATAATTAGAACTGAACTGCATCAACAATGATATAATTAGAACTGAACTGCATCAACAATGACATAACTAGGGCTGAACTGCATCAACAATGACATAACTAGGACTGAACTGCATCAACAATGACATAACTAGGGCTGAACTGCATCAACAATGACATAACCAGGACTGAACTGCATCAACAATGACATAACTAGGATTGATCTGCATCAACAATGACATAACCAGGACTGAACTGCATCACAATGATATAACTAGGACTGATCTGCATCAACAATGACATAACTAGGACTGCACTGCATCAACAATGACGTAACTAGGACTGAACTGCATCAACAATGACATAACTAGGACTGACTGCATCAACAATGACGTAACTAGGACTGAACTGCATCAACAATGACATAACTAGGACTGACCTGCATCACAATGACGTAACTAGGACTGAACTGCATCAACAATGACGTAACTAACTAGGACTGAACTGCATCAACAATGACGTAACTAGGACTGAACTGCATCAACAATGACATAACTAGGACTGAACTGCATCAACAATGACATAACTAGGACTGAACTGCATCAACAACGACAAAACCAGGACTGAACTGCATCATCAATGACAAAACCAGGACTGAACTGCATCAACAACGACAAAACCAGGACTGAACTGCATCATCAATGACGTAACTAGGACTGAACTGCATCAACAACGACAAAACCAGGACTGAACTACATCAACAATGACGTAACTAGGACTGAACTGCATCAGCAACGACGTAACTAGGACTGAACTGCATCAACAATGACGTAACTAGGACTGAACTGCATCAACAATGACGTAACTAGGACTGAACTGCATCAACAATGACGTAACTAGGACTGAACTGCATCAACAATGACGTAACTAGGACTGAACTGCATCAACAATTACATAAATAGGACTGAACTGCATCAACAATGACGTAACTAGGACTGAACTGCATCAACAATGACATAAATAGGACTGAACTGCATCAACAATGACGTAACTAGAACTGAACTGCATCTACAATGATAAAACAAGAGTTGAACTGCATTAGCAATTATAAAACAAGGACCGCACCGTATCAACAATGAAACAAGGGCTAGACGGTATTAAAAATGACAAAACAAGGACTGAACTCACATAACAATAAGATAACCTAATTTCATTATCCATAATAGCTATGTCATACAGTACCATGACATTATTTTGTCATGTCATATCATATATTAACAAAATAATGCCATGGGATGCTGTATAACAGCTATCATAGATAATGAAACTACCCAACTAGTAGTAAACAAATAACATATCACGTCCAATCATATTACAGTCTTGCCTGTATACCTGATGCTATGGATTTCAGTTCCTAACAACTGTAGCAACTGATCTGTCCTTGCGCCACTGTTCTTTAAACGCTGATTCACCAGTTGAGGGTGGCTCTACATTTCATTTCAGAAAGAATGGCGATTTTGAGCTGGTAACGTTAGCTTTTAGAGCACCTATTGTAGTGCATATCAAAACGCCCCCCCACCTCCCCCACCCCCCTTCCCAATTTTCTCTAAATTCATCTTGTATAGAGTATGACCACCAAGAACAGTAAGTGACAGTGTAATAAAAAAAAAAGGGGTAGTACATGAATGTGGTCCATTATCTTTAGCAATCCAAGCAGTGTTCAAACTAAAATTACACATATATAGGTAGACTAGACTAAATTAAAAGTGTAAGACATCAATTCAAAGTTAAATGATAATCATTAGTTGGTCCCGATGCAGTATTTGGCGAAAATGTTAAAATCGATGTTCACATCTTTCACAGTGCAGGTGACAGACCATAATGGTCAGTCACACAGATCAGCAACACACACAATTGACCCATGCACAAACTGCATCTACCTCTCCATTTCCACACAAAATGTACTGTTTGGACTTGACCAGTTTTTTGGTGGAGCTAAAATTTTTAGTTACAAAACAAAGCTCCAGTTTTATGAGTGTACAGTTTGCCTTACAAAATCAGTTTGATAGTTTGGTAAAGTTTGATTATTTACAGCTAAACTGCATGGTAGTTATAAAGTTAGGGTACAACAACAAATCAGTTTGATAGCCTGGTACAGTTTGGTTACTTACAGCTGAAGTTTTGCACGGTAGTTACAAAGTTAGGGTAAACACAAATCAGTTTGATAGTTTGGTACAGTTTGGTTATTTACAGCTAAATTGCAGTTTGGTAGTTACAAAGTTAGGGTAACAACAAATGAACGACGGTTTGATACACGTCCAGCTAAATACCATGGTAGTCATAAAGTTAGTCAGGGTCAGAGCAAATGAACATACCTTTCTCTCTTTTTCTCCTTGATCTTCTCTTTAGGCAGTCTTTCCGTGAACTGCCCCAGTGATGCTGTTGACCGGTGAGACACTGCCAAAGCAGTCTCCAGTTGTGCTTTGGAAGGGGTGGCTGTGGGTGTAAGACCAACCCCAGGAACTGAAAAAAAACAAATAATTAAACAGTGTAAACAAAGTGATGCTGATGACCATCTCTCATTTTTTTTTTTTTTTTACAAAATACTCTTTTCATTATTAATTATGCAACGTTTTTGTTCACAATAATTTGGACTTCAAAAGATCAGGTATATGGTCGTTCTTTCCACAATATGAACGGATCCCTTGTAATAAAACGTCCTGTTTCCTTGCAGAGCTACAGGTAAACTAATGGAAAGAAGTGGTAAACACCTCAGTTATATTTCGTCAGTACTAACATCTCCAAGTACACTTTAACACAAGTATCAAAGAAACACTTCTATGGTTAATGATGAGTGCAGACATGCACATGTATCTCCTGAAATAACAACAGGCATCACAGTGGAAGGTTTCAATGGGCGCACTATAACATATGCACAGTGCTGCCAAGGCCTCAAAATCACAAAATATAGCATTCTGACATAAACTTTCAGAGTAGCATCTTAAGTTTATGCATGGCACTTGTATGCCACATCACCAAAGCTGTAGTGAGGATTCCTTTTTTTTTTTTTTTTTTTTTTTTGCTGGTGTCCTCTTTGAAACTGTCTCTGCTGCATCTTGTCGGACTAGATAGGCTCAAAAGCACTTTCAAACGCATTTTGCTTGGCACATGACATGATGCCAAACTAAGTTGATTGAGATCTTGCTTGTTATCATGTGGTTTTGATTTGACCTACAAAAAACTGAAAAGGCCAACAACAAAACCAGTCAATAACATGGCAAAATCACTACCATCTTTGGCAGTTTTTTCTTCTGCTTTTTCTTCCTGATCTTACAGAATCAGCCCATTTTTTTGACAAAATAAGTCTCCAGTCTAAAGATCAATATTTGGCTGCTGTGCATGAAGTATGTCTTTCTTCTAAATGTTTGTTTTCAGGTGTAGGATTTTATCACAAAGTTTAAAAGCATGACGTTGTCAATGAAATCATAGCATGCTGCACACCAAAATGCAGCACTTGGCAGCCCTGTATACAGCAAGTTAAACAATAAACAACAAGGCAATAATGTGCCGCACACTGCAAACTGTAACAAAGCTGTAAAAAAAGAAGTAATGGTGAGCATAAAATCTGCAGGTTACCTTTTGACTTTTTCCCTCTAGCGAGGTTTCTAAGCCGCTGTAGTTCATTTTTAGCAATTCTTCCCTTTTTGCCTTTTTCAGCTTTTCAAACTGATCCTCCATGGGATCTGGAACACACAGTGGAACAAAGATTTGTCTCAACAGCACAGTTCAGTTTTATTGCAATGGCCTGGCTAATCACATGTGGCCTTTTCATGGCAGTCACCACACAGTGAACAACAGATCCCATCCTGAAAAAAGACACATACAACAAAGAGACAGATGCATACATACATCAGTAAACAGCGTGATAGCCACACTACTGGATTTTCAAGGCAAATAACACTATACCACATAGTGCCACTCATTCCTCATAACCCTTAGATCTATTATTTAACAAAATACTACTAAGTATGTTGTCTGGTCAATTAACAGATGGAAAGTTTGAAACGAATAGTTATGTTTGTATAATATGCATAACATTTCAACGGTTAGTATTTGAACATGACATGCAGAATAAAAATTGTTAGTAAATGAATAAAGAATAATATAAAACAGAACTGGTGTGCTTGTCAGTATTTCATTAGGTGCTTACCTGTCCAGAATGTGAAAATAACAGGTGAAAACAGGTGGCATATCCTGTCGGTCATTCTCAAGAGCTTGTTCACAAATGATCCAGTATATATGATGTTGCACAATATCCAGAAATAAGTTACAGCCTTTTTCAAAGGAAAGTCAGTGTTGTATATCAGTCTTCCATGCAAGTAAGAATGACTGAGGTAAAGTTCATTTTCACATTGAAATCACGTGCTGATAACACAAAAAAAACACCCCCAAATGGATCACTATCAACGACAGATGTAATAGTTAGTCCAAACTGTCGTCGTTTATGTTTGAAAGGATTAGGATCCTCTGGAAGTGCTACACTGAGTTTTTTTTTCTTCCCCACTGAATGGCATGCTGAGATTCCCCTCACCCTCAGGCACTCATCAAGTCATTATGTGTCGATCTCAAAATCATGATTACATGGTGCTTGATCTAAATCAAAATATCACCTACCACACCCAGTTCATTCAAAATGTCCAGAACTTCTCTTCACCAGCTTTTCCCACAACAAATTAAGCAAAAGCATCTCTAAACAAGTTCCTAATTCTATCACATTCTCCTTTGGGTGCCGCCATTTTTGTTTGCAAGACGAGTCCAGTCGCGCTATGCATTACAAGCTGCTACTAACAATAAAAACCAAGCGAAAATGCTGAAAATCCATGTTCCGTGGCTAGCTCAGTCATTCATGCAAATTAGCCTGTCACTCTACCATTGTTTCGTATCTGTGTGTGTGTCGGTGAAACGAGGCTCGCAAGGCTCACCCTACAGCGCGACAACTAGTCAACGGACAATGTCGTGGCGCAACATAGGTCGCAACGACCAGTGTAAGGGTTAATTTCATCCCTAGTTGACAAAAAAGTGAAAAATCAACAAAAAGCATTTAAATGCAGCAAAAAATACTTTTTTTTTTTTTTTTTTTTAAGCCACAAGGGCAAATAAGCAAAATGGACAGCATAGTCCATTCTGGACACTGTGCATAGTCTCATTACCTAATTGCCAAACTGAAGCTTGGGATTCTTCAAAACAATTGTATTCCTGCCTTCTTGAGGTGCTTTACTAGTTATCTCCCTTTCTTGTCACTGCTTTACTAGTTTCTCCCTCCTCCCCCCCCCCCCCCCCCCCCCCCCCCCCCCCCCCCCCCCCCCCCCCCCCCCCCCCTAAAAAGAACACATCCAACACTCAACACTGAAACATACAATGTTTGTTAACATATCATCAACTCAGTTTAGATTCATTTATCTTCCAAACTGCAAGAATATCAAAACATACATACATCTGCAAAATATACACTTTCAAATGCTGTCACTGACATTTTACAATGATGCAGTCTGACCTGTTCCACTATAACCCTGTCAATAGTGAAATTTTTTTTTTTCATTTCATTTTAAATTTCAGTCGTGACACTGATACCTCAATTACTGTTCACACTCCTTATATGAATGATGTACATAAGAAACAACATGTATACTGAAAACAATAAAAAAAAAACAAATACTGTGTGGCCAATGTTCAGCTTGGCAACAAAAATACTGAACTTGCACATCCATGTTTCACAAATTAGAGAACATCTGTTCTATTCATGAATCACAAGATAAAAACAAGTTATAATGTGTACACACTGCAAATTTAAACTGAACAGTTTAAAACAAACGTTCACACATCTTTCACTAATTGTTCACCAACCCTCTAATCAACCTCCTTTTGCCCTATACCACCACTGCCACCACCATCCTAAAAAAAAAAAAATCAAACTGTAAAATTCTACAATTCTGGGAGGCAAGGCAAGGGGAAAGGGTGGACAGGATTGGAGGAGAAGGTGGAAGGAGGGGGGAGTGGGGTGGGGAGCTGGAGAGGCATGTGCAATGATATAAACAACAGAGATAAGTGACCATAAAGTCTCTTTTCTAAATTCAAAATAAGAGCATTAGCTTATGAACATTAAGTATAAATAACAAGCTGGATGATGCAGAATTTTTATGGCATCTCACCAGCGTTGTCAGGCACCTCCAGAGCCCCAGCTTTTTGTGGGGTCTTTTCTTTTAAAGCCCCATCGTGGCTTGTATTGCTGCAATCACCAAAGCATAGTATTACAGTATTTAGTCCACACAAATATATTTCAATGTTTATAAACAAACCTATTTATCCTATGCTCTCTCTCTCAGGAATCACAGACTTTTACTTGCAGTAATTTGAACCAGCCGTCAATCATGAATAATGGTAATATATACATATAGATAACTAGACAGATGCAAATATGAATATAGATATACACTGTAACACACATCATTCTGTGTTACCATTTAAAAAAAAAAACCCTAATGACACTCTTCATATTCCATGTCCAAATAAGTGATACTGCAGCAGCATATGTGTCATACCCTTTTCACTCTCTTTTCTTTGTTTTTTTATTTGGTACTAGCAAGACTTACACATTTAAGTTTTCCTAAAAGAGAGGATTTGGGCATCAAGAGTGCAAATCCAGTCTTTGGGGAGAAATGGGAGTATGGGATATGACAAAATGACGAAATTTTCAGTACATTAATCCTTCTAATCCTACACTGAAACA
Organism: Conus betulinus; assembly: GCA_016801955.1. Taxonomy (NCBI): domain Eukaryota; kingdom Metazoa; phylum Mollusca; class Gastropoda; order Neogastropoda; family Conidae; genus Conus; species Conus betulinus. The sequence goes on from JADBJO010002280.1 coordinate 295,904, forward strand.
CCGTTCATGCACTACTAAACATCATTCTCACTCTCAACCTGTGCCTGAACAGTATTTGGGTATAGCAGTCCGTTTACTCAAAGCGGTTTATTAGCTCATGAACACATATATTTCATAGAAAAGGGTGAGGAAAGGGAGGTAAAGTGCACTGGCAAGATTCCCCCCAAAATCAAACAATTAATGTGATTTTCATGCTTACATTAAAAATTGCACACACACACACACAAATTTAACACGTCTGAGCAAGCAAATTATGTGTTTGATACATAGTTATTTTACATCCAGTGAAAAAAAAAAAAAAAATCATTAGCCCTAAAAAGTTTTTCTTTTTTCTCCCCCCCCCCCCCCCCCCCCCTGTTTTTTTTTTTTTTTTTAGGTATTAGTGTTAAAATGAAGTAAGCATCTATATAAAGCAAGCCTTCCCGTCATGCTGATCTGATCAACTGGCAAGGCAGGAGGGGCTGCCCAAGTACTCAGAGGATAAATGAACTCCTGAATTATCAAAGACATCTCTGTATGTAAGACCACAACCGCAAAAAACACCAGGATACGCATGAACATATAAGGCATGGTTATCTCCATTTCAAACTATGAGTACTAGTTCAGCATTCAACAAATTCATTAGCCATCTACATAAAATGAAAAAAAAAAAACATCAGCGCTGATTCATCAATCTTCTTCTCTCTACAAAGTTGCTTTGATTATAAATGAGCAATAACAAACAGGGTTGTTTGATTTTTAACAAAATGGTATAGATTGGGGTCTATACAAATGGCAGATGTAGAAGCTTAGCTAAGGAGAAACAGCAGCAGTAACGCCACAAAATTTTGAAGACAATGTAAACTATTTGAAAAGAAAGAAACGAAAGTCACAGATCTATTTTGCTATAACTTTTAAACAGAAATTGACTGATTCTGGGTTAAAGTCTCTGAAAAACACATTGCAAAAATATATTTTTGGTGATGAAGTTTCTTGAGTTTCAAATCATGAGTGAAAGAAACACCAAACTTAGACTGATTCATGGAATTCAACATTATGATGAATGAAGAAAGCAAGTGAATTTCACATTCACATGGCCAAATCAATCCCATTCTGAAATTTCAGCAATGATATATTAAAATGGCAATGCTGCCTCACTAGTTTTTTTCTTTTTTTATTTATTAGTATTTTTTTTATTCACCACAATTATTCATCTTCAAGCAAGACAACACGTCTAATAAGTTCACACTTACTGAAATATTTCGGCTGGGCCACAACCAGCCTTCATCAGTCAACTGAAGCAACAAAGGGAGCTGCTGGTTGAATGCATCTTGAGTTCGAGTTCACTGCAGCAGAGTTCACATTAGCTGCAGGTTGTGAGTCCGAGTTCACTAGAGGTAAGTTTGAGTTCACCACAGGTCTTAAGATGCTGTTATAGATGGGGGAGATACTCAAGTCCCTCATCCCTGTTGAGGCTGGGTCTTCTTGTTTTTTATCTGAATGGCCTCCTTCACCTTCCTTTTGAGAAAGTTGGGTTCAGTTCTCAGCAGTGTGGTGTTATCCAGAGAGATATCATGTTTCTCTCAAGCAGTGTTCTTTGAATGCTGATTCAGGCCTGGTCTGATGTTCTTTTCAACCAGCAGCTCCTTTGTTGCTTCAGTTGACTGATGAAGGCTGGTTGTGGCCCAGCCGAAATATTTCAGTAAGTGTGAACTTATTAAGACTCTGAGTACAGATAATCTATTCTACTTATGAATCCAGAGTCTGGGAATTTTTATGGCAGAATGAAAATGTTTTCTTCAGCTCTTTCATACAAATCTGATCAACATCATCATTGTTTTTATGATCATCATTACCACTTAGTTCTAGTTACTTCATGGTAGTAGCCTCTTACACACACACACACACACACATGTACAACACACCATTACCTACCTGTGATTCTGGATCCCATAACATTCTTCCTTTTTTCTTTTTCTGAATGCCCTTTAAGCGGGCAAACTGCTCCCACTTTGTGGGCTGTCTGGGCTTGGGCACCTGTAACAAACAGAAACAAAAAATCATCACTAAATCATCACTGACGGTGTATTTCTGAGAACATTCTTTTGTGTGCATTATATATATATATATATATATATAGATATATATATATATATATATAACAGAGAGAGAGAGAGAAGGGGGGGGGGGGGGGAGTTAGAAAGATCATATGGGTCAAATCACCAAATAATCTAACCAACATTCACACAGAGATGAAATCTAGCTTCTTTATTTTCTTTTTCTTTCTTCTTTTTCTTTTTTACTGTAAGGATTATTTTCCTGACTTCCTTAGTTGCAGCAGACATCCAATTCATGGCACTAGACTATCCATTAAAAACCTCGGAGCTCTGAGAAACAAACAGCTGTTTCTGATAGACTAATTAAGAACACTGCTCTTGCACAAGTATGCTGTGCTAGCAAAACTTAAGATTTTTCCCAATTATCATGAACACATGTCCTCCGACATTTTAAAATCAGGGGACAAAATGCATGTGCATGAGACAAACTTCAAGTTCTCTGTCTGAGATTTGCGCAGTTTTAACCAGTCGTTAGCAGTAAGCACAATGAATTTACTCCTATATTTTTTTTCTCCCTGAAAATGTGTATGTATGGACTATTTAGTATACTGTGTGTGTGTGTGTGTGTGTGTGTGTGTGTGTATGTGTGTGTGTGTGTGTGTGTGTGTGTATGTATGTGTGTGTGTGTGTGAGGGAAGTAGGGGGTGAGAGAAGATGTGAACATCACTTGAAGAAGAATTGTTCGTTCACAAGTATGAGATTTAGACAAACAAGGGGAAAAAATGGAAGGAAAGGTGGAAAGCAATGAGTAGTGGACCTGGGTGGGGCAAAATATCTCTGTGTGTGTTTCACTGTACTGTCTTCCTATGTTGTTTCATGTGGGAAGAAGAGTTCTTAAACACATCTGCAAAATGCAATGTTTGATTTGTTGGGAAAAAAAAAAAACCCTTGTTCATGTACTGTTGACTGGTTTGCGACACTGTCAGTTTCCAGTTCGCCTCTGGTGGCGTAACTGCCACTGCCAATTGCACTACACAACTTACATCGAGCCAACCACTGCAAAGGAATGCTATTCTATTCTTCCTTGATTCCTGAACTTTGTGTCACTGGTTTCAATCCCAATCAATCAAAAGCTGATCATTCATATCTAATAATAAACTGTGGTTGCATACACAGGGAACATGAAGTATGGCCCTTTAAACAGGGATGACAAAAGTCATCATAACAAATGCCAAATCACAGAAATGAGTTAACGAGAGACTTACAGCCCACCACACACACACAAAATCTGTACAAGTAGTCTTACCGGTTTTTTCCCTTGGAAGAAGGGTTATGGTTTCAGGAAGCTGAAACAGAAATATACAGTAAATAAATGAGTATATGAAATGCCGCTATGGAAGTGCAATATCATGCTTATAGGTCATGGAAATGACATACTGTTGTTTAAAATTTTTCATCACAAGCTTTATTCAAGCCCCACCAATAAGCATTTGAGTTTAACTAATTCTCTCTCTTGTTTTAGTTTTTGGGGGGGTCTCTTTCCTTCCAATTTTTTCTTGTAGCTTACACACATAAAAATGTGACATTTATGAGAAAATGTATGTGCGCGCGCATGTGTATGTGTGTGTGTGTGTGTGTGTGTGTGTGTGTGTGTGTGTGTGTGTGTGTGTGTGTGTGTGTGTGTGTGTGAGTGCAGGCAGCCTGTGTGCTGATCAGTCGCATTATTTTTTTCCTTGTAATCAGTGACAAATATACAACAGAGATGCTGACAAACAACTACACCAATCTTGAACTTTCATGATTTCACTTTCAAGAACAGACTATAACTAAGTAACATGCATAACATGCATAAGTCTGCAAATTGTCTTAATTAAAGCTTCATCATTCATTATTTTATTAACTGTTTTTTCATTACTGATTTGACTGCTATGTATTCAGTTATAAACATAAAAAGCCATAATATATTAACATCCAAAAGTATGACACATAAAACTGTGAGTGTGACTATGTTCATTTTTTTTTTTTTATGCCTGCTGACATCTCTGATCTTTCCCTTAAATGTATAAGTTTTATTGCATTATTCCATTATTTTCACATATATCTGAAACCTCGTAGTGTTCACATTATTCACATATATTTTTCACAGATACTTTTAAAAAAGATTGCCATAAGTGATAACATGTTCTAGTAAAAAGAAATAAGGCATTTTTCAAAGATTTCTAAACAGAAATACTGCTGTGACTTACACTGTCACAGGCTAAGTCTGCCCAGGAATACAATTAACTTCATAATCAAATTGCCAATATTGCAAACTGACAACAAACAGCTTCTTACCTTGACAACTGTAATGTCATCCTTCTTCTCAACTGGCAACTGGCAAAAACAACACACACACACACACACACACACACACACACACGTGCGCGCACCCGCACACACACACACTTGTTTTATGGTGTTGTAAGTTATTTTAGTCAGTTTTACTCTGAACATTTTCATGTGTGTGTGTGTGTGTGTGTGTGTGTGTGTGTGTGTGTGTGTGTGTGGCCACATGCACATAAGAGTATGTGTGTGTCTGATCTTTTTTTAGGTATCTGTGACAGTAAACTATACGTACTGTGAATGTGTTTGTACCATCAGCACATGTGCATCATATGTCCATTTTTTTTTTATTTGTGTGCACACAGACATCTTAAGTATCTGTAGCTATAAAATCATGCTGTAAATATAAACAGCATATCAAAAATGCATGTAAACATCCGAGTGTGTGTGTATCCGCACACACATACAGACACTATTAGTATTACCTGTGCAGTAACCTTGATTTTCTACAGATCTATGCAAACATTTTCCTGCAAATGTGAATATGATCTCACCTTTCCCAGGCTGTTGATCAGCAACTGTACATTGCCTTTAGTAAAATTGAGCAAATACTGCTCCTTGCTTTCCCTGAAAACACAAACACACAAACATGTAGACATGTGAAAGACATACCAAGAATGAAAAGTGTGCACTTAAAATTCTAACAAACCGTGTTAAAAAGATGCAGATGTTTGTGTCAGTATTGGTCAGAACTATTGTAGCATTCTATTTATGACAGCTAGTAAATTAATAACATATGTAACTGTAAGCTCCTGGACCATGACTTCCAAACAGCAGTGCACCATGGTAAAAACTGTTCAGTTCTCAGTTTTTAAATTGCATTTTATGACATTCATTTAACTTTTTAAGTGGCTCAACCATCACCAAAATACACTTTTCATCATCATAAAAATATTTGACTATTATACACACGCAAAATGCTGGCCGTCACCTACAGCAAACACTTGACAAATTCTGCCAGTAGAAAAAACGGGGAAACTTGTCAATTAAAGAGACTTCTTAAGTCTTTCAAGAACTGTGCAAAGTTTAGATTTGAATGCCAGCTGTTGCACACGAGCAAGGAGACAATAAAATGAATGTTAAGTCGAAGTTCTGCCAAAGTGGTCTGTGCAGACTGCACCAAAAATCTGGGCAGCACGTGTGATTGTGGAAATGGAGATTTTTCCCCCAACAAAACGGAACCTATTCCACAACCCTGAAAATATCAGGAGATAGTCTACTGTTAGAAAAAAAAAAAAAGCTATTGACAATATAATGACAGTCACAAGGCTTCCGATGTATTTGTTGATTTTTCCCTTTCACTAATTTACTCTTCCCGTCAATATATCATCTTCTCTGACAGGGATATAGACTGTGGATCTTGCCAACATTTTTCCTGACAAGTTTTGTACTATCCATTTCCCTGCTGAATGTACATCAGTGTTTTCCATGAATGATGTGAAACCCAGATAATACTGAAAAGTACGGTACAAGAAAAGTACGAATTCAAGAACCTCCTCCAACAGCCCCCCAAAGAGAAAATAAACAAACACCTTGCAATCCCCCTTCCATCCCCCCCCACCCCCCCCTCCCTCTTCCTCCTGTTCCTCCCTCCCCCCACCCCCTCCTCCTTTCCCTTTTCCCCTCTTCCATTTCCCTGCAGAGGCTTGGCATCATGTCAGTGCACGCTGAATGTGCGCTGGCTGGCCAGGCCATCAAATACAGGATTTTTTTTTTTTTTTTGCTGCTCTCCCAAGTTCTTCCGTCGATGTTATGCCACAGTGTGGCCCTATCGACCACACACCAATATCAAGACCTATATCAAGATCAAGATCATACAACATTGTGAAAACATGGTTTCAAAATGGAGTAACCGAGGGCGAAAAATGAAGCAAAATTTAGAAAGAAGGGGCTGGGGGAGGAGGGGAAGGGGGCGTGTTACCGCCAAGGACATAGACGAACAAAGTACAGGACAAGACACAATGCATTTCGACCTCTAGGGTCTTCTTCAGGCAAAAATAGATAATGTTTAGGACAATAAAAAAAATGAACGAAAAACCACTCAGTTTGTCATGTTCGGTACACGAGTTCGGTATAGTCGGCGGCCATTTTACAGGTGTACCGAACATGAGAAGCTATGTGGTTTTTCGTTCTTTTTCTTGTCCTAAATGTTATCTGTTTTTGCCTGAAGAAGACCCAAGTGGTCGAAATGCATTGTGTCTTCTCCTGTACGTTGTTCGTCTAGATGTCCTTGGCGGTAACTAAACCCCTCTCTTTCTAAACTGTGAAATCATGGTTTGGTCGAGGAGACTTTAGATGGCCAAAATAAAACTTACCTGAATTCTTTCAAATCGAATTCATTGACATCAAATGTCAACAAATTCCCACAGTCTATCTCTACATCTATTGATTTCTCAATAGACGGAATTTTGGGTTCATGGTTCCGTAAAAAATCTTCCACCCGGACTGCTGCGTGTTCCGCGGCCATGCTGTTCGATATGAGTGAGATGAGCGTTGTGTCCCCTGTTTGGCCAAAACGTGCAGATGATTTATTCTTACACTTACCTGAAGTTTTTGAATCGTGTGAATATACCTTTCCGTTTCTCAATGATTCTGCACTGTATTGAAAAATTTTATAAGCGGCCTTATTTTAATAATTAAAACTTATGCTTGTTTATGTCAGCTAAACAAATCACATGAATGGCAGAGAACTATGTGGTAGGTGGTTGTGAAGTGGTGTACTCAGGAAGTTGAATGGAATTGCCTCCCGTAGACCTAGAGGCCCAAAGACTGGTTATGCTAAACAAAGGCCTCGTGACCCACAGCAGTTTCACGCAATATTTACACATAATTCTACTTACGAATGTTAACAGGCAAATATACATGCGCGCGTGCGCGCGCACACACACACACACACACACACACACACACACACACACACAACAAGATGCGGGATCGGGCCAAAGGGAAATCATAGGTGACAAGGTTACTTGATACAAACCGACCCGCTTCCTGTATCCCTTCTCCCATCCGACTCCGCCACTTGGCCCATTCTTAAAATAGTTGCAGTCGCGTTTTAAAAAGATAACACCTAAAATAAGTACTACGGTTGGAGAAGTGGAGGAGAAAGTTGGAAGAATAGAAGATAGTGACTTCACTCCAAAAATGATGGAAAAGATTGAAAGCATCACTGGTCAGGGTGGAGCGGCATCTCCCCCAGCAGTTGACAAGGAAGAAATAAAGACACTGATCAACAAGTCCTCAAAGGAAAAGCATCGCAGAAACTGAGGACAGGGCCCGGCGCAGTAAGAATATGGTTGTATTTGGAATGGAGGAGTCAAAAACCCTGGACAAAGAGGACAGCTATGAAGAGGACCGATCCAAAGCCAAAAATCTGCTTGCCAGATAAATAGCCAAATGCAACCAGCAGCGACACGCAGACTTGGAGACTACAAGCCCGATCAGAAAAAACAAGACCCCTTCGACTGACCTTTGCAACCAGGGAGGAAAGATGAAGTTCTGGAGTGCTTTAGAATCGCCAGGAAGAGAGACCAGGAACAAGAAGCCCAAGTCACGGATAAGAACATTGGGATGAGAAGGGACATGACCATACTCGAGCGACAGGAAGACTCAGCTCTCTACAAGGAATGGAAGGCAAAAAAGGAAAGTCCCAAGGCATCGGGGGACGGAGCAGTTTGGATTCGCCGGAACGGCAGAGTCGTCAACATTGGCAACAAGCAACCAGTGGCCGCAGCAGTGGAGCCCCCCCCCCCCCCCCACCCCCCTACCCCCACCCCCACGACCTCTAGGCACAAATGACTCAAATGTAAATAGTCCTGTAAAAAAAAAATCCTGTTTTTAAACCAAGAGACAGCTTTAGAATTTTGTACAGCAATGCAGATGCTTTGATGAATAAACGAGCAGAGTTAGAGGCACTGGTTGACTTACATAAACCTACTGTCATCGGCATAACCAAAGTCACACCAAAAAATTATCGTTATGAAATTCAACCATTTGAGATTTCAATACCTGGATATGAACTTTTTCACACTTTAGATCAACCAGGAAGAGGCATATGTTTTCACATAAAGAAAGGAACTCAAACCATCGCCGATCACTATTGAGAACAGTTTTGAAGAGATCGACCATCTTTGTTAGGTGCCAGCTTGCAAACAATGAAACACTGTGCAAGGTCTTATATACCGCAGTCCAAATATAAAGTCACATGAGGCAAAAATGAAAAACTGAACAATACCTTGATGAAAGCAGCAAACCTTAAGCAGACCACGTAGTAATTGTAGGTGACTTCAATTTTCCTGAAATAGACTGAAGGCAAGAAAAGAGCACTGTCGGTGAAGACCAAGCTGCGGCCAAGTTCTGCAATGCTGCAAAGGATGCATTCCTCATCCAACACCAGCTAGAGCCAACAAGGATCAGAGACGGACAGAAGCCTACTCTCGACGACCTAGTCTTCACAAATAGAGACGACATTGTCACTGAGGTTACCCCGGGCAGGGGCCCTAGGTAAGAGTGACCACTGTACTCTCCTAACTGACTTGAATCTCACGCCTCCCTCCCCGCCAAAGCATGACAGGTACACATATCACAAGGCTGACTACGATGAAATCAGAAATTTCCTAAACCAAGTCGACTGGAAAAAAGAACTGGAGAATATGAACACTGAGGAGCAATGGGAAATT
>JADBJO010002280.1:310000-322500 GCA_016801955.1 Conus betulinus
ACAACGTTAGTATCCTTAGTCCCTAAGGGGAACTTGCTCTCTCTCTCTCTCTCTCTCTCTCTCTCTCTCTCTCTCTCTCTCTCTCTCTCTCTCTCTGTATGAATGTAAGATGCAAGCAAAAGATGCATTTGAAAATGATGGAGGAAGGGGAGGGGGTATTGTTGGGTATCTTAAGTTGCACCAGTGTGAGCTTGAGCTCATTTCCGTTTGTTTTTTTAAGGTCTTGACTGACTGCCCTATGTTTTTATTTCACATGAAGCTCATTGCTGTCATTTCTTTTTTTAACTTTGGCAGGCTTTTGTTAGGATTTTAAAGCAGTGAGAGAGAATTCAGGTAAATTGAGACTGAGCGATGATCAGTTTCAGAATATAAATGCTGTGTTTCGGGCTGTCATTCAGTGGGCCCTTGGTTTTTTTTATGCTTGACAAAGGTTTTTACAAATAAACGAAAATTTGCAATATGCTTATTGGGTGTGGGTGATTTTAATTGTTCAATCTGTATGAAATATAAGATGCATTATCAGCGCCTTCTGCTGATCGTTCTACAGAAGAAATCACTGTTACTGGCACTAGGGCTGAATCTACACGCCTGTCTTCTTCCCCATTTGGTCCATTACCTGTCGTCCTTCTGTGCTGTGTTTTCATCGCATGTGAGTCAAACAGGCAAACTGCATCTCTTACTTTCTTGTACCAAACGAAATTTAATTGTCGTGTATGGATTGAACATATGTCGCTTTCGGCATTGTATACCCATTGTATACATGATTCAGTTGAAGGCTTTGGCTGTAAAAACACGCCTTGATTTCTTGTCGAGCATCTGATTTATGTGTATATAAACTGCGTAGGAAACGTCTGGAATTTAAAGTCTTGCAACATATAGGTGGTGATTATGGGCATTGAAATGAAATAAATTTACCATTTAAAATGCTATCATTGACACACAAAGACAGATGTTGCTGTCTACTTGCATAATTACGTTTTATTATTGGTTGCTTTTGTTGTTGTTGTTGTTGTTATTGTTGTTGTTTTTGTGTTTTTTTTTATTTTTATTTTGTGTATTGTTTTGTTGTTTTTTTATGTTTAACAGTCTAAGGTTATGACATATTGGCTGCTTTTTCCTCGAGGCTTTTTGCTGGAATACTTATTCATTCCCTGACCAATACTTCTTTGTCAACGCGCTTATGCGCAGGTCAGACATCAACAAAGTCGTATCCATGAGGCCCTCGTCTTAAATCCTTTCATCGTAGCTGTTAATGTATTCATCAATCGGCTGTAGATCCTGCGCAGTGTGATCTCTAATTTTAGCAGGTCTAGCCTGGCGTACATGGACTAGTCTGCGTGCAGTGACAACTTTTTTACGAAACTGATACTGAAATTTTCATTCAGTTATTTCATAGTTTTGCCGTCGCGCGCGCGCGCGCGCGCGTGCGCGTGTGTGTGTATGTGTGTGTGTGTGTGTGTGTGTGTGTGTGTGTGTGTGTGTGTGTGTGTGTGTGTGTGTGTGCGCGTGTGGATGCGTGCGTGCGTGTGTGCGAATTTCCCAAAGATCACTGGTATACTTCTAATTTTATGTTGTCCCTAAGTCATTTCAAGTTTCTTTTACAATAGCCAACACTCCGGCTGTTCAGCTCCCCCCCCCCCCCCCCCCCTCTCTCTCTCTCTCTCTCTCTCTCTCTCTCTCTCTTTCTCTCATTGTGAGATCGAAAAGGTAGTAGCAAATACAAACATAATATAAAAACAATGGTGGTTTGAAATCAAATAAACACATGCGTACGTAAGTTAACTTTTTTCTGGTATTATTGAAGAAAGTGGCGTACACATCGGTAATTAAATTCATCACCAAGGACATAGCGGAACTTTTATCACAAAGTCTGTAACGTCTAAGAGTCTCACTGAAACGTTCTTTACTTAACTTACGGGTGTTTGTCGTTTTAAATCTTATGAAAGTGTTACAATACTATATCCTAAAATGGCGACAAAGGAATCTTGCCTGAAATTTCACTTTAATTTTCTATCTCTAAATACAAATAAACACACACAGAACAAGATATAAAGTAACGCAAATTTAATGTACTGTACAAAACAGACAAGTGAATGTTCGACACAAAGTCTTCCTCAGACGTGACAAGTTCCGAACATGTATCAATCATAAGCAAAACAGTACTTCCCCTTTTGGCTGTCAGGAGAGAAATAACAGTGCATCCATCAGCAGGAAAGACAGTGAGGACTGTTCTGAAAAACTGAGTTTAAAAAAAAGAAAAAAAGCGGGGAAGGTGGGATCTGAGAAGTGAACAAGAGGTCGGAGGGAAGGGGGGGGGGGGGCCTCTGAATGTAGGTATGGTGTGTGCAGTGAAAAGGGAGAATGCCCCATCCTGGCACCAAGGGGTGAGATGGGAAACGGGAGAACCCCGGGAAAAAAAAAAAAAAAAAAAAACCATCTAGTCAGACGCAGCTGGCTTTTTGAATGCAGCTACAAACCTCCCTTAGAAAAAAAATCTTATGAGTGAGCAAGGGAGTGGAAAGGAAAGGGAACATGGAGAAGTTGGTACAGATGCGAAAAAAAAAGGGGGGGGGGGGGGGGGGGGGGGGGGGGGGGAGGGAGGGCGGAATTCATCCTGGCACCAAGAGGCGAGATGGAAAACGGGAGAACCCAGGAAAAAAAAAACATCTAGTCAGACACAGCTGGCCTTGGGAATACAGCTGCAAACCTGCCTAGAAAGAAAAACAAACAAACAAAAAAACACCAAACAAGCCTTATTAGGACAGGGGAAGGCAAGGGAGCGGAAAGGGAAGGGAACATAGAGAGTTGGAACAGGTGCTAAAAAAAAAAAAGGGGGGGGGGGGGGGGGGCAGGGATTGGGTGGGGGGAGGTGTTTAGGACGGAAAATCATCCTGGCACCAAGGGGTGAGATGGAAAACGGGGGAGAACCCTGGGGGGGAAAACACCCATCTAGTCAAACGCAGCTGGCTTTTTGAATGCAGCTGCAAACCTCCCCTAGAAAAAAAATTTTGATGAGTTCAGGGGAATGGCAAGGGAGCGGAAAGGGAAGGGAACATGGAGAAGTTTGGAACAGATGCGGAAAAAGGGGTGGGGGGGGGGGGGCGGGGGCGGAAATCATCCTGGCACCAAGGCGAGATGGAAAAACGGGAGAACCCAGGAAAAAAAAATCTAGTCAGACACAGCTGACCTTTTGAATACAGCTGCAAACCTGCCCCAGAAAAAAAAAAAACAACACCACCGAACAAACCTTATTAGGGCAGGGGGGGGGGGGGGGGGGGGGGGGGGGGGGCAAGGGGGCGGAAAGGGAAGGGAACATGGAGAGGTTGGAACAGGTGCTGAAAAAAAAAAACGGGGGTGGGGGGGGGGGAGGGGGGGCAGGGGGGGGGGGGGGGGGAGGTGTTTAGGACGGAAATCATCCTGGCACCAAGGGGGTGAGATGGAAAACGGGAGAACCCTGAGGACGGAAATCCTGGCAAAAAAAAAAAACCATCTAGTCAGACGCAACTGGCCTTTTGAATACAGCTGCAAAACTCCCCTTTAAAAATCTTTGTTAGGGCAGGGGAAGGCAAGGGAGTGGAAACGGATGGGAACATGGAGAGATTGGAACACATGCTGAAAAAAAACAAAAGAAAGGGGGGGGGAAGGGGGGGGGGGGGGGGGGGTTAGGACGGAAAAGAAGGTACGGAAAGATATCTGAATATTCAGGAAAGTAACAGATTTGTTGAAGATAGTGAATGTGAATCTAACAGCCGGGTGAAAGTGCTGAGTAAAGTGAATGAAGGAAGCGTTAATTTTCTGTCATCAGTTCATACAATACATCAAAAGAAAAGCAAAATTAAGATTCAACACGCTGAACTGACGTTTTGACATTTGATTTGAACCAGTTCAACACATTTGATTTTGATGAAACTTGGTACAACGAATGTTTGTTCACCTGTCTTTCATTCAAAATTTCTTCAAGAAAGTGTTCAAAGTATTCTTAAATCAAAGTATTTATAAAGCAGGAAATTATTAGAGTCATTAAGATCAAGTATGGTATAACGCTGGGTCTCAGCTGCTGATCAGTATGTCACTGTGTTACCACCACCATTCCCAAGGCCAGAGCTGATTTTCTGGAAGACGAATAGGTCCTTGAGTCTGCTGCGCGGCCAGTTCCACCCCAGATCACGGTACTGGATAAGGTGGAACAGCACGATCTCGTTCCCAGCGTACACCCGGTTGTGTCTTCGTCTCGGTTGCACCCTGGCGTGTGTCCGTCGGCATGGCTGAGGCAGAAGCAGAAACAGCTGGTCATCTTCGCTGAATCAAGTTCAGATGCAGGTGGCCCACTGCCATTGATGCTGCTCGTGTCGTGGAGAAGGTGCTGATCGCCGTGCAGGATGACGGCGGAAGGGCATTTCAGCTGCAGCTAACATATAGGAGATTCATGAGGACAGGTGAAGCTGGCACGGAACCCACCAAAAAAACACAGAACACAGCGCATTTTTTTTAAAATTGAGAACGTTCTGGTCAAATATTTACAGCTGACACTACGTGTAAGAAATAGGCGATTACAACACACAAAACAACAACAACAACAACAACAACAACAACCAACCAACCAACCAACCAAACAAACAAACAAACAAAAAACTTGCAAAAATCGAACGATTTATAAACGAAAATTTTCTGCCAAATGAACTTTTCTCCTAAACATCACGAATTAGCCGAAATTAAGCATGTTGCTTCCCCGAAGATGGAGGAGTGTGGCTGCCTTAAATGGCGGGAATAAAAAACGGTCATACACACAAAACTCCGCTGCCTGTCTATACAGGCAGTGTCCGCAGGAGTATCAGCCTGTGTAGGCAGAAAGAAAGAAAGAAAGCATGTTGTCTCCTGGCACAGTGTGGGCAACCGTACCATTTTTACCACATCAGTGTTTGCTTTGGTCAAAGAACCAAGTCAGTCACTTACCTTGGAAAAGGGGTCTGTCTGGGGGGTGAAGTGAATGTCAACATCACGAGTCTGACAAACTGAACTGATATATATATATATATATATATATATATATATATATATATATATATATATATATATATATATATGTCACCCACTGTCACTCAGCCCCTCTTCCTTACATTACAACGTCCCTTTGCTCCCCTTCCATTTGAACGATTGCCTGTACGTGAATCCTTTTCAGCTTCTTGTTTTAAGATAGTGAATTTTATTCACTTTCTTTTTATGCATGGATAAATGTTGTGTGACTCGCCGGCCAGTTGACTCACCACCACTGAGGAAGGCAGTAAAGCCGAAAAATTTTGGAAATCTTTTTATCTTGTCTGAGAGAGCAGGCAGACAGACAGACCGTCAGACGGACGAACAGACGGACGGACAAATAGAAAAGGCAGACAGACAGACAAACCGACAGACAGACAGACAGACAGACAGGACGGAGAGAGAGAGAGACGGAGAGAGAGAGAGAGAGAGAGAGAGAGAGAGAGAGGAGAGAGGAGAGAGAGAGAGAGAGAGAGAGAGAGAGAGAATTTCATAATTCAAAACCATGCTATTTGACATTATATTTATAAACCTGGCATCAAATAACTGACGTGTGGTTAGACAGACAGGCAGACAGACAGACAGACAAAAGAGAGAGAGAGAGAGCAAGAGACTGTCTGAGAGAGACCAACCCAAATCAACATTATTTTATACGGAAAAAAAAACGAAAGCAAGGGACAGTGAAGGGGGTAAAACCATAGAAATACGAGCGCGCGCAATTATCTACCATGATCGCTTTTGCTGCCGCTGCAAACGCCAGTAATACCGCTTCTGGGCCTAACACTGCCGCCCCTGTTGTTCAGCTTTTGTTGCTGTTGCTGCTGCTGCTTCTGCTTCTGTGGTGCTATGGTCACTTAGATCAAATGTGATGAAGCATCTAGCGTTCACATGAAATGATACTGCACACGCCAAGCTAAGCGTACATACATATAAACAAAATTCGTCGCATTGTTGAAAAAAAAAAAAAAAGATAATAATATACCACATGCGCTGAATTCCGCAGATAAGACATGGGAGAAAGTGCATTCCACAAATTTCAGGGCTGGACACATTTCTGCTTTGCTGAAAATCAAGTGGAAAGTCAAATGTGTAATACCTTTGATGAAAGCAACATAAAACAGCATCAAAGAGACAGATCATTCTAAGGGCATCCAACATTTCAAAATAAGACAATCAGCATAAACTGGAAGAACCAGAGAGCGAAAGAGAGAGACGGGGCATGGGGGGCGGGGGGTAAGGGAAGGGGTAAGGTATGTGAAGAAAGAAGAAGAAGAAGAAGAAGAAGAAGAAGAAGAAGAAGAAAGAAGAAGAAGAAGAAATGTAACAGAAGAAGAAGAAATCTAAGAAACAAAACAGTAAAATACAGTGGATTTCACGAGAATAAGAATGCTATGCCAAGTGACAAAGAATCTCTCTCTCTCTCTCTCTCTCTCTCTCTCTCTCTCTCTCTCTCTCTCTCTCTCTCTCTAATAACAACTAACACCCAAAAGCGTGTGCGCGCAGCAACACACACACACACACACACACACACACACACACACACACACACACACACACACACACACACACACACACACAATCCCACCAACGACGAAAGAAATAATCCAACCGACTTTCTCACCGTGACTAACTCCTCCTGTACGGTGTGTCTTGCGCAGTGAAAGTGTTGCTGGCAGTGGTGATATCAGGGACATGGTGACTGTCTGCCACTATGGTGACCCGAACTCGTGTTGACTGTGACCTGCAGCATGAATGAAAAGTGTTAAGTCGTTGTTTAGTGCCAGAGTGAGCGACTACGATTTTGTACCTACATCGTATAGATATACGCATACATATTGCATATCTGTCTGTCTGTCTTTCTTCTATCTGTCTGTCAGTCTGTCTGTCTATTCGTCTTTCTGTCTGTCTCTCTGTCTGTTAATCTATCTGTATATCAGCTGCTGTGTTGAACAGAGAATGTTTGTGTCAGCATCATGTCAAAGCTGCTGCCCACAGAGGCGTGCAGTCAAGTATATGTGTTCTTCGGTAAGAACGTCGGTCAGAACTGCACTTTGTAACCGTGACCATTTTCCAGTTTATAGCAGCTAGTTTTAGTTAATTAGTCAAGCCAGTGGGTTGCTGCGGACGTCATTAGTGGTAACATGGGGGTAGGTCGTTCACAGGACGCTGCGCACGCAAGATCCCAGCCGGCATTAAACCAATGCTGCCACGGTAGTTCATGCACAGTTCAACAGGCACCCGCGTGCTGGCTGCACACCGAAAATTAGTGCACCAAGACCTAGCTTAAGGACGCGAGTATTTATAGCCTGGCGCAATTGGATCGTTTTGAGAATTTTTGTTGTGTCTGAAAGTTGATTCTCCTCATTTTCTTTCATATGTCCATCAAGGTACAAGCCAGGTGGCTCCAAGCAGACAGTCAGATCGAAGGAATGGGATTATTTTGGGCTCTTGTAGCTGGCGCAAAGATAGGGTCACAGGTGTGTGCGAAGGCCTGAAATATGTGTCAACTAAGAAAAAGGTCATATATTTGATATTGTTTGTCATGTCATCGGTGAAGACACCCAGCCCCACCCACCCCCAAACACGGGAAATAATAAATGGGAAGTTGTTCTTTTGATCAAGTATCAGTTTAACATTAAATGCTGGCTCAAATTTATGGCAGGCCTTGAAACGCTTACATGGATTATATAGTGTTTTAGTGCAAAATCGTAATTGCGGTGTGTGGCCTGCTTGCTCTATGTTAGAGAGAGAAAAAGGCGCGTAAAGTAAAAGTGGGAGGTGGAGGCTTGTAGGGAGGAAAGGAGTGGGGTGGAGGGGGTATCAACATATTATGGACACGGGAGCGAAGACCATTACAATAAGTATCATAATCTTTGGTGGGGGTAAGGGAAGCAAAAGTGCTGCTGTTGCTGCTGCAGTATTGTGGATGGAGAGATACATCTAGAAACAGACAGAAAGGAGGAGGGGAAGACACAGTGATGGGGTATGGATTTGATTAGAGCGCTCAAAGGGTTTAAAGCTCAGAACATGTTTGTAGAGGAAAGCAAGATGGCGGCAGTGTTTTTTTTCCCTTGATTTTTAACAAAGTATGCAAATGTACCTGTCAATACCATCTGCCTAAAACTATCGCCCACGTTATTTCACTGGAGTATACCTCTCCAGAGAAAGAAACTGGGTTTCATTCATAAAACTTTGTAATTTCCCGTCAAGAGCTCAGATTATATTCAAGTCTACACGTCTATCGCAGTTTACCTCCGCGACGATGCGGGTGCATTGTCGTCTGCCCTGACATCAAGGAAGACAACCCCGGCGTCCTGCAGCGTTAGATTCCTCTTCAGCATGATGACCCCTGCCCGCGGATCTATGGAAAAAGTGTCCACGAAGCTGATGGGATCAGCGCTGCTCATGGTGTAGATGACTTCACCATTGCTTCCGCTGTCCGCATCGAAGGCTTTCACCTGTGCGAATGACCGCGCCTTGGTAGGTTAACTTCTCCTTCCCACCAAACACTTTGTATATACGTTGTCAAACAAGCACGAAGATAAGCAGTAGGCACACGCACCATTCCCCTCACCCACCCCATCACCCCACTCACTCCATCTTCACACTTCTCTGATACAGACATAGACACATTTTCAGTCATGTTTCAGCCCAGCCGACCACCCCAGGGCCTTTTCGGGATTGTGACCAAACAGGGGAACTGGAAACAAGCCCTGTCCCTGAAAACGAAGCAAAGATAACAACCTGCACTGTTCACACGATCAGTTAGATGATAGACAAACTGTTCCTGTCAACTAAACAAAATCCCGTTGACCTAGTGCCCCAGAGGGGGCTGTCTGTTTGGCCCAGTGGGTGAAGCCACCCCACCACACACACACACACACACACACACACACACACACACACGCACACGCACGCACGCACGCACGCACGCACACACACACACACACACACACACACACACACACACACGTACGTACACACACACACGTACACACACACACACACACACACACACACACACACACACACACACACACACTTCTGTACACACAACCTGTCCCACGATGGTGGCCTCAAGATCATTCGTTGTGACGTAGAATACGTAGTGTTGACGGTGAAACACAGGACTGTTGTCGTTGACGTCAAGCAACGTCACAGTCACCACACTGACGTCACTTCTCAGTCTCTCCGGTGTCTGGTCCTCTTGTGCGTACACCTGTCACAACAGTCTTCGTGACACACCGGTTTAACAAGAATGGGTATACAAATATGTAAAAACTATGCTGATATTAGTTTTCTTTATAAGCAGTTCTCGTGTACACTCGACAGACATTCAGTGGATTTCAGTTTTTTTTTTTCTCTCGCCTATTTAAAGATGAACAGAGGGGTTAAGGATGGCGAGGATACATCGTATAAGGTCTGAAGACTAAATCAAAGGGCTGCTACTCGAGTCGACCTCATCAAAAGAGAGACGCCTGCAGCCTTGTTCTGGGCGTTTGAGCAACGTATCCGTGAAGCTGATGAACACTCTCGCGAGAGTCCTCATTTGAGTGTATAACACTGAAACGTCTATCCAATCTCCGGCTCTCTTAGATAAGAAGACTGATATCATTTAAGCCAAGCTGTAACATACTCAAATAAGAAGGCTCAAAGCACTTAAAACGAATCTACAAAACACCCAAATAAACAGACTGGGACAACGTAAACGAGCCTATCGCACACTCATGTAAGAAAACCGAGACCACTTACAGCACACTCAAAGGAGAAGACGGGGACCACTCAAATAGCGTATTCAAATGAGAAGACTGCGACCACTTAAACAAGTCTCTAGTTCATTTAAATGAAGACTCAAAGCACTTACACGAATCTACCACACACTTGAATTTTAAAAAAAAAAAAAGAGAGATCAATTAAACGAGTCTGTATCACACAGAGATGAGACGACTGTGAACCAGGACACCAGTTTCAAATACAAACTCTGATACTGACAGTACAGTCTATTAAACGATTGACAGATGAGCTTTTAAACGAGTTACCATTGCACACCCAGACGAGAATACTGCAAGTGTTTAACAACCAAAATTTGTAGCACACCTAAATGTGAGGACAAGGACCGATTAAACGAACCTCAGAGCACTTCTTTCAAAAAACAAGACTGGAACCACACGAGTCAAAGATGCACACCGAGATGAGCCACTGATGTACTCTCACAGCACACTTTAATGAGAAGATTAGAACTACTTCAATGAAACTCTAAACTCTAGCACTCTCAAAGAAAAAGACTGGGGCCTGTTGTAAGATTCAGCGCAACAATATTTAGATGTTGGCTCAGTGGTTCAACTGCTGAACTCATACTTTGAGGGTCTCCTGTTCAAATTACAGCACTGTCTGATGGGTAAAGTAAAGGGGTGAACGATGATTGAGTTATCTACCAAATTAACATGCGTAGCGGTCTATTTGTATATGAATCGACAACGTCCGAACACGCTGAAGATAGAAGATGCACGATAACGATGATGCAGTTCATTTTAGCGCACAGTGTATAACGAAAACAGAAACGATTCGGCCAGCACCACAGCAGAGCATATAGACACTGCCCAGTAGTGGTGTGTACATGCGAGGTGTGCTATAGACGTACGTGCAGGATGAAGGACTGTTGCCTTTCTCTGTCCAGGTTGCCACTGACGTGCAGAATGCCCACACTGCCCTCTGTGCTGATGCTGAATGGAACGTTGGGGTCACTCAAGTGGAACTGGAAACTGCTGTTCACGCCCTGCAAGTGCATATTAAACGGTTGTTCAAACCCCGCAAGATCAGTGTATGTCACAGTCTGGTCACATCCGTCAGGTTCACTGCATATTACAGTCTGGTCACATCCGTCAGGTCCACTGCATATATTACAGTCTGGTCACTCCACACGAAGGCGAGTTAAATTTTGTTACAGTCTGTTCACGCTCTGTAAGGCAATTTTTGTATTTTACGATCTGTTCACGCTCTGTAACGCAATTTTTGTATCTTACGATCTGTTCACACTCTGCATGACAATTTTTGTATTTTACAAAACTGTTCACGTTGTGTAAGACAATTTTAAGTATATTACAGTCTGTTCATGTTCTTCAGGTTGACTGTTGGGACGTTAAATTTTGTTGACGACCTGCAAGGTCAATGCTAGTATTCTACAGTCTGTTCACTTCCTTCGAATCCCCTATATGTTGCTGTATTTCCACGTTTTGCAAATGATGTGTAAGCATGCCTCACACTGTTCTCGCCTTGCAAGGTCGGTGTCAGTCTGTTCCAAATCAGGATAACTATGTGACAGTCTTTTCAGGTTCCACAGATTCAAGGCAAATATGTTAGTCTGTTCACACCCGGTTAGCGTAAGTAAGAGGTCCACCGTCTGTTCATTTCCTACGAGTTCTCTGTAAAAGTGTTGCTAAGTTTTCAGTGTGTAGCAGACTGTTCTCGCCTTCAAAATGCAAGGTTAGTGTCAGTCTGTTCACGGCGTTGCAAAGTCAAAATAAGTATGTTACGTTGTGCTCGTGCTATGAGAGATCAATGTAGTTAATGCGCAGTCTGTTCACACCCTGTCAGCTCCCTGTGAGTATGTCACCTATCCCGGTCGGACCGCCACTTTGTCGTGGTCGGGTAGCCTGCGTGTCTCAGTAATCCCTACAGCTATGTCGGGGCGAGCTTGAGCTCCTAGCTGGGCCACCCAAGCCAGGCAGGCAGAAGGATAGAGACCACGAAGAGCGATCCCTGAGTGGGTTGTGACACTGGGTTAACGACCCAGTCCTGTAAAGACACTTACCTTTACACAAATTGCAGCAGTATTGCCAAATGACATCTTGGTCAGGGAAGATTCCTCTTCAGTAGTCTATGCTGTGCATCGGCGAAAACCTTCGGGACGCCAGCGCGCCGACAACAATGCATAAAGAAAATAACTGATCACACAGTGAAAGCGGGCAGTAATTTTTTGTAATACTCAAAATATACTGCCGAAAATGTTCATCGTAGATGTAACAACCTTTTCTATTCGATGATATTTTTTCACGAAGGAAATGGCAGGAAAGTTGTTATCAATGTTTACATTTCTGTCAGATTTGATTTTTAAACCGTTGTAATTTGAGAGAGAGAGAGAGAGAGAGAGAGAGAGAGAGAGAGAGAGAGAGAGAGAGAGAGAGAGAGAGGTAGGGAGGGAAGAAAGGAGGGACGGAGATTATATAATCCTCATTTTGTTTACTCATGTAAGCCAGAAAGACAGTTCGAACCTGATCTCCATCTAAAGCAGACACAGTGAGAACCATGGCACCAGGCACGGCGGCCTCCTGTACTTGACCGAAGTACGTAGCTCTGGACATGACGGGGCTGTGGTCATTGATGTCATATACAGTCACACTCACGCTGGTCACGGCAAAGCGATCGGACGGTCTGTTGGTCTGGTACGCCTGTTTAACGTTACAGAC
>JADBJO010002281.1:0-37500 GCA_016801955.1 Conus betulinus
AATAAAAATGGACTTCAACTTCAGTCTCTCAAATTTTTTATAGTGCCGTAATGTCTTCCATGCTCCCTCCGCAGCAATTCTCTCCCACAGCTTGTTCCAGCCATCACATGAGGTGTCCTGTTGCAACCTTGCACAAGCTGTCCACTAGGCATGGGATTCACTGTGATATGGTCACTTATGACAATTGGTGGAGGCAAAAAAATGTACTGACCATTAGCACCAAGGAAGATAACAGGGAGATAAAAGGCTGATCAAACCATTTTCTGCAATGGTTGCAGTTTCTAGTTGCAAAGTAATTCATCCAATTCGGTGCAAGATAGGCGTTGACTCAACGCTGATTGGTCAAGGCAGACATGTCATGCCAGACCATTCTGAACGGCATAGCAAGGGAATTTTGGCTAAAAGAACTATGGTCATAGCTTACACCTGTTTAATATACTGTATGAAGCCAAACTATTGTGCAATCCAGTGCGTGGATCACTTGCAGCCATGATAATTCCCAGCGTAACAATCTCCATATTCCTGAAGCACTGAATTTGAAAAAGAGAGTATGCACTTCCTATCTAGTGAGGGGATTAACAAACACATGAAAGGCCACATCGACATGACCCCATCAACTGATGAGCAGTTTGTTTTTGCCTGTGAGAGCACACACCCCCACACTGTTCATTTGGGAAGGCCAACCCAACCAGACTATGGTGAAACCTCAGGATGCTCACTTCTTTCTGGCACCCAGGAGATGTTCCAGAATCTCTGGCAAAAGGCCTTTCCTCACTGACGCCTTGCAGAAATAGTTTCCAGAGGGCGTTTTAATGTACTGGTCAGCTGTCAGTCTGCACACAAAACCAAAAATCTAACAAAATTTGAGAAAAACAACACACCAAATCAAATTAAGAACATAAAAGAATATGTCTACTGCAACCAGGTAGTGGTAACACTTTTATTATTCATGGATGATCTGAATCTTAACAACAACAGAATAAAGATTACAGTAGATGCTAAATAAACACTTAGATCAAAATCATGTGTACGACAGATCTGTCAAGCACTTTCACTGTCTTTGATGTAAGCAATGTCTATCCATGTGATCATGAAGACAGAGAGAGAGAGAGAGAGAGAGAGAGAGAGAGAAGAGAGAGAGAGAAAAAAGAGAGCTATTGACATTAATTTCATTTAATACCGTTAATTACTTATGAAACCAAACTGGTGCCATAATCCTATATGGTTTGGACACAAACTAGCCCTTTATGAGCCTTGCATGTCTTATGGAGTTTTAAAGTACTTGAAGAACCCCAGCCAGTTATGAAGGGGAAAGGCCGGCAATTTTTCATGTATCCTCAAGACCAACTGTGAATGGATGGACAGAATTGGAGCAATGAAAGACTGAAGAGTGCCATATAAGTGTACAGACATAGAGATAATGGATGGGCACTGCCACTTGATGAAGGTTTCTGACAGCAGCAGTGAGACCAGGAGAGTCATTTTCTTGATGACATCGAAGAAAAAGCCACCACAAAGTGTTTTAAGAGGCCTGTAGAATGCAACAGTCTGATTTGACCACAGGGGATACAAAAGATTTTATGAGTTTCCTTCAGCATATGTAACAGAAAACAATGAAGACACACACAGTAACATGTGGCAGAAGCCCTTTACACGTTTGAGCAACAGGGACCTGAAAGACAGAAAGGAAGCCATGGAGGCTGGTAATGAGTTAAAAGCCAAGATGAAATGACCTGATGAACTGGAATGAACAGCTAAACTAACTGTACAGGGGAAGCAGGACATGAATTGTGTCACATTATCATAAAAATTCCTGCACGCATGAAGGAAAAAAAATCAGTCCATGATTTTAAGCAGGTAGTAAAGGATCTGGACATCTTAAACAGAAATCCAAAGTAAACCTAAACTGAATCTTCCACAATGACAGCAAGATGACAGCGAGCTTTCACAATCAACAGAGAAACTACAACAGACTAGTACCAACCATTTTAGTGATCATGACTCAATCCACAGTCAGATAGGAGTGTAAAAAGTGGGCATCATCAACTCCCTTCATATCTTTAAAGCATCTGCTTTCTGTGGGTGTGCCTCTGGGAAGCTTACCAGACAGAGAGAGAGAGAGAGAGAGAGAGAGAGAGAGAGAGAGAGAGAGAGAGAGAACGAGAGAGAGAGAGAGAGAGAGAGAGAAACAAATGGACGGAAAGAGTAGGAGAATACAGTGAAGCGTTCAGTGGAGAGATGACCTGACCCCTCTTTCTGGACGGTCTGAGGGCTAAGGAGCGATGTGTAGCACAGGTTGTGGGCCATCATGATGGAGGGGTACAGTGAGGCAAAATCCAGGGTGGCAATCGGCATGTCGTAGTACCTGCACAGGCAAACACCCACTTGAGAATAAAGGAAACTATGCAAAAGAAAAGGTAAGGAGGGATACCACTCATAGCAGGAGAAACACACACACACACAACACAGGTGCGCGTGCACATGCACACACATACACTACGTGCGCGTGCACATGCACATACATACACTGCGCGTGCGCGCATACACACACGAGATAGACGAGAAACTGTTCATAAAAAAAAAATGCAGAGGTGTGTGAAGGAGAAGAGAAGAGAAAGAGGATGGAGAAGGAAAAAAAGGAAGAGAGATGCGGTTAGGAAGGGGAAGTGGGGGGAGAGAGAGAGAGAGAGAGAGAGAGAGAGAGAGAGAGAGAGAGAGAGAGAGAGAGAGAGAGAGCGAGCGAGAGACAGCAAGAAGGAGGATACAAAGACAGGCAAAAACGACATCAAGTCCATCTGTGCAGCCTACCCTTTGACCCGGTTCAATGACAGTGGCGCCCTCATACTCATCCCCCGGTCTCCACCTTATGGGCAGGAAGCAGCAGGTCCTGTTCCTTGGCCTGAAACCAAACACCTGTCACCTTGCACTTTCCTTGGGGAGGGCACACAACGCTGGCTACTCCCCAGAAACTTTACACCACCTGCTGGGGAAGAGGTAGAAAACACTAAGCCCAGACCTTGGAATCTATTGTACTTCAAACTGAATACTAGTGTTTCACTGGATTTTTAGTTAGTAAGATAACTCATGGCATAGGAACTGACACTACCTACATCTCATGCTTTCTTTCATCACTGGGTATTGTGCTAACATACTGTTGTCCGATAACATCCAAGGGATCTCTTGCAAATGGTTATATCCAAGCAACACCACATTCTTTACAACATGGAACCATTACAATGCAAATGAATTCTGTTACAAAAAAACCCCAACAAAACAAATAAACCAACCAACAACAGAACTATGAACCTACTTACAATGTTTCATATCAATACAAGACAAGTTTTTTCAAGTATTTACATTAGAAACCACTCACAGGGAAAAAAAAATCCATGTAGAACTGATCCTCTCTGTAATGACTATGAAAGTGTCACGGAAAAGAAGTCTTTGCAGAATGGTAGGATGCCTGATACACATGTACATGTACACACAATATCACTGAAGAACTGATGAAATATTGGCGTTTCTTCTACTAAACATTTTTATCTTTATACCATAAATTCATGTAAATGATTCACACTGGATCTACAAACTCAATTGTCCCAACGGATTAGACAACTCAAAGTCAACTCATCTGAGTTGCCTGGATGTCTGACATGTCCAGAGAAACTGCAGCTTGAATTTTCTATAAACATCGATTTGACACCAAACAATTATACCTTACACTAAGCCCAGGATGATCACAATGGCCTATTTTTTCTTTACAAAAATGTTCACCAGCTTGACCTGTCATTCTATGAGCTAACTGTGCTGGGTTTTTTTTTTTCTTTTTCCTTTTTTTTTGGTCGCCGTCTCATCTTCCACACCACTGCAGTGGCATTACCCCCATGCTGTTCATTCAGTCCCCCCCCCCCCCCCCCCCCCCCCCCCCCCCCCCCCCCCCCCCCATCCAAGTCACAACCTGGCCTGACCTACTGCAGCGCCACATGGTATAATCAATGTCAAGTACCTATGAGACAACCCACCAGAGGAGATACTGAACTGCTGCCCTATTACTACTTTGGTGGCATTCAGCGGCACCTGTTTTGATCCAACATACGCGCAGAACACCACCTATTACGCCCCCTACTGATGACAACGACAGGTCATTTGCAAAGGCAGCGTGAATCAGTGTCCCCTTCCAGACGGTGCCACCACATCCATCTAACAACAGAGCCCATGACTTGGCGATACCAGTGATTTTAGCATGAACTTGCCAATGGCACAGACGTAGAGAGGAAATCAGAACTGAGATCACTATGAGATCAGAGCATGAAGGGACACAGAATTACAAACATTTTTTCTTTCTTTAAATCAGTGGGGATGATCATGATATAAATGAAGCTAAGGAGTTCCATTTTGGTATTAAAACTACATGAAAGGGCTGTCTTCTATACCTGTTCTCATCATATACCCGTCAAACTACATGAAAGGGCTGTCTTCTATACCTGTTCTCATCATATACCCGTCAAACTACATGAAAGGGCTGTCGTCTATACCTGTTCTCATCATATACCCGTCAAACTACATGAAAGGGCTGTCGTCTATACCTGTTCTCATCATATACCCGTCAAACTGCATGAAAGGGCTGTATTCTATACCTGTTCTCATAATATACCCTGCAAACTGCATGAAAGGGCTGTCTTCTATACTTGTTTTCATAATATACCCTGCAAACTGCACGAAAGGGCCGTCTTCTATACTTGTTCTAATAATATACCTGGCAAACTGCATGAAAGGGCTGTATTCTATGCTTGTTCTAATAATATACCTGGCAAACTGCATGAAAGGGCTGTCTTCTATACTTGTTCTCTAATATATACCTGGCAAACTGCATGAAAGGGCTGTATTCTATGCTTGTTCTCATCATATACCTGGCAAACTGCACGAAAGGGCTGTATTCTATACTTGTTCTAATAATACACTCTGCAAACTGCATGAAAGGGCTGTATTCTATACTTGTTCTCATAATATACCCGGCAAACTGCACTAAAGGGCTGTATTCTATACTTGTTCTCATAATATACCCGGCAAACTGCACGAAAGGGCTGTATTCTATACTTGTTCTCATAATATACCGGGCAAACTGATCTGGACTTGATACAACTGCAGAAGTCATGTCTTCATTAGTTGTACTGTATTCTTCATATGCACATTAAACTTGCAGCCAATGTACACAATCTGCAAATGACTAAATTTGGTTGACAATCAAATCTTACCAACTCCGTATCACCTTAAGGCTTTCTCCAACTTCATTCGCACACACACACTCACACCAACACAGCCCATGGTCAAATGGTTAGGCTATGGGAACTTTAACTTTTTTTAACCTTAACACATGCACAAACACACTGTTCTCTACCTCTCTACCTTTCTTTCTTCACCTTGGCATGAGACATAATCAAATACTGCTACAACATACTGTCGAAAAGTCCAAACAAATCTTCATTTCCATGAGATTACGGCAACATTGTTGCCACTGACGAGCACATTTAATGAACACCACTGTCAGTCATCTGCTTTCAATTTGGGGAGAAACATCACTGAAATTATCACTGCAGGGGTGGGACTCTCCATAAAGGAAAAAAAGGAAACAGTCTAGGGGGGTCTGGAGGCATGCCCCTCCACCTCCCCACGGAAAATTTTGGGCTGCTACATTCCATTCTGTGCAATCTGGTGCATTTTGAGACTGAAAAATAACAATTTTTAAAAGGAAAAAAGCCAACTTTTTTTTTTTTTTTTTTAAAACACACAAAAAGCTAAAAAAAAAATCAACTATACTTACTGTCTTTCACAACTTGGACCAAGTGTAGATGAGAGGAGTTCCTTTTCAACCTAATGGCACACAGAATTAACGCAAGATGTCCAGCTCCCAAGCGTGGGAGTGTGAATTGTATTTATTTGCACTCGGCAAAGACTGCAGTAAGCAAGGCCACAGGCATTAAGTTTGGCTATGAACTGGCCTGTCACTTCATCATCATCCACCTTACTCTGCAGCCAGTCCCATTTCCACTTGTTCTTCAAACAACTGTCGCAGGAAACATTTTCTCTGTGTGAAACGACGTCTCTTTGACATGTCGCCATTTTGAAGATTGCAAAACCGGAAGGAGAAAGTTACAAAGTTAACTGCGAATCCAAGCCGTTTAAGAATTTAAAATAGTTTGTGGATAAATGACACCCGATATTTTTGAAGACATGAATCACAGATCGCTCCCACAGAACTGATGCGCTGTTACGCAGAATGAACAAGAACTGACCGCGGAAATCTGTGGAAAAATCCCGCCCCTGTCACTGATTTTTAATTAACTAGATGGTCGAATTTTGCAAATATACCCAAGGTTCCAGTACTTTATAAGTTCCACCTGACAACAGAACAGGTGGCAATGAAAACTGTTCGTCACAGCAGATTGTGGAGGAAGGATCCAGATGTTTTCCCTTTGACATCAAAGTTGTAAACTTACTCATGATGTATCATATGAA
The DNA here is from genome assembly GCA_016801955.1 of Conus betulinus. Classification (NCBI taxonomy): domain Eukaryota; kingdom Metazoa; phylum Mollusca; class Gastropoda; order Neogastropoda; family Conidae; genus Conus; species Conus betulinus. The sequence continues at coordinate 6,517 of JADBJO010002281.1, forward strand.
CCTTACTGATGCAGCATATGCCCTCTGTAAATCAATCACATTTCTCAAGATATTCCTTGCAATCGGGTGCCTATCTAAATGTACCCGTCATGCATTCAGAGTTCCTGACTATGGCACTTTTTACTGCTGCGCTAGTGCCTGACCCCCTGCTCATCCTCCACCCCACCCCACCCTCCCACCTCTGACTATGAACTATTCACTCGCTGAGCACATGACCTCAGTGATTTTCCAAGATGCTAACCTTCAGCCACCAAATCTGGAGAATTTTTCGCTTTGGAATCATTGCATATATAACCAATTCTTGCCATCTGAATAAAGGTACTCAGGTATTATTCCACAGACTTTGGTCTGTAAACATGCCCATCAGTCTTCCGAAAGTTTATAAACTCAACAGATGTAAGTCTATGGCTGATAAGTAATTAAATCTCAATTTGCCAGTATGTTTGCAACCCAGCCCCAAGTTTGATCTTTCATCCAATGGTGTGCAGCCTGTCAGTAGAAAGATCTACATGCCAATGTGAAGGTTGTCAACTTGTAATCTAATGGAAGTCAGGCTCTATGAACATACTTTTTGACAGCAAGAAATGTCTGGTTCAGAGATCAATCTTAGGATCTTTCATCCAGTTTTAAGTAAAAAAAAAAAATAACCACAGCAGGCAGTTGTACAGGTTTCATCTGCATAACAAACAGTAAGCACTATATCACATGCTGGTTTCAGAACACAGGCTAACTGGTCTTGTTCAAGGAATTAAACAACCCCAAAGTGCGTTGCTGACCTTTCTCAACAGCTGTGACATGACCTTGATCTGCTGACCCCTGGACAGCAGGCAGGAGAGGGGCACACCGGTGACGCGCGCCATCTCCATGTAGTTGATGATGCTCATCAGCTTCTCCAGCAGCCGCAGCGGCAAGATGGCGTCTTTTAGACAGTATACAGCAAGACGGCGCCGAGTTTGGTCATTCCCATTCTGCCAACAATGGCAAATACACGATACAAAACCCTCATATACGGCATGTAACAGTAAATATTTCAACACTTATTCACATCTGCAACCCCATGCAAAGCTCAAGATCAACATTTTCATTACCTGAGAGTAGCAAAATTGCACCTGTAGCAACCTGCCAAGTGAATGGCAGACAGGATGAACAAGGATGTGCATTGCATGCACACCTGTATGTGTACGCATTTATATACATTGTCTATGCGTGTGTCTTTGCGCACACATGTGTAGATTTAGGTTCTAGACACGTACAGAAGGAAATAGAAATAAAACTTGGTAACCAACCAGAAATGGAGAACCAGTATAGTAGCGGACAGACAGCTGTCACACAAAGCAAAACCTTAACTCCTGTGTGATCCGGGTAAAAATGAGAAGGTTGCAATACATCCCTGGGATAGTAAAGCAGACATGAGAGGAGGAAGGATGGGGGAGGAAGACATGGGGTTGAATCAGAGGTCTGGAAGAGGAATTGAGAGTGGAGTCGGGATGGGACTGGGAGGTGTGTGTGTGTGTGCGTGTGTGTGTGTGTGCGCGTGTGTGTGTGTGTGCATGTGCGTGCGTGTGTATGTGCGTGCGTGCGTGCAGGAAGGGGCCGAGAATGAGGGAAAGGAAGCCTCGGTAAGAATGGAAACGATCAGTCTCCATCTCGAAGCTGCAGGTGTGTATTGCCCAACAGTCGTCAAGTACATCTGCTCTGGCCAAGGAAGACACACTTGTCACCGTTATGCCAAAGGTCATTGTGTCAGTGTCAATTTACCATCTTCTACTGCTGTGCTGTGCTGTGTGCTGTGTGTCTTTGTATGTATACCTACTACAACTCTCTCTATCTGCATGCATGTGCATGAGTGAAAGAGAGACAGAATCTGTGGGAAAATCAAGTTTATGGAAAGAACTGGAGGGAGTCACATGGTTGGTGAGCGTACTGATGCAATTTCTAACCTAATGCTAGACCTGTCTGATGCCTCATCTTAAAGTAGAATATTACCTCTTCCCAACCAGGCTTTCCCTCTCTCTCCAAAAAGTCTATGACAATGTACGCCTGTCAGGACTGACCCATCCCGCATTCACACGTTTATCCTATGAGCTATAATGCTCACTAGGAAGGCGCAAAAAGGCACGAGGAAGATGAAGGTGAAGGTAAGACAGGGAATATGGGAAAGGGAGAACTGAGAAAGAGGGGGGAGCAGGCAGAGGCTGAGGGGATGGGCAGGGGCAGTGCAAGAGCACACAATGGGGTGACAGTTGAGGCATGGGATTAAGGAGCATGCAGGAAAGGGCCGATTAGCAAGGTCAGTAGAAAATAACTGACAAAAATTCACTGTTCAGATGAGCGAGATGGGACCACTGTATCTGTAAGGGACATGGGGATGACAAAGGAGGAGCAGTACGGCTGAACAAATGTGAACTCCATTTTCAATCACTGTCACTGTGAAGTTAAGAACAAACATGGATCAAAAGATGACAAGTTATGGTTCACATATTGGAAACATGGATATTCTTCAGTGGATGCACAACAACAGCATGTGTGGCTATCTTTTCTTTCTTGTTGCTTCAGTTTCATCCCTAGCTATTCGCCCTACTGAGCCAAAGCAAAACATACAGTCTGCTGTCAAACTTCCCAGTAAAGGAATGTGGTGAAAATACAAACTGAATTTTGACTGCCTCAGACCTTTTGTATGTGCAGAAATCACAACTCTCACCAGCTGATAAATGATTGTGCACCTAGAAGGTTATACACCTTCAGACCTGTCTCAGCCCATTCTTCATACTCTTGTTGTGGCATTAGTTCCCTCTAACCAACAATTGTTTAACAAAGGAGGGGGGTGGGGGGGTGGGGGGGGGGGGAAGAAGGAGAATTCACAACAGAATTTTTGTAACTAAGGTGTAGCACCTTTAACTGTGAATGCAGCAGAAAAGTATTGTGATGCTCAATATAGCATGCGTGTTCAAAATGTGGTACTTAGCAGGCCTGGTTATTGTAGCAGTGATCCAAGCATGCCAGTCCACTTGCAAGATGTATGCCCAAACACTGCCAACAGTGATTACCCAATTCTTTCCAGTCTTCCCTATGCACAGTTGCATATATACACGCGTTCATACCATTACAGCCACAACACAGGCAACCACCGCTGGGTTGTAAGAAGGCAAACCATCAAGGTACACACTGAACTGCTGCAGCCAGTAGCTGATGCCAAGTGGCGTCTACTCTGATCCAACTCGACACGGGACACTACTACCAAGTCCTCTACTGACATGAAGACAGCATTCTCCAGTCGAAGGCACCCTGTCCCACCCATTAAACATGCAAACAATCAACACTGACACAAAGCCACAATTGGTATAGAAATGGAACAGAAATTTAAAAAAAAAAAAAAAAAAAAAAAAGTCACCACAAGAGCAGGGCCTGGAAAAGCCGCAAAACGTATTTCAAGATGATCAATGAATGAAGGTGAAGAGGACGATGCCACCACAGAGTTCCATTCATTGGCCTGCCACAACATGACTAAGCTGACCTCCACACGCCGCTTTATCTTTATGTTATAGGCTGGTGTCAACTAGACCATAGAAATACTGACGCCTTGTGCTGGTCAGGTAATGTGTGCAGTGCTCTTTGAAACACACCCATTAAGTGGTTAAAACTTAACTACGAGGATCAGGTCTTCCTAGTTCATCCCAAAGCTCACTGAACTCTGGGCAGCAGCAACCAGGGGGCAAGAAGTCACATCCAACAACACTAACCACTACACCATGTTAGATGGTGAACAGTTCACCTGTCAGCATTTAACAGAAACACTACCCACCTGCAGATCCGTGATGATGGAGTGCTGCACGTCCTCCTTCTGCTCTTGGAGGAAGTGGAAGGACACAGCATTCAGCGTGTAAGAACGCAGCTTGTAGTCACGGAGCAACACCTACACAGTACACAGAACAATTGTAAACATGTGTCCTGAGAGTGCAGAAAGCACTCAGTCTGTTTTTTTCATGTACACTCAAAACATGCTGTTTTTCCTTGTTTTCTGACACCTGAGACAATTGACTGAAGAAACTAAACAATCCATCCTGAATTCAAACTGCCATTTGCCAAGCGAAACAAATGTTTACACACTCTTTTATCCTGGACCCCCCAGTTCTAACATTTGAAGCAGTGATGTTACTGATTGTGCAAGAATGACACAAACATAGTGGAACCTTCATTTAACGTCTCATGTGTACAATGACTCCCTACTCACAACAAACATTCTGGGACAAATCGTTTGTGTTGAGGGAAATAAAACAAAATGGGCTAACTCAATTACTGTCACTATTCAAATTGATAAAACCAAGTTTTGCTTGAAACTTACTTTTCAAAACTTCTTGAAACTTCCAGATTAAAAAATTCCTAGTGATTGCAAGCATTATAAATATTTTGCACCCCAAAATGAAGTGAATGATAAAAAAAAAGGCATGAACAATATTTTTTCAGATATATGTTTCTTTTTCTATCACAAAAATCATAAAAAAAGATGAACATGAAACAATATAACTCTTGCCCAAATGTCTACTATCTTTAAAGCAATAAAATCTACAATCCTGAAGATATCAAACAAAATCTCAACAATCTGGAGATGATTTAGAACACACTTCCATGTTTCCAGTTAGTTCTGGAATACTTGCATCTCTGTCTTACAAAATATGTCAAATCTTACATCCAGGTACATTCAAAGACCTCTGGCAACAGCCGTTCCTACCTGTAACAAATCAAACTGCACACGCCCCTCAGTGTTGATGACTTTGTTCTCTCTTTTGCCCATCTGCTTTGACTGAAACATGGCCTCCTTCACCTTCGACTGAACGTCGCGGATACGACCTAGGAAGGGAAAGGAGGACACCTGCAACAGAACATTTCATCAACGCAAATCTGATGTCCAACAAGAAAATTCTAGGAGTGGCAAATGGAACTAAAGCCATGGCATTGCAAACAACAATTCTGTGGAACAGACAACTTGCAAAAGGCATAGTTTTGTTCTGGATGGTTTAGACTTCAGCACTGGGATGAAGAAGTGTTGGAGGTTGCAATCAAGCCCACATCAGAGAGACAGAGAGATAGAGAGACGAGGGGGGGGGGGGGGGGGGGGGGGGGGGGAGGAGAATAGATGATGATTATTTTTATGATGGGGTGTAGATAAACTCTGAGAAATAAATCAAAGCACACAAGATCAAATCAGTTATATAATAATAAATCCATGCCAAGGATAGGGACAGAGAGAGAGAGAGAGAGAGAGAGAGAGAGAGAGAGAGAGAGAGAGAGAGAGAGAGAGAGAGAGAGAGAGAGCGAGAGCGAGCGAGAGAGAGAGAGAGAGAGAGAGAGAGAGAAAAGAGAGGGTAAATGGCAGCGAATAGATTTTGAATTGTAATTTTTCCGCCCCTTTATAAACTGAATTAATGTCATGTTTAAGATCACGCAGAATTGGGGCACAGTACCCTTTAAAGCCAAAAACCATAGAGTGAAAGATTATGAAAAGGCTAAGAGCATGTATCATATTATTCTCCAGTGGTTTTTATCATATACTGATTATCTGTTATGGAGATATGTGATCTGAACAAAACTTGATAAAGCCCATCACATTCACATAACTTGAATTATTTCTGCCACAAATACTGTTAATGAGTGTGTTACTAACGAACACAAACACTTGCATGACGCTGACCGCTAGGCCTCAGCTCCTTTGCACCTCTGTATAGGTCAATGACAGTACACTCCCTCTGGCAGCTTCCACCTCTTTTGACAGTGAAAGTATTCATGATGCTGATGCAAGAGAAACTTTGATTGGTCCACACTTCCACCCAAAAGTGAAAAACCTCCATCTCTGAACATGATGAACTTATCAAGACAGAAAATTTGCAAACTACATAAAAATCGTTCACAACTCTGCTGAAAGCAGCTACCCTCCCACCCCCTGCCTGTAGGTACTGACTTATGTTTACCTGATCCTAGATGCCTGAATCACAGATACCATGCCATAGCCATATCATGTACAGTTAATGATCGTGTCAACAGTGACAACAGTCCATGCCAACTACCTTGAGGTGAGCAGCTCTGTTGATGAGGTACGGCAGATCAAAGTTCTGAATGTTGTAGCCCGTGATGATGTCTGGGTCCACTTCACGTACAAAAGCTGACCATTTCTGTCCACAACACAAAACAACACACAGCACCCCCTTCAGCATAACACTGTCCATATAGCATTGTCCCTGAACTGGAAACTAACAAGTGTCTATTGGAACTGCATAAAAAAAGTCAATGCCATCCACAAGGGCAGAAAAAATGCATTCTAAACTGACACGGCTGGTCAAGTTGGTACTGATATTACTATGCATTTTCTGTTCTCACTACCTGAGTTACATATTTGTTTAAACCAACTTTTTTCTTTCCCCTGTGAGAAAAAAACATGAGACAGCCAGAAACATTTTTTTACAAACACATGCACACACACACACACTTAATCAAGATGATTTTAACTTGACATCCAAGATGATTTCTAAACTCATCATGGTTATCAGATTACCAAGATCATTAACTTCTGTTAACTATTAGTCTTTATTTACATAAATAGATCAGGAAGAGTGGGGAGAGGGGTGGCTGCATGGGGCTCAGCCCATCTTCCATTACCATATCACTGAAGAAGTACTGAGCCCTTGATCTTGGGGGCACCACTGGCACTGCTTTCACCTCAGGCTTGACGAGTGATCACAACAGTGAGTTAAAACCATCAGCAACCTCCAAGCATACTGAAGATCATGATCTTTAGACAAGCACATTTTTCTCCCTCTCTCTTCTTTTTGAAACAACTCTGTTTTGCACAGCACTTCAGAAAACTGATCTTGTAGTGTGGTACATTTTTGCTAATCAAAAGTTAGCTAGTAATCAGAATCTTAAAAAAAAAAAAAAGGTGTTTGATGTGCGTATATGTTACAAATGTGAAAAGGTCAGTGGTTCTCCATCCAGTGTTCACCTCCAACATTTGGTGCTCCCTGGGAAAGGACAGGACTTGGGAGCCGACTACAGGGGCACAGGTGTTCAGAGTGAAGACGTGCATATGAAAGGGTCAGTATCCCCTTGCTTCATCACCATGTTGGCAATCTGGATCACAGGATCCTTGTCAGCTTCTGGGAACACACCTGCCACCAGACAACACCCTCTGACATCAATCATGCCATTCTTTTTATCTATAATTACCAAGAAAAAGGCCGCAAACATTTTCTACTTTTTATGCTTGTTTAAAGGCCTGCCTGCTCCAAAATGTATGTCCATCTCATTCTCTCTTTTTTCTTTCTGTTTTGTCAATTTAACAATACTTTTCATACCCCTATCTAGCTTGTTGTATTAAGCTCGTTTACCCTAAAACTGCTATCTGTGTACTTTTCAACAAAAATGAGCACATTTCCTACAAAATGTGAGTACACATCTTCCAAAGTTTGGTAAAAGCCGGTTGGAGTGGCTTTTTTCCTTTTTATCTACAGGCAGCACACGACAGAGGGAGAGAGGGAAGACAGTAGACGCATATCTGATCTCTCAGTATATACCGTAAAAAGTTTCTTCAAATACAAATTTCTTTCGAAACCGACTCATGAGCATACTATGGCACAAATTCAGACCCCCTCACCAGCTTTTTATTTTTTGAAAAATATTTCAGAGCCTGTAGTCCAAGCTACTGTTCAAACGTCAATCAAAAGTGAGTTCGTGCACATGAGTTCATGAGAGTTGTCGCTCTTTGAGCATGACGCACAATGGTTACACATTGCAAGAGCAAGAACTTCATCATAAGATTTCCAACGTCCCCCCTCCACTCCCAAATTCATTGTATTCAACATATTTTTGCAAAGCGTGTACAAACAATGACGAAATCATATGGGTAAACAGGGGTGTTTTATGTACCTGCTCATAAATTGTCCCTTGAAAAAAGTATAGGAAAGGGAAAGAACAAGACAGAGATGATAAAATATGGACAGAAGGGATGAAGGTGAGATAAGAAGAGAGATGCAGTTCATTTACCCTGTACCATCAATTTCTGGCATCACAGGCTATTCTCTATAATCTGAACCAACTGTCACTTACACTAGTAGTAGTAATCAGAACAGCATACCTGATTATCAGAACACATCATTCTTCATACATGCATGTATGAAGATTCTGAACACTTTATTTCACAAAATTCAAAGATTTTCTTTTGACCAACTGTTATTTTCCCACCCCCCACTAAATGGGCATATACCCCCAAGATCCTTTTTTTTTTCATTTAGTCTTTGTATTAAAAACAAAAAAAAAATCACACTGCCCTGAAATGGCCGTGTGGTTGGTCAGCTGGAAAATAAAATTGAAAGTCTTTTAATTACTGCCTATCCACCATCACTCACTCACAAAAATCTGTCCTCAGTGGATCAGTGTACTTTCTATTTCCATAGTGTTTTTTTTTTTTTTTTTTAAAAATCATTGAATGTCAACATGCTGCGATTTGAGCTGGTAGCTTTAGTTCTTGTTGGCACTATTTACACTGCCATCAAAATGAGGCGACTCTTTTCTTTCACCGTGTACAGTGTAACTAACAATAAGTGACAGCGTCAAAGGTAGCACATTAAACATAATTGTGAACAATTTACTGGGCCAGCTGCCACCAAATCTGCCTACACATACATGACTGAAATTGATTCCAACTTTGGAGGCGACGATTCACGTTATCCTAAAACTTCACAGCGCAAGGAATTTATCTCAATGACCAGCTGTAAACATCAGCAGCAAACAGACATAACAAAGGCACATCAAATCTGATCCTCTACTACATCTATACACAAAATCTAATGTGATCTGGACTTCTGCTTTTTTCCTTTCCATTCTCTGAAACAGTGAACCAGTTTATATGGTGCTCTACAAACGTAATCTCGTAGTATGGCACATTTTGCTCATAGGTTTTCATACTGCTATCATTTCAAAACCCAAACAGAATTTCTTTTAACTCTGCCAGACCTGTCTACCCTGATATTTTGCTTGATAGTACACCGTTTAAATTTCAGTTATTTTCAAGCCTCAAATCAGATTTTGTACAAGCTAATACACTTGCAAGAAATCATAAGAAAAGAGAAGACATTTATGTGCGCATGAGAAAACTCTCCCAATGCACTCTGACAACGTGCTCTGAACTAAGGAAAGGGCTTTCGGCATGCTGCTTTCTAAATGAACTTTTCCCACTGTTTGCTCTCAAGTAACACCGTTTCTTGTTGAACGAACGTATTCTGGCCATTCTTCAGCCTCCACCTCTTCATCATCGGTCTCATGTTTTCATGTCTGACTAGGATTCACTGCAGAGGACAATACACATGTCGATAAATTGCTGGCAAAATGACACACATAGAAAACACTTCACAAGAGATGCAACTGCTGGTATTCTTGGAATCCGTACACCTAGAACTGTCACACCAAACCTGGTTTTCAACAAAAGATCAACCAGTCCCCATATTTTTCCAAAGCTGAGCATACACTCCTACTCATAGTGTAAACTGCACAAAAATTCAATCAGCATTTGACCTTGTCTGCTTTACCTACCATCTGCTTGTGATCTACTTCTACCTACAGAATAATACAACTATAATATACATGTAATATTAATGGAAAATGTATGATGAATATCAATAATGTACATCTAACAATAATGGAAATTACATGATGAATATACGCAACACAAACTAAGAAAACGCGATACTGATATTCATATCCAAAATGCCATCACACAAATCTGTTCTTACCTTTCCGACCGGCGCACTCTATGTCAAAGCTCAGGATACGAAAGGGTGCCACCTTGGACCATTCTCCTTCAGGAGAGTGTGGGACACCAGGTCTTCCATGACACACATCCACCTCCAGCTGGCAGCGAGTGCGGGGAGCCTGTGCCTGTGTGCTGCCTTTGCCATCTCTGTCAGGATGGTCCTGTTTCTGCCGAACACGATACTTCTTCGCCGGCAGCTGGATCCAGTTGCAACCCACGATGTTACAATCCACCATGAATCTGGTGAAGAAGGCAATGCACACGACTGACGTCAAACTGTCTTAAGAGTGAAGTATCAACCCCCCCCCCCCTCCAAATTTGTCTACCCATAGACTTTTCATTCCTGCTGTTTCCTTCTATCTCTCATTTACTTATTTTCTTCTTTTTTTTCTTCTGATCTTATATGTGTGATTTGTAAACGCAGCAAAATTGTCAACACTGTGAAAGCACCATAAAGTGCTTCAGTACATATTTTCACACAAATCGTTTAGCTAAAAAAAAAAGCAGAAGACACAACAGACCTTATCTATAAAAATAAAAAACAAGTAGAGTAACTCTTGCTCTCATGATGAAATAAATACACGTCCATAACTCCAGATGAATGCTGCTTTTGACACTGAATCGCACAGCAAAATGACAATACACAGCACACACTGTATGTCGAAAAGCAGCAGTCATTTGGATTTATGGGCATGCATTTATTTCATTATGGGAGCAAGAGTTACTCTTCTTGTTTGTTATTTTCTGTTTACTGTTCCCTACATCATTTAAGATTTCTTATCTATATATATATAAATACACATATGATTACTAAATGTTTGACCCCAGTGAAAATAACTCCTTTCATTTCTGTAATGAATTCGGGAGCTAATCTACTGTACGAAGAACATGTTCTTTGTATAGGGCCAAGCCAGTTGGTATGGCATACACAACACTTTGGTATTGCACAAGAAACTTTATACGCCCAAATTGACAGACTCCCAGAACAGGACAGTTACCTAATTTCAAAGTCGATGTTGCTCTCATATGTTTGAAAGCCGTGCGTAGTGTATCCAGGACACTGAAAGCCCTGTTCCAGAAGTCGTTTGGCTGGGGCAATCAGTCGAGGAATAGCCACCGTTATCTTCAGGAAAGGGATCTTTCGGTTGCCATGGAAACCATATATACCTGAGACAGCCAATTTGTTAAGCTTATAAGCTCAATCAGAAACAATGTGGCACCCACCAGATATTGCCTCATGGTGATGATGGCACTGGTACAGCATCAGCCAGGGATGGTACTGAATAAAGAACGCAAAATATGCAAACTTTATGTCAACTTTTAAGACAAAATGGACTAACTTTCAAACTCATGTATACCGAAGACTGCTAATAAATCACACAGACATACACTGTATAACTGCTGGCATCATTGTAGGAAAGCTGATAAATATGGAGAAATGTTGCAAATCAGATGCACAAAATGGAGCAGATCTTGTACTCATTCCCTAAGAGATGTCTCTTCTCTGAAAGTAATGCAAGGACCTTTTCACGACTTGAAAATTCTTTAAACAAACTCGATATTACATGTACACCCATTTTTCTATTTGGAACTGCACTTTAACCCAAACAACTTGCACCCATGAAATGTCTAGATCCAAACAGACTGACGCACACAAACGCCATCGACGACCACAGCAAGGTCTACTCACTTTCCCTCATGACGTAGTCAACGGCCAGGACTGCGTGCACCACCTCCTCCCTGTTGGATCGCATATCCCGCTTCACTATCATGTCCAACGAATCCTGCACAAGACCATAGACGTAATACAGCTGCATCTTGAGAGAACAGTATCTGTACATTATTTGCATATAGTTCTATTTCATGTATATGTAAGTTCGCTCATGTACAGTGCTACTGTTTGACATATTAATTCTTTATAGTAGTGTTACAGATCAAATACAACTGAAGGTAGATCACCGAAACTAGAAGGGCCAATGGGAAAGCGCAGACATCCACACAGATTGAATGAAGCCTGGATCGGCCTTCAGGTCAGTTCAGTCAAAGACAAAATGTTATCACTCATGACTGGAAAACTTCATATTCTATGAAATGTATTACTTTGTCGACAGTGACTTTATACAGTTACCAGCCACCGTGGCAAAGTAATCAGTGTCGCAGACACCAGGCTGGAGAGTCATGGGTTCAATTCCCATCAGAGCCATTCATCTGCATTTTTTCGGCACCAACCCAGAGATGAATGGGCTATGAGCTAAATTGGAAAGACTGGAACTATACAACTGAGAGGCAAAATATTTCACAGGTAGATAAAAGCAAACCTGCTCTGATCCACTAAGTCCTTGACATGTCATGCACTGGTCAATGCAAAAAGAATGTCCAAGTCAGAATGGGAAAATCATGAAACCAAAAAACACATACAGAGGTCAAACACAGTGTTCATTTGTCATGTTTTGTGAGGTGTACTGAATTCCGAACTGTTCTGAAAACAGTTTTTTTTTTCTTTTCGTCTTTTTTTTTTTTTTTTTTTTTTTTTTTTTTTTTTTTTTTTTTTGGTACACCTGAGGCAGTTTCACTGCACTAAAGCTACACATTCATTTCAAAAGGATAACGAGCTTGAATTTTAATGCTGCATCAAAGTAAATGTTTATTTAAGAATCCAGAAAGCAAATTTACATTTATAATCAAGCATGTAATGACTTCAAACTGCACAAACCAACTGCTATTTATCAAAGGAGAGCTTTTCAAAAAGGAGAAAGGGTGATCAGAGAGACAAAGAGAGGGGAATACTGGAGTCCAGGCATACAAAAAGCCCAGCTAGCCAAGTAAGCAGCATCAGGGCTATAACATATCCCACATAGACCAACAGAATGAGACCGGACAGAGAGATGCACCACACAATGCAGCAAAGACACCCACTGACACATTTCCCCACCTCATACACACCCTCAAGAGCGCCCTTCCAAGCATAAGACTCCTCCTCTACCACTCTCTGCCTTTCTTTTCCTCTGTCTCTATTTCTGTTTGCCTTTTCCCATACACACACATACGCACACGCACGTGCACACAAACCTCTTTAAACATGCATTCGTCCATTTACGTTTATGTTTTCATACATCACTGCCTATACATCTATTTATCTTTCATAAAATGTCATCATTCCCGAAGATGATCTATGACCAAAACTTTGAAGATCTTTGTTCCCTTTTTTGTTGTTATTGTTGTTATTTTCAAGTCTTCTGAGCAGCCTCAAAAATAGTTCATATAGTACCCACTGACACACCTTGAACTTGCCACAGTCCTCCTTCCTGAAGCCTGGCTGCGCGGGTACGAAGAAGTAGGGGGGTGAAGCCGTGAATGTGGGCCACCACACTGTTCCCTTCCATGGTGATGCCAAACATGCGGATCACCGGTGTGGGCCCCACTCTGGCTCCCAGCATGCCAGCCATGGGGCGGCCTGCAACAAGCGTTTGTCTCACTGGCGGAAGCTTGGAAAGGATAAGGTGAGGTAATGTTGCTCATAGCCCAGATGACCACAATGGGCCATGTCAGGGCTGTCACCGTGAAGTCAACTCATAAGTCATTAAAAAAAAGAAAAACCATTCATACATTCCTTTGAAATACACCTAAAAACACATCAGAAATTTTGTTTCTTCTGTAAAATCTTAGATCAGATGAAAAATGTTGATCAGCTGCTGCTGCCTCTCCCACCAGACAGATCATAACACAAATCCCAACTTTGTGTTGATGCAGTAAACATGTGACAGCACATCCCACCAGACAGATCATAACACAAATCCCAACTTTGTTTTGATGCATTAAACATGTGACAGCGCATCCCACCAGACAGATCATAACACAAATCCCAACTCTGTTTTGATGCATTAAACATGTGACACCACATCCCGCCAGACAGATAACACAAATCCCAACTTTGTGTTGATGCAGTAAAACATGTGACACCACATCCCACCAGACAGATAACACAAATCCCAACTTTGTGTTGATGCATTAAACATGTGACACCACATCCGCCAGACAGATAACACAAATCCCAACTTTGTGTTGATGCAGTAAACATGTGACACCACATCCCGCCAGACAGATAACACAAATCCCAACTTTGTGTTGATGCAGTAAACATGTGACACCACATCCCGCCAGACAGATAACACAAATCCCAACTTTGTGTTGATGCAGTAAACATGTGACACTGCATCCCGCCAGACAGATAACACAAATCCCAACTCTGTGTTGATGCATTAAACATGTGACACCACATCCCGCCAGACATTTAACACAAATCCCAACTTTGTTTTGATGCGGTAAACATGTGACAGCGCATCCCACCAGACAGATCATAACACAAATCCCAACTTTGTTTTGATGCATTAAACATTTGACACCCCAAACCATACTTCTCTCCACTGGAAATTTTTTTTTTAAAAGGTGAAGAAATGCACACAAAAATTTCGACTGTAGACCTTCTTGGAGTATAATGCCTAAAAGCTGAAACACTGTGTGTATACACTCCATCACCAAGCTTCAGATTGTTTTAAGACATCAGAAATCATATAAACCAGTTGCTGGTGGTGATGATGAAGTTTGAGTGTGATGTACCTACTTTGAAATAATCTGATCTGTGTCACTGTTTTAAGTGAATGCGATTAGCTATTAGCACTGCTGTGTTTACCATAACATACATGAAAGCATAAGTACTTTTTGTTTTCCTTCTTTTTTACAACCTTTGCGAGTGATTACATTCACGAAAGCACAAACTGTTCTGCTGAGGGAAGAGATCATAAGTACTACTGACTGACTGATGTAATTTTTTTTTTTCCTTTTTTTTTTTGTTTTTTTTTCTTTATTTAGCAAATAAACAATTGAAAATGTCATTTCATAGGAACAAATTGATTAAACATCTGTGTGAAAATATTGACAGAAGCTTAGTTATCTATTTAAATCATTAGCTTCCTAGCATTGATGTTATGAAAGAAATCTTACCTTTTTCTTTCTCTTTTTTTGTTTTTGTTTTTGCTAAAACTGATTCTTCTTTAGTGAGCAATCTTTACCTGACAAATGAAGCTTTCACCACTAACTTTCAGCAACTTGAAAAAAAAAAAAATCGGCATGGATGATATAGTCAGTCACCAGGTTTTCATCAACAACTTTTTTGGGGCCTTAGAATTTACAACAGCAAATCACAACACAATGCAATGCATTTCCAAAGTTTTTTTCATGTTGGTATAACTTCCTACTGAAGTAAATAGTGCTAGCTACTCATCTCTATAGTCTCACATTGGCTATTAGGTAAGGTAAGGTAATGCTGCTTATAGTCCAGCCAACCACAAAGGGCAATATCAGGGCTGCCAACATGTCAAAGCCGACTCACAAGTCATTATGAATTTAAAAAAAAAAAAAAAAAAAAGGGATCTTATTCGCACAACTCTTTAAAATGCACCTAAATACACACACGAAATTTTGCTGAAAATTTCACTTGTGTAAACTCTTAGATCACACGAAAAACGTTGATCTCTTTCAGAAGATCATATCAGGAAAGGACATCTCTGAACAAGGTTTACATGGAGTCTGCTGTACAGTGTTTATGTCTCGCATCATGCGAAGTCCCAACACTCTAGAAAAATGTTTCATTATGAGTGGTACATAACATGGAATGGACAACAGAGCTTCTTCACCTTTTAAAGATAAGAAAGGGTGTAAAAGGAGTGGCCTGTATATGCAAATGGCACAAAACTGTTTCTTCTTTACATTGGCTGACTGATGTATGTCTGATGCATGTGGCTGGTTGTTTTATTTTTGAAGGTGCACCTGTAATCTGAAACTCTGTTTTTGTCTTTGTTTTTACCGTTTTTGTGTGTATATGATACCATCAAGCTTAGTGTTAGCTTTTTTCACCAAAAGGTTTGACTTGAATTCTTAAATCTACTCCCTCCTCCTCCCCCTTCACCTCAAGTGGATTGTGTACCAATTTATAAGAAAGCTGCATGCCAGAATGAAGAACAGTTAAGCAGAAGAAACTAAGCCAAAATGGAAGAGCCGTCTGATCTGTGCTCACCGATGTAATGATCAACATCCAGCTGCTGGAACTCAATGTTGTCCACGTTAGGGTCAATGGCAGGAAGAGGTGGGCGGGACCATTTCATACTGGTCTCCTCGTGTTCAGGTCCTGTACCCAACTCTCACAACTGATTACAACAGTAATTTCATAACAGTTAATAACAACCATGAATAGCACTTGACAACCCATTTCTCCTTCACCTGAAAAAAAAACAACAACACACACACACACACAACAGAAAACATGTCTTTATGGCATGCCATGGGTTTGCCTACACCCTATATCCACACAGCGCAGGGTTCCAGGGTATGCAGGATTGCTCCCGGCTTGCTGGTTCTGTGGCTGAGCACAGTATTTCTTTGAATCCATCTGGCACCTTCAGAAGTGTCCCCCCCCCCCCCCCCCTTTTTTTTTTTCATGTCGAACATATCTGATAACTGACCATAACTTTCAGGAAAATATCCATTTTTAAATGATGAAGATATTGCTGAAAATGCTAAATAGCAAATTTGAAGCCAATACCATTCAGTGACATCTTCATCCATGGGATGGCTGGAAAGTCTGAACAATCTTTTCATTCGGCTAAATTGGTAATAGAAACCCTTTCTAATTTGCTAAAAAAAAAAAAAAGTCACCCTTAACACACACATGGACCAGTGAAACTGGGCAGTTACACCTACAGACTCATTATGCTACACATGTGAATACAAAAAGAAGGGAGGTGTTTTACACATATTCATGCATTTGAGAGCAAGGACAGGGAGAGGGGAGGAGAGTGGTACGGAACATGAGCTGACACATCAATGAAATCAAGGGTTGATTACCGAAACCTAGTATCTTGTTTTTTCACTCTTTCACAGAAAATGCATTTGAAAGTTTTAAAGGCTTGTCATAACGTTGAGATTGAAGTTTTTTCTCTAAAAAAAAAAAAAAAATGGCTCCACACTTAGTCATCTCTGGTGTGTGTATTTAGTATTAATATTAAAAGTTTGTGTTCTTCATTCTATTTTGTAAAATATGAGCATACATATGGATAGGTCATTTTCGACAGTCACACATATCCTGTGAGACGGCAGCAAAAAAAGGGATCGCAAGTTAATCTGTTCAGCTTGTAGCAAGGCAAGGCAAAAAAAAAGAAGTGGGCAGCCAAAACCAAGTATCTTGACTGGAGAGCCCTCTGCTGTCATGTAAACAGTTGCTGTGCCTGACTTACTGACCGCGGCTTCATTGCTTCTTGACATACTTGGTTTCGGCTGTCAGTGCTTTAGTGAGAATGGCAGATTCTTGAAAAATGAATAATAGCATAAACAGATATCTTGGTTTCGGCAGTCACTGTTCCTGGTTGTTCATCCAAACTTGTTTACGGTTCTAATCAGTAACTAGATAAATACTGATTGTATTTCAAAAGAATTGCATTGATATGAAAAAAGCATCATGTCCTGAATCTTTTGATACCAAAATGTCAAAATCACCAAAATGTCGAGATGCTAGGTTTCGGCAGTCAACCCTCGAAATGCTCTTCAAAACACATTTAAAGCACTGACCCAAAGTCTCTTGGCTGTCTTCTTCCATCTTGCTCTCTGCATCGATTTCTTCCATTAAGGCCAGTTCTGCCTCAAATAATGAAGGATCATCATCATCCTCTGTGTACCTGGAGTAACACACAACAAAGAATACTTGCAGTCCATCACAATTCAGTGTTTTAAATCAATTCGGCTTTGTATTTTGTGTTGTTTTCATTGTGATGTCAATTCCTAAATATCATCAAGCAAGAAATATGACTGTATGAATGTGCCTAGCACCAGAATGTACTATGAGAATTATCCACCATGGTCCAAGACTAGAGAGCTTTGTGTTGACACTTGCAACTTCTATCACGCAGAATTCTGTTAATACATGATTTTCCATTACAATTTACAGTGGTGCAAAAAGTTTGTGTAGATTAAGGTAAAAAGTTTAAAAAGAAAACTAAAACTGCTCTGAAAAACAAAGTATAAAAAATCTTAGAATCAGAGAAAGGGATGTACCTGTGAACACACACATCAACACTGTTCATGTATAAATCATACATAAAGAGTATGGCTTAATTATGAACCTTCAGGTATACAACAAATGAGGTAATTACCATGCAGTGCATACAGACCCATCCCTCCCCCTTTGCAACAAAGCGGCTGGTCATGAACAATTCCATGTGATACATGCCCTTACCTCCTGGCAGCTAAACATCATAATAGACCTTCTGACATGCAATTTTTCAGTGTCTAAGGGCGAATATTTTAGGATTATCATTATACACACTTCTCACTTGTTTTAACCAGTCTTCTCCAAATCTTTTGTCTTGTGCAACACACCTGTTTTTGATGACGTGATGAGAAAATTGCAGAGATTTACATGGATCAAGAAAGAGGAACTAAAACCCTTCTCACAAAGGATAGAAAAGTGTTGGTGATGGGTGTGTATTCATGCATGAAAGCTACAGGGGCAATCTGACTTTTCAATCTTTGTCAAGTCACTGTCGTAATGAAAGATGACTTGTTAGCCTGCACATGTGTTCCCCACTATTCATTTGTTCAACACACATTTATATTTTTTTGTGCATGAACAGTAAGGAGTTCTATCACAAAAATGTAAAATAAAATTCAAATGATTTTAAAAACAAATTTAATAAGCAATGAGCTAGTTTGCACACCTGTCTGTCCCACTAGTTCTATTTGTTTGTAGATGTGAAAGAAAAGGAAAATAGAATGTAAGTAAATAAAAGACGAGAAACTATTACCATTATCTCAAATGGAAGGAAAAAACCTCTTTGTATGTATACATATATGCGACTCATTTATACCCTGCTAAAAAAATACAAGAAGATGGACTTCAATTACATGACCATGAAGTCAAAAGAAAGAAGCGGACAAAACAGTGCTGCAGTGGTAAGACAATTGGCAAACTCGCTGATTCATCGATGACACTGACAGTAAATCAATAGTAACTACAAACAAAGTGGTCTTTTACAGGATTGATGTGGTACATGTTAGACTGTTCAACTTGAGTTAACACTCACTACTGGTCTTGTGTTCCGTCTGCCCAGACAACCGAACAGATAACTGCTGTTTTTGCACACAATGGGTTTGACCCTATTTATGGGACAATATTGAGAAGAACCTATTCAATACAAATGTTCTGGGTTAGATCTGGTAAGCATTGGGTCAAAAGTCTTGGTCTGTAACAGAAGCATTAATAAAAAAAACCTCAGGAAACACCCCGATCAAATCCATGTGAAACGTTCTTCCAGAGTGATTAAAACCAGTAGCTGTACTGCCTGCATTTTGTTTACAATTGTCGGTTCACATCTTCAGTGCTCGTGAAGAAACAGACTGAGAAAGTGAGCGGAATTGGAAGGGAACATGTACAGGAAAAGTGAAGAAACAGACTGACAAAATGAGCATAACTGGAAGGGACATTTTAACATGTACAGAATAAAACAGGTAGCTATATCACATAATTCAAGTGCCATGTCAACAATCAACACTCAGGCATCTGCCATCTTTTGAACTGTTGTCAAATATCAAAGAATGAAGACACCAGTTGCTAGACAGCAAAGTTACGATATTTCATTAGTATCTATATCACCCTGTTTTTCTTTGGAGGTGGGGCACCAGGCTTGCTGGACTGAAAGTTTCTCTTCTTGTCCATCCTTGAGATGCTGGTGTCACTACTGGTTCTGTGTTAGCGTTCAGCTGTGAAATGCAAATCACGTCACATGACACTGTTAAAAAATTACTGGAGTCCAGCAAAAGCTCCCTCAGCAAAATGAAACAATATCCTATAGAAGCAAATTACCTAAAACAAATCAGCCACTGGTGAAGATGCCATTTTATCTATACTACTTGCTGAAGCCCTGGACTCTGTTCACCTTTCAGCTATAGGTGATCGTTCTTCTAGCAAAAGTCACAATGAAGTTCATAAGTTGATGACAATAAGATGGCTAGGTTCACAGCCATGTGGCCATGTCACATTCAAAAACTAGATTTAAACTGCCAAGAGTCACACAAAGGATCAATGGTAGCTTCACATTTTTAATGACATTTGCATACATTTTGATTTTCTCCCCCTAGATCAATTTAAGGAACATACAACACCATCAAAAGAAGACAGATTTTTTAAACATTAGCTTATTTAATCACATCTATCAATATTTTGGTTACATAAATGACAAAGTTTAATTAAAGTTCATAACTTTTACAAATCAGGTGTCCCAATTACTGCGAAACTGCATATAGATTAAGTCATTATTCTCATTCAGAATTTCTGAAAAATTTCAGTAGGTCAGCAAGGTTTTCCTTCCACTTGATGATCAACATCAATATTCTGATGATTTTGTCTTGCCTGATATCACCAGGTGACAAATTATTTTACTGCTACTTCCAAGACTTAGTAACCGGCGAGTCTGTATCCATTCCGCAGGCCCCAGCACAACACTGGCTCCTTTTGGAAATCATAATCAATTAGATAGTGAGACTTTTTGAGAACCAGTGTAACCAAAGGAATGTTTCAGACAGGATGAAGTGAGGAGTTTGGGATGGGGTGGAAGGCAGAATAAGCGAGCGTGATCAATGCCATTTTTGCTGAATCATCCAGTGACTCAATTGTCACAACCTCCAGTGGCAATGCATTCCAGTCCAGGGTGACCCGCACCGACATACAGATCTGTCTATACTGTGTCCTGCTTGATGGGATGTCAGACTGCAACCTGTTTTCCTGGTGCTCAGTATGCTGTCAGTTACTCATTACTTTTGACGAGTAGTTCCTTAGTCCTCTTTAGAAGGTATTATTTCTTACGCTCTTTTTAAGCTATTCATGTTTGCATTAGTCAGCAGAGATTAAGCACTGTGGACACATACTCTGGTTTATATGCAGTTTAGTTTTACATTCTCAGTCCCAGTGCCCATCATGGTCTTGCTTTTTTTCCCCTTTTATTTTTTTTTTTTTAACCATTATGATATGATCTGCATCTGCCAGTTAGTACCATGAAAATGAATCAAAAACAAGATCTGTGACCAACAGCCTCAATGTGGAGATCCTAAGTTCCCTCTGGAAAAAGGGAAGTCATTTTACTTTCAGGTCATTTAACTGAGCAAATTTACAACAAAAGCTAAATGAAAAACTTGATAAACCACATTAACTTTAGATTGTTATTATCATAGCTCTTATACTTGCTGTGGGTTAGCTTTGTATTGTCATAATCATGGACTTCAAAACTCTAGTTTCGGTTTTAAAAAATCAGTCATGAGTACATAACATTGTCAATTATTTGTAAGATCCGTTATACAAATATCACTGTCAGATGGTCTACAATTAGGTTCACTGAGCTGAATTTGTTGAGCCATGGTTTTAGTTTAAACATTTGAGAATACTTGTAACTTAAACGCGCCAATGACCAGCCTGCTCAACAACTTTGGTTGGAAACCCGATGTCTGCATTTAACTGCGCACTGCAATTAAACAAAGAAATCATCCGGTATAAACTACACCGGTAACCTGTTTAAAGCACGGTGCAGTCTAACTCATAAAGAAGACCATCAACATACAATACAGCAATCACGAACAAGTGGAGTCGAGAGAAACTTACTTGCAACCTAAGGATGTAACCAACAGCAGAAGTCCCGCTTAAACTCTAATGATATCTTTTTGCACAACTGGAAAGGAATATTTTTGTTCTCTCGAACTGAACACGAATAACATCCGTCAGACTACTTCACCACAAAACACGTTAGTAAAAGTATTAAATGGAACAAGAAAACAGTCCAAATTTAGCAGCTTTGGAAACATTTAAAAATACAAACATAAACGAAACAACGCCCGAAGGCCAGCGACTCTGAAATGCGGGCCAGGCGGTTTTCCCAAAATATTTTTAGGCACTCATTGAAAGAATGAAACTACAGGTTTACTGATTTTGAAAAGCCGGGAAGGGGATGGGTGGGTGTAGGGAGGGTGGCGATAGGAGGTGAGGGTGTTAAGCACCCACTGGGCTCATTATTCTCATTTTCCGAACTTCTAAACCTTGAAATTCTCAATATTCTTGGCGAACAATTCGGGGACAACAATGCAAACTGAGCAAAAAATATTACACCCGATACATCTCGCCAAAATCATATTGAGTAAGATGCATGTCTTGGCCTAGAAACTGCGTTCGAAGAATCTTTCTTTCCCACTTCGTTGTTATATATGAGGACTGCTTTTATCAGTAAAGGAGAGACGTGTTTTATAAAAATCCTGCCCCCACACCCCACTCCCACCCTTGGAGCCGCCACGTAAATGGATAGTACTTCATCTTGGCAGTTTTCTAAACGATAGGCCTGACATGCATGACGTTTTATCTTAAGTCCGAGTCTCAGAGAAGCTGCCGGTAGATATAATACAGGCTGAAAGTTAATCAACTTGACTTCACGGTATCGATCGATTCATGACATGACAAAAACATCGAAACGATTGAAAATAATTGCAAATAAGAAAACAGACCTACGAGTTACAGAACAACGGTAAGGATTTTACCACTTCGTAACAACAAACAAATATTTGATTTAAATATATTAAAGTTAATCAGTGTAAACTGGGACATGCGTTTACATTTGTGTGTGTGTGTGTGTGTGTGTGTGTGTGTGTGTGTGTGTGTGTGTGTGTGTGTGTGTGTGTGTGTGTGTGTGTGTGTGTGTGCGCGTGTCTAGGACTAAGGAACATTGGTTTTTATTACATTGATGTTTCATTTGGAATTATCTTGATTTTGAATAGGCGTATTGCATTCTTCCGGTTCATATATTATATTTCGACATGATTTTCCATCTTATACATTTTTTTTAACACTTTGAGAATTTCTCTTTTTTCACTCTTTTCTTTTCTTTTCTTCTTCTTCTTCTTCTTCTTCTTCTTTGGAGGGGGGGGGGGGGGGGGGGGGGGGGGGGGGTGGAGGGGGCGGCACAGTGGAAAGAAGCTTTCAGCTTACCTATTTACCCGCATGAAAACACATACTCTCTCTCTCTCTCTCTCTCTCTGTCCTGGCCAAGAGAAGGATGCAGTGAAATGGTTATAAAACCGGGGAAAACCAAATCAAAATATATATGATATAATCCTGATAAAGATCTGTCTCCCTCTCTGTCTGTCGCCCGCCCCTCACTCTCTCTCTCTCTCTCTCTCCTCCTCTCCTCCCCCTCCTCCTTCTTCTTAATCAACGTCCTAAAATGATGATTAAAAATCTTTCTTCCGTAGCATATGAGATCAAATGACAAAGAAGAATCTCTTAAAAAAAAAAGAAAAAACCTCAAAATCAAATCAGATTGAATATCTCTAACACAGTGTGTGTGTGTGTGTGTGTGTGTGTGTGTGTGTGTGTGTGTGTGTGTGTGTGTGTGTGTGTGTGTTTACTGGAGCCTATTGTACTGCTTAATGTCTGACATTTCCGTTTTAACAATCTATAAGAACCTGTTTCATTGTTAGCTGTACATCATGTGCGACGCATTCCCCCCAAGAGTTCTCCATGGAGGTTTACTTTTAGCAAGGACATTCAGTGGATCTTGTTCTGTGATCATACCAACGTAGCTCTCTTCTTCTTCTTCTTCTTCTTCTTCCTTCACAAATATAACAGTATGGTCCAAAGTGCTGCTTTATGATTGTTCGACACACTTGTTCGTTAGTGATATATGACCAGGTCCAGTTGATGTGCAATATTCTACAGTTATACATCATTTCCATGGCTGGGATTCTTCTCTCCATATTTGCTGTGACGGTCCATATCTCACTCAGGCACATGGAAATGGCATATACCAGCGCATACAGGAGTCTGAGCTCGAGTTCCATGGAGATGCTGTTGTCCTGAACAAGTTTCAGCATGGACAATGCTGATGTTGTCTTTGTTGCTCTTGGGGGGGATTTGGATCCCTCTTTTTACCGGTGATGGGTTCCAGGTCAATGAAGTGATGATCAGTTGAGAACATCTCTGTGTGGACATTAGTGATAGTGGTTTTGTGGCTGGCATGCTATAGTTTGTTAACGATGGTTCATGGAGTATTTTAACGAGCTTAGCGAGTTCTTGTCCGCTGCCTTGCCCGGCTGCACATGTCGTCTGCGAAGCGAAGTTTACGATGGTTCTTCTTCCAATGCTGATTGTGCTGACTTGATTTTTAAGTGTGTGTGTGTGTGTGTGTGTGTGTGTGTGTGTGTGTGTGTGTGTGTGTGTGTGTGTGTGTGTGTGTGTGTATGCGTGCGTGCGTGCGTACGTGTGCGTGTGCGTGTGCGTGCGTGCGTGCGTGTGTGTGTGTGTGTGTGTGTGAGTGTGCGTGCGTGTATGCGTGTGTGTGTGCGTGCGTGCGTGCGTGCGTGCGTGCGTGTGTGTGTGTGTGTGTGTGCGTGTGTATGTGTGTATGTGTGTGCGCGCGCGCGCGAAAATCGGCAGTCTGGTCAGAAACAGCTTCATGTAAGTCAGTCTAGTCACCGTTGACAGAGTCGCCAGATATCCATCGCAAAGGTAGTGACGCGGCGAGAGTGCTGCATTCACATTTTTTACGCCTACGACTCTCTTTATCAAGACAGGTGGAAACTATCCCCAGGCATTTTTATACTTCTCATAGTAAATCAAGGCACATTTTCAAAAAAGACACTTGGTTTCTTTACCGTTTTCCGTGTACGCAGGCTGATACACCTGTGGACACTCCCTGTATAGACAGGCAAGGATTCATCCCATCTACCCAACAAAGGAAGTGGAGTTTTGTGTGTATGACCGTTCTTTTTATCCCACCATTAAGGCAGCCATATACTCCAACTTCGGGGAAGGTGCACGCTATGTGTAACGTGTCATCCATATCAACGGCCAAACCGGCCTTCTCTTTCCGAAAGTTGATGATGGGATTTTTTACATGTGTGCAAGATGTTATGCGTGCGTTCACACATGAAACCTCAGTTTCTGGTCTCATTCGAAGGATTGTATGGGAAATGGAGTCAGAACCAATGTTAACTTCGAGGGAAAAATTCCCCTGTACCGAAATGGCCCGGTGGAGATTCGAACCCGCAACCCTAGGATCACCAAGATCATGAGCCCGGCGCTCTACCACTGAGCTATTCCGGTCCCCAAGACACTTGATGAATTTGCAGATCGAACAAAATTCTTTGATATCGCGGTGAAAAGTCAAGAGAGAGAGAGAGAAGAGAGAGAGAGAGAGAGAGAGAGAGAGAGAGAGAGAGAGAGAGAGAGATGATGATGATGATGATGATGATGATGATGATCTTTATTTCCAAGGGTAACAGATAAGCAAACACATGCTTTTTTTCATCCGGCCCTTGCCCCCCGTAAGGGACTAAGTATGACTACGACTAAGACTTACAAAACTTTTAACAAACACACCATATCTTCATAACATTCAAAAGAGCATTGAAGCAGCGCTAGTTATGACTTAACAAAAAAACATAACAATGGTGATACAAAAACAAAATTCTTAAGATGTGGCAGTTTCTCTGAACTTGTATGCTTTTGAAAGAAACATTGAAAGACCCTCTAACAACCTCAACTGATTGAGAAGACATTAATAAACACAATTTAAATAAACACGGTTGACTATAATACTTAGGTTTGATGAACTTTTCACGAATACCATTAAGAACTGGACAGCAAAGAACAAATGTATTTCATCTTCTGTGCTAGTTTACATAATGGACAAATCAGATCCTCGTTGTTAGCCATTCTGTATCTATAAAGGTGCACTTTTAATTCTGATATTCCTAATCGAAACCGTGTTGTAACATACTGTAAATGTCTATCAATGTTAGCGGTCAAATATGGTTTCAAATCATGCACACTGCAAAAATGGTATAGAAACTAAATCTATCACTATTGTGAATATGGTCAGACCATTTTTGCCATGTACAATCTATTAATCGTTTGCCTGAAAGTACTTATAAATGCTTTGATATTTCCCACTCCCTGATTTAACCAGACATATCCAAACCCATATTCTGTCAAACAAATACGACTTTTGGAGGCCCAGTATTTTTACCTTTAGAGTCCATATCTAGAAGCATATTGTAGGCTTTTCTAGGAATTCTATCATTACACATTTGCAATAACTTAAGCCAATATCGAATGCAATTAACAGCAGATATAAAACAAATATGGGTAGCGATTAGTTTCTCGTATATCATATCATCATTCGGCGTACGTCTGTTTACACCAAGAAACTTTTTTAGAGCAAATAAATGAACAGATTCGCAACAAGTAGCAGCTTTGTCTAAACCCCATAATTCAGAGAGCCGTAAAGTACAACAGGCTGTACTTGAGTGTCGAATAACCTGAAGAATACCTTAAAGGATGTATATTCAAAACAAACAACTTTTTCATAATACATAGTAAAGCATTCTTTGCCCTACTTGCCAGATCTTTACAAGCACCTGTGAAACTCAACCGTGTAGAAAACATTATACCTAAATACTTGTATGCATTAACAACTGGCATATTAATATCACCATAAACCCATCTTTCCCTTGCACCAAGATAGCCCCCCTTACGAAACACAATGATATTACTTTTTGACATATTAACTTTTAATTGAAGTGTACCAGCAGCACGTCGTAAATTATTCAACTGAGTCTGTAGACCAACAGGCGTTTCTGATATCAAAATAATATCATCAGCTAATAAGAGAATAAACAACTCTAAGCTATCAAGAGACAACAAGGCACCATGTCTACCATTATTAATAACTTCTATAGCTAGTTCATTTATAAACAAAGAAAATAAAACTGGACTACATGCATCTCCTTGTCTGACCCCAGCTGTACAGTTAATAAAATCTGTCAGTTTACCTCCACAACGGACTCTAGCTCTAACAACATTATACATGCTTTTAATACACCTATAGAGTTTACCACATATACCATTTTTTTTGTAGTATTGGCCAAAGTATATTTCTATTGATTGAATCAAATGCCTTTTGGAAATCTATAAAAGCAACATATAGCTTACGATTACGAGAAAACTGCTTTTGGATAAGTGCCAACAAAGTAAACATGTGATCCACGGTCGAAATAACCCTTTTTGAATCCTGCTTGCTGTTCCCCGGTTATATTATTCTCATCAATCCATTCTTGTATTCTCCTATTAATAATTATTCCAAATAGTTTACTGCTAATGTCACTAAGGGAAATTCCTCTATAATTATTGGGATTGTCCACATCTCCTTTTTTAAATATAGGCAAAATAATTGATTCACACCAATTATCAGGGTACAAGCCCTCATTAAATAACTTATTAAATAATTTATGAAAAAATAGCACAGCCTGCTGTGTTGCGTGTTTAAATAATTCTGCAATAAGACCATCTGGCCCAGCTGACTTGCCATTTTTTTTTAGTTTTTCTATAGCTAAAGTAACCTCTTCCATGGATATTGGACGATTAAATGAACTATCTACATCAGCATCCACCACTTCTTCATTAACACTGTCACTAACATTCTGTTCTAACAAATTGTGGAAATGATGAAACCAAATATCGCTAGTTATCTTATTCTTCGGTTGTTTTCTTTTGAAAGATACTTTCCGAACAGTCTCCCAGAAGTCTTTTTGGCATTTAACTGAGGAAATCAACTTATCTATTAAGAACTTATTATACTCTTTCTCTTTTCTTTTTAACATTTTTTTTTTTGTATTCTCGCCTTGCAATACAATAAGTCACTCTATCTTGTGGATCATGAGTACGACAGCTAATTCTCAATAATTTTCTAGCTTCTAGTTTACTGATTCGACACTCTTCATCATACCAATCATCACATCTGTGATTTCTATTGACACGTATATGCTTCTTCATACACTTTGCACTTTCCTTTACACACTCATTAAAACATTCAAAGCTTCATTTACGTCGGATTGTATCATATCTATGGCATTTTCAATTTTTCTAACAACATCTACGCTACATAATAGTTCTTGAAATCGATTAGCACAATCATCATTCCATACAAATTTCTCTATAACATGATTTACTTGTTCATTATTGACAACAACATTTTCCTTTGAAAAAACAGCAATGAAAGAAACAGGCATGTGATCTGAGTCTATGCGGTCTAAAACTTGAAATTTACATGAGTCATATACCAAAGCAAGAAGATCGCTTGAAAATAATAAAGTAATCATCAACACTGCAGCCAGAATCAGATATGTATGTATAGCGTCCTCCTCCAGGTCGCCATTACATACTCCATTAACAATACACAAATCCAAGGCAGTGCATAGATTTAGCATCAGCTTTCCGTAATTATTTAATGTACAGTCTTCAGAATTACGATTAATACTGAGAGAGTGACTATCACATTGTCTATCAAAAATGTTTTTTTCCCGAAAAATCCTGAGAAATGTTGGATGTTCTGCTATTCAAGTCTCCATTAATTATGACATACACATCGTTTCTTAACAAACATTCTATCAAACAATCTTCAAGTAAACTAATTCCATTTTCAACATCAAAAAAAGTGTGTAAAAAGGAGAATTTTCCGGATGAATGTAGCAACAAAAATACAAAACATCTTTGTCTGTTCCAAATAATTTTTTGTCAATTATAAATACACAAAAATTGGAATGGTTTGACATCAATAGCGTTTACAAAAGGAGATAACTCTTTCCTAATCAAACAAACAATTCCACCTGATGCTCTCCCCTGTCTACTGAATTTGACAGCAGGTTTGCAAAACGCATCATAGTCAGAAAATAGATTATCAAACTTCCACTCATCAAGAAACGTTTCAACAAGACAGACAAAATCAAACTTAAAAAGAAATGAAAAGAAATCTGGATCGGCAAGTTTTGACTTTATACCATTAATATTCCCATAACAAAAAGAAAAGGGTTTGTTTTCATTATATGTACACTCTCTCTCCTTCCCTGCCTCGCTCTCTTCCTCATGCACGCACGGGATTTCCGCAACTGGCTCTGGCTGGTTACTGCAACTCACCCGGCAACTGTCAACACGAACATCGCTGTCCCTGCCTGTTGCTGTTGACGAGATTACCGGTGTTCTTTGCTTTTTGGTGATCCCCTACATGTAATGTAGCATGAGGAAGAAAATCTGGCCGGCCAAACCCCTATCTATAATCCTTGAGCCCTCCATGTCCATCAAGGAAATA
Organism: Conus betulinus; assembly: GCA_016801955.1. Taxonomy (NCBI): domain Eukaryota; kingdom Metazoa; phylum Mollusca; class Gastropoda; order Neogastropoda; family Conidae; genus Conus; species Conus betulinus. The sequence goes on from JADBJO010002281.1 coordinate 35,542, forward strand.
CGATCTTCCGTCAATCACTAGATGATCGTAAATCATAGTGGCTCTCTTCCCGTCTGCTCTTGCTTTTTTCAAGTGTGGTGAAAGACCACGCCTGATTTCCCTGATCCTGGACGAGAATCTTCTCCCACAAAGACATTGCTGCCTTTCAGGTTTTTCTTTCCTTTCAGGATGTTAACTTTATCCTTGTAAAAGGTGCAGCAAGCAATGATGGGAGAGTCAGGTTTGGCACTGAGTCTGTGAATCCTGTCGAACTCTACCTTCTTAGTCATGTTTAGCTTATCAGTCAACATAGTACGTACTTTCCCTTCACAGTCATCGTTTGTCTCGTTCTGGTCCCTAGGTATGCCATAAAAAATCAGATTATTACGTTTTGACCTCCCCTCTAGATCATCAGTCTTTCTTTCTAACTGCTCAACTTTACTCAGGAGATCAGCGTTAGCTTTGGCCAGATCTTCATTTTCTTTTTTCAAGTCCGCCACCTCATCTCTCAAATTTTTCACATCAGACTGCAGGGCTGAACACTTTTTCCAAGATCGTCAAACTTCTTATCAACATTGTCAAACTTACAGTTCATGGTGGACAGTACGTTCTGCAGAACATCCATCAACTCTGCTCTTGATGGTTCTTCTTGAGGGGGGTCCCGCGCTGAGGAGGAAGAGGTGGTCGCCTGCGCCCGGTCTGCGGAAGCAGATCCTACCCTGCTCCTGGTGTCGCGCCTGGTGCTGGTCAGCATGGCCTTCAGCGTCCCAGAGTTGTCCTTCTCAGGAGGGGGTGCAGGGGGGCCAGGATGAGGTTCCACGTCCCCCCGACCTCAGCAAAAGGAGCCCGCCCCAAAACAGGTAGGAGAGGGTAGTTGCTGGCAAAGTGACAGTACTGGACACTGATGCTGGACGCCAAGGTAAACAAAAACAACGGAGCGCCGTGGATGTCGACTTGCTCAGTCAGTGTCACAATTCACACCCCCCAGAGAGAGAGAGAGAGAGAGAGAGAGGGGGGGGGGGGGGGGGGCGGGAGACGGAGAATGGGTATATGGGGTGAAATTCATCCGAACGGTAATGAGCAAGGAAGACTACAAAATGGAGGAAAGTGGTGGCGATGAATTATTGGCCAGGCAGTTTTAGGGGAGTGGGGAAATGATCGGGGAGGGGGGGGGGAAGGGATAGTAAAGAAGTAGAGGGACGGGGGGGGTGGGGGGGGGGGGGGGGAGGGTAGAGGGTCAAGGCCATGAAAGCGCTTCCACCCGGTTGAAGCTGGTTTGGTTCAGTCCTTTTGTCTGAAGGTGTCATGAATTATTGTACTGGGGAGTTTTGCTCTGGTTGTTAGTGCATGTAACCATGGAACCCTCTGACAAACCTGTCCAAGCCATAAGAGAGAGAGAGAGAGAGAGAGGGAGAGAGAGAGAGAGAGAGAGAGAGAGAGAGAGAGAGAGAGAGACAGACAGACAGACAGACAGATAGAGACAGAGAGAGAAGGCTTTTTAAAGATACAGTATCATCTAACAGCCGGAGGCACGGGGCTATTGGCAAAAAAAAAAAAAAAAAAAAAAGGAAGACAGAAAGGAGATAGCTTTTCAATCAGTAAAAACAGTGTGAGGATTTACAAAAAACAAACAAACAAACAAACCAAAAAAATAATAATAATAAATAAAAACCTTACAGCCAGAGGCGCACCCCCACTCCCTATCACCCCCCCCCCCCCCCCCCCCCCCCCCCCCCCCTTCAAAAAGAACATTAAAAAAAAACACCACGTGGTCCGTCTTTGATTTTTCTCCCACTTTTCTGGTGATGGCGCCTGTGTAGTAGTACATCTGAAGTGGCCCGGGTGCCCATACCATGAAGTAGTACATCTGAAGTGGCCCGGGTGCCCATACCATTCCCGCCTCCCAAATCGTTTGTAACGATTGACAAATGTTGACAACGAAAGCAAGAAAGAGGGGAAGGAGGAGGCGAGGGGAGTGGG
>JADBJO010002281.1:42500-107500 GCA_016801955.1 Conus betulinus
ATGGCTGTCCACACACACACACACACACACACACACACACAACGCTTCTGAGACTGGGCGCAGAAGAGCATGATCCAAAACAACTGGTCCCCCTACTGAGACTGGGCACAGGGCAGCAAGGTCCACAATGAAGAGCACCGGTGAGCCGTCTGGAGGGAAGACACCAGGGGCCGTATGCACATGTCGTCGGTAAACTTACTTCTACAACAAGATCACCTCCAGGGTACAAACCCTGTGGGTTCAGCGCAATCTACCTTCGTATTCGTATTCTTTGGGTTTTGTCTCGGTTTCTACCTGCGAGGTGGCCAGAGTGCAAAGGGTGAAGGTCAGATAAAAAGAGGGATTCCCTCCTTCTGCGCATGTCTTGAATAACCGCAGACGTTGTACCATAGATATGTAGTGGGGGGATACCTACATATCTATGGTTGTACGCATGTGCGTCGCTTCAATGTTGACAAAATGGCTTCCAAACAGCGTGCCGTCTGCTTTACAGACGCGGAGGTTCTTGTCCTCTTGCAGGCCATTAGAGATGACCGACAAGCACTAGCAACATGATCCGTAAAAAGAATGAAGCGTGGGCGAGAGTTGCAGCTGATGTGTCAGCCTTGGGCGTGGCGTTGCGCACAGTGACGGGGATGCGCAACAAATGGAGAGATTTAAAGGAGGTGTTGTGGCAGAAGGCTGCTGCTTCGAAGACTGGGGGTGGGCCTCCGCAAACTCCACCCATTCACTGACTTACTGAACGCAATCCAGGGTGAGGGCTCTCAGCACTGTCATTGCAGGTATGTAGCATGTACGCTGGAATTGTGTTTATTTCAGTGTTTGTGCTAATGATTTTGGGTGTCAGTTACTGTTCTTTGTGATATGTATTACTGTCCATCTGTCATTCTGTGCCTTGTGTGAAATGTGTAACTGTTACTGTTGTCATTGTCACTAGTCAGTTTAATGTCAGACTGTGACAACTTTCATCATTATTTTTTTTTTCTTTTGTCAGGCTAACATGACACTGTAAAAGTGTAATCAATGATCAGTGTGTAACTGAGAGTGAGACTGACTCTCTCTGGCTGTGTGTGTGTCATTGTGTCGTGTCTTGCGTGTGATATGATTCCTGCAAAGCCCCCCCCCCCCCCCCCCCCCCCCCCCCCCCCCCCCCCCCCCAAATGTTGGGCTGCTGCTTAGTTATCTATCATTTAGCTAACATGCTTTCATAGTTTCCCAATCATGACATGATATATGATAGACTACAAATGAAGTAGAAGAACATTAGTCCTAATTGATAGAAAGTCTTGAAATCATACCTTTTCTGTAGGTCTAGAGTGTGGATTATTGGATTACTACCTCCAAAGTGAATTGTGAAGTAGTCAAACTACCAATGTTTGTGATGATTTTTTGTACTAAATTATACAAATAGATACTAATGATGTTTTTCCAGTATAAAATGAAGGTGTTCCTCTACTGATATGCACAGTTATAATATCTGAAGGAATTCAAACAAAACAAGTTATATGATGTTACATGCTAATACTAAAGTGCATTTTCTTGTGTGTGTGTGTTTTTTTTGGGGGGGGTGGGGGGGGGGGGGGTGCTCAACAATGTCTTATGATTGATATTATATATTTTTTTGTCTTTTTCAGTGCACGGAACAGATTCAAGCAGCACCTAGACTTGAGAGTGCGAGTATTTGCCTTTTCTTAATTTTTTTCTTTCCAACTATTCATTCATCTGCTACAGTGTAGTGAAACAGAGGCACCTGTCTTGTCAGCTTTTCTCTGTATTGTACCTTTTATTGTGTTAATAACCTTGAACTCAAATGTTAAACTGAATCACAAATAGCCTAAGCACATACACATACACTTACACAAACACATGTGTATGTTGATAGTATAGATATGTTTTCAGTGTTGTGGAGCCCATGGGTGATACTACTACTTCTTTCTGTCCCATTGTCAGTCTCCTTAGACTTCATTTCCTTTCATTGTTAGCAACATTTGATGATTTTATGCTGCTTCCAGAAAACATTCAGGCAAAAGCTTGTGTGATGTGAGGATTAGAACTGAGGCTGTGAAAACACAGTATACACACACATATTTCAGGTTTGGTTTTATAGCATTGGTTCAGTTTGTAGTTGTACGCTTTGAAGCCTTTAGCCTGCTATTTTGTCACTCCCATGAACATGCTTTGAATATTTCTGGCCTAAATCATTCTAGGGTAAAGTTTTTTTTAGTAGATACTAGATATACTGTGACCAATGTTTGTCCAGTAGATATATCAAGGTGTTGATGGTTTCCGCTTTAAACAAAGTGATTACATAGACCTACTCTGTGATAGTATATATTGTAGTCACAATGTCTTCTTCCACTATGTTATAGGGATTACAACCCTATTCTTTGGCCTATTACATGTGATATTACTCTAGCAGTATAGATCAGCAAAAAATGTGGATTTACATACTTCCTAAATTGTCTTCTCAATGAAACGAGCAAACTAATGTATTACTGTTAGTGCATTCATTGATAACTATTAATCATTCTCAAGAGGTGAAAGACTGTACAATAATTGATAAAATATATTTTCCAGCAGGTGAAAGATATTTTGAAATTTTGGAGATGACCGAGAGAGAAGTGGGGAGGAGGGGTTATATTGGATCAAATGATTTAATCAATGTGTTGGTGAGGTGGAGAGAAAGAGAGAATCTGTGTGCACTCCATGGTTGTGGTCAGTATCTGTGTTAGAGAAAAAACTGAATAATTTTGCAGCTGAGCACTTTACTTATGTATTATCTTTCTGTCTTGTTTATTGTGTGTTTTATTGTTTGTTTTTTTATGTTACTGTTACAGCCTATTGGTTTTCTTGATTTTTTTTTTTAGAAACTTGCTTCATGTATGTTTCAGCAAGAGACTGTGGTGTCAAGAAATCCAGTGATACCCAAGAGGAATATGTGTCAACAGGTAATGAATACTTGATTTTCTTTTTTATTATGTTTTTTTTTTAATTGATCAATAGCATATTCAAGCTTTTTTTTGCCTAGGGTCAAGTCTCCACTGGACCTCTTAGGGCTGCAGTCTGGATGCTATGTGCCAAATGTGGTGCTGATTGGCTCAGAAATGTGTTCACTGTGGCTAACATAGCAAGTTTGAACCTGTCATATTATGAACAGAGACATAAGATTAGAAACTGTGCTTTGGCGTTTTTGTTATTTAAGTGTGAGAATCCCTCTGTCTTAGTCAGTCTGTGATTAAGACTGAGCATAAGCTTGTTCTAGCACTTGAATATTTCATGTAGTCTTTGCCACATAAAGCTGCTGTGCAAAATGCAGGTATGGCGCTCATTTAGACACCATGGAATTTATTTTGTATGAAAAATTTTTTTTTTCTTCTCAATTTTTTTTTTTTTTTTTTTGGGGGGGGGGGGGGAGGGGGTGTTGTCTGCTTATTTTTGAGGCAGTTATTTGCTACATATGCAGTATGTCTGTTGCAGCGGGAGGTGGTGCGGTGGCATCAAGTTCTGTGGTGGTGTCAAGTTCACTTGTCACAATACATGGTGTCGACTGTGTGACAGCAGGTAATGTTTCTCTTTTCTAATGTTATCAAGGCTTCTTTAATACTATACCCATCGACTTTTGCAAAGGATCACATTGCCAAACATTGGAAAAAAAACCCAAACCCACTAACTTTGGTAAAAACAAATAACCACATTTCATTCTTCTTTTTCTTTTTCTTCCTCTTCAGTGTGGAGGGCCCACAATCCAACTTGATTATTCTGGCACATATTCCTTCTACTCCTGTTAGGTAATTTAGTAAACAAAAAGAAGAAAAAGAATGAAATACAGATGTATATTTGAATTAAAATGAACTAGGTATCAAAAGTGATTATTTTTCAATTTGATCCTTAGCAAAAGTGGATGAGTATATATAGTAGGCTACTGTATATATGTAACTGAGCGGCCCAGTCGCTCAGTTTGACTGATTGGACTGGACTGTGTGTCCATATTAATTCCACTACTACCAACCAAATTGGGTTTGCAGGTATCAGTCAAATATAAATTCTTCTTAGGAAGCTCTATATGATCAGCCAAGCAGGGGGTCCCTACTCTTACTAGTGCTACAAGAATGTAATGTTTGTACAATAATACCATAGTGATTTGATAATAGTAATAAAAGATGCTACAGTACATAATATTTTGGTTTAGTTATGTACATGTAATAAGTAAATAAAGATAGTTTGTATAGTTACAATTATGCATTGACTGTGAAGGTAATGTTTTTTTCTGGCAAACACAATAATTTTTTTTTTCTGGATAGATATGGTTTTTAGTAAATGCCTCATTCATAAGTCATTGTTTTACATTTCTTTTAAGGCACTTCTTGATTTAGCAGTCTTTAGACAAATATTCAATAACAAATCTGAAACAAATGATCATGATCAATTTGACAGGATCTGATCCATGTGAGGTGCTCTTGGCAAGCAGCAGCCCCTACCGACCAGCCTCAGCCAATGCCAGCCTCTCCCAGGAAGGTATGTGCACATTGACTTCATTGGCTCAATTGTGTTAGGATGCCTAAGGCCTATAAGAGTAAGAGAGAGAAGAGAGAGAGAGTGAGAGCACTGGCCATGAGACTACTTTTCTCTTGCATTCAGTCAATGTTGCTGAGGAGATCCCTTTTACATTTGAGACTGTACAACAGGTATGGTCTGAGGTTTTATGTTACTCAGCAGACAGACCTCTATATTTTTGTACACCTAATATTTTGGAAAAGTAGTTGTAAATATACTATATTTTTTTCTGGAACTGACCCAGACATTTTAGACCAAAAGACATAAAAATGGTTATATATTGAAACCAAAACATGACGTCAATAAATATCTATGTTAAAGCTGGATATTTGGACATTGAAATAGTGTGCACAATGTAAAAACTGTGTAACTTTTTATATGCTACTTGATAAAGGCGAACAAAGTTCACATACACTTTTAATTCACATTTTCCACATATTTATAGCAATTTTTTGGGGGGGGGGGGGGGGGGGGGAGGGGGGCAAAAACTCAGCCTTTGAATGTGATAAAATGTCTGTGGGATCTTTCACCTTTGTGACAGAATCTATAATGGTTTTTCTTTTTAACAGATGAAATGATCTTGGATTTAGTGGCAGCCAGCTCTGTATCCACACCAGTTTCAGGTGCAAGGAAGGCAAGTCAGGAAATACCTTCATAGTTGCAGGATATGGCATGCAGGCATAAAAACATTTACCACCAAATACCCATTTTTTTGAAACACTTTGTAATGCAGTTGGGATCCGTTAATTGACTTAAGGGAACCTTATGCTTTAAAACCGCATGTGTGCAGTATTTTTTCAGGAGGTTCCACTTCACTATCACATTCTCTGTTGTCTCATTGGCTATTTTTCTCTATTTTCTGCCTACCATGGTCTTCACTTTCATGAACAACACTGCAAGTGCCCTGTTTCTCTTAGGCCTGGTTGATAGCAGAATATAATAGTGTCTGTGATGTGTTATGAAAAAAAGCATAAAAATCAGCCCTGTCACAGAGTCCCACACTGAAATTGAACTCCATAGCACTGAAATCACTATCATCATTGCATTTAGAAATATGTCACATGATCTTTGGTGATACTTATTGGAGCATGGCTCTGTAACAGCAATAGGGGAAAAAGGCAAAAAAAGAACCCCAAAACAACTCTGACACATATCCATCCAACTGGGGCTGATCACCCGGCGACAATACTTTTTTAATTTTTGACGTTTTTTTTTTTAATAACCTGTGTATGTAGAATAGAAAAAAGACATTTGTCTGAATGAAAATCTGCGGTGTACACTCTTAATATCTCATTACTCATTGTCAGTTCTTTCTTTCATGCAGTTCACTCTTGAACCTCATCCACTGAGGCAAAGTCAGAATGTAAATACATTTTATACAGCCTTAAATGAAAAGAACAGACACAAACTACAGTTTTTTAAAACAGTGGATATATGTTTATTTATCAACACAGCACATATAAAATTAACAAAGCACAAACACAAAAGAGTAGGTCAAGTACAAGGTATCTAAAATCATACATGCCAGCACTATGAATCAGTAATCATGTTGATAGAGAATCACTGAATTCACGGGCAATACATTCCACACACTTCTCATCACAGCTATCGCTGTCTGAAAGCACTCCTCCATCAAACTTTCAGAAATTGAAGCAGTGGACTCTTCAATCCAGCAATCCCACATAAATGCTTATGTTTGCACAAAAATCACTAGAAAAGCCAAATATTGGTGTGCATTAAAAACTTGTGTCTTCTTATTTCAGGCATAGCCATGACACCGACTACCCGTGGTGTGAAGAGGAGATCCGATGCATCAGAGAAGCAAATGAAATATGATGCTGGCTTACAACAGCTAAGTGACAGCCCGGTGGGAAACCGACAAATGTAGGAGAGAGTTTTTTTACAAGAGTGAAACTGCTCTGATTAATGTCCGAATAGAGAGAGAACAGAGTGCAACTGCTCTGAACAATCTACGAATTGAGAGAGAACAATTACAAATTCAGAAACTTAAACGAGAGCTTGGTTTAGAGTAACACTTGATTTTACGATTTGCACAATTGTAAGATTGCTCCTCCTCACATTATTTTTACAGAGAGTTGTGACATGTTTAGTTCTCAAGTAATGCTTGACAGAAAGTTTTATGTCAGTAATTCTTGATGTGGTTTAACAAAATTCTTAGTTTTATTTCTCTCCAGCAACTATGGATTGCACCTAATTTCTTGTTCCCTCATGTGCCTGAAGAATCATTATTTCTTGAAATTCTTCTAGTGTTCCACTGTTTCTAGCTGTTGTATCGACTGAGAAATAACACTGTCTGAAACTATGCAACCGTAAAATATTGCTCGATGAACCTCTCTGTCGAACTAACTGACCCGCAGCCCGTCGCCTTCTTTCAGTGGGGTCGTGCGCCTGTGGGTTGGCCTGTTCATCCACTTCACCTTGAGCATTCACTTCTGGACCTCTGTGGACATCATCTTCTGGAGCGTCTGGTGGCAGGTCAATGTTGTCCGGTGGTGGCAGGTCGATGTTGCTGCTTCTTGCAAAGTTGTGCAGGATCAGGCAGGCAGTGATGATCTGGAAAACCAAACAGAACATGTACATGTTTCCATGAAATTTGCACATTTACATGTATGGCATATGTGTGAACCTGCAGTCAAAGATTTAAAAAAAGCCCCCTTAGCTTTTTTAAGGCTGTAAGGACAGTGACCTTTTTCTTGGGTCTAAGGCTTGGCATAGTGTGGTGGGGCCCAGTTCTCTCCTTTCAACATTTTAATCTCCCCCAAGAATAATTTTTCAGTCAAGCACCCATTTGCGCCTGGTTGGATTTATGAAAATTTGATTACACTGCCTTTCCTATGGATACACTAACAGTGCCATAAATTTCAAACCCAGGACTTCTTGCTTGTACCCCCCAATGCTAAACACTGAACTGTGGCAGCTCAAAAAAAAAAAGCGAAAGATTCATTTGTTCATGAAAAATGTTTATGCATGTTTTTCAAAATGTGGCTCCTCGGGTTCAGAAATTTAGCTCGCAATATAGTGAAATTAGGACTACAGTCTTGTAACATTAATTTTTCACAGGTTTTTTGTGCATGTAATGATTCTATTTTTGTTCCACATGTTCTTCTTTGGATGCCCATTACTACATCCATTGTATCATGCTGAGGGTGTATGCAACGAATATGGCAGTGTCGAAAATATTCTGTACACAGCTATATTTTTTTTTTCATATGGGTGCTGTTCTTAGCCAATCACATACTTATAGGCAAGCTATGGTATTTTTCTTGATTAAGGTAGTTACATTATTATTTTGTTAAGTATTGTGCATTCTTTTTATTTTAACACTTTATTTAGGTGAGTTTTTTTCTGTTTGTTTCTTTGTTTAATACTTTCTTTCACTTCAGTCTAATATCATGTTTGCTGAAAAGGCTTCAAATACACTACTAAACTGAACTGATTATGAGTTTGATCCTGGTGTTGTGTGTTGCTGGCTGTGCATCTGTAATCTTCTGCCTGTGTCTTTCAAACTTTGATATGTTGGAATGGTGTGTGTGTGGTGTGTGTGTGTGTGTGTGTGTGTGTGTGTGTGTGTGTGTGTTCCTCATGCATGGCCACAGTTCTCAACCAATCATAACCGGGGTATCACTATCAAGCAGAAAGAGGCATGCACCCCACAGCCATAGCTGTACACCTAAATTTTTGCTTCATGTTCCACCTTCAGTCATTTCAGTTGGAAACTGTACTATGTAAAACTGAAAATTGTTTTATATGCTGTGTATCACCACCCTTTTTGAAATGAACATATAGCAACAATACTACTTGATCTGTTCTAAACAACACAAGCCAAAAAATAAGAAAAATACAAAAGCTTGTGCAGTCATCTATAACGGATTTGTAATTCTTAGTCTGTTCAGTTCAGTTGCATGTTACATTTCAAAAACAAAAAACAATCTTACCTGCACACTGATTGAATGAAAGTTTGTGCGGTTGACATATTCCTGTTCCCCCTCCGTTGGAGCCTGAATCTTAACATGGGTTCCATCAATGCACCTGATGATATTTTGGAAAACCTGGATTCATCCTGAAAAAAAAGCAATAAAACATTAAAAGCATCCTAACACTTATTTGATGAAAGGTCACACACACACACACACACACACACACACACACACACACACACACACACACACATCCCACACTAAACAAATGAATAATTGAACTGGGTCCTTTTTTGGCAACTGTCCCATAATGGACGCATTAAAATAATTTAAAAGCTCTTGTTTGTATGGAATGGCCCCTGGACCAAGACTGACGGTGATGTGGACGTTAAACCCGAAATAACAACATCCCAACCCATACTCTCTCACACAGTGGCACAGACACATACACACTGACACAGACTGAAAAAGCAGCTTAACTGAAACAAGTTTGATACAACTATTAAAAGGCCATAAACATGATGAAGTCACACTCACACGCACACTGACACTACAGTGATACATACAGGCACGAAGACAGATTTAGCCTACACACACCAAGCGCTAAGCCAACTATCGTAGCAGACGAACTTTGGAGCTAGATCTATCTGCTTGTCCGAGAATGAACAGACGTCAGACTGATCACGCACACACATGCACATACTGTGACGCACACACAAGTGGCAGTCACAGACAGACACACACACACACATCACATATATTTTGGTCACAATTTTACGAGCTATTCTATTGTGTACTAACCCATAGAATTTCTGGCTGATCGCAGCAGCCTCGGCATCATCAGTAGCTGGCATTTTCACTTCCACAGGCAGGCGCGACGCAACGAGGCCAGTGTCACTCTCCTAACAATTCTTGATGTTTTCTGAGATACGCCGATTGTTTCACCAACATCATCTTGAAATGTGCCAGTGCAAAAAAAAAAAAAAAAGCGCGCAGTGCCAGACACACTTGTAGAGCAGGGGCAGAGTTCCGTGTCTCCGTCTGTGCAAATCAAATTCAATGTCTTCTCAAAGGGTATCTGTCAGCTGGATGATGTTGTGACGACGAAATCTTAACTTCGCGTGACTTTCTCCATCCTTGAACGTGTCGAACGGATTCGTACTGTCCCGTAAAATACGGCTCTCCGCAATAGTTGCCTTCGTCGGTGGTGGAAAATCATAACGTTGGCTGCCATCTTTGTTTTCATCTAACCCAGGGCGGACTCCTGCCCTCTCCTCGTTGTAGCTTACTCGACCGCCACCCACAGCTTAACTCGAGGTTAAAGGTTACTCTCGTCATATACATCCCTAAGTAACGGCCCTTCGAGCTTACAACGAGGTAGGAAGGTCACTTCCCCCTTACAGTCAGTTACTTATGATTGTTCTACAACAAATGAAATCAGCATGTTATAAAAAATATTCTTACCCTCTGGGGGGATTAAACTTGCCAATGCCAGACCAACAAGAGGGGACAGAGAGAAAACGGAGCAGAAGTGACTGCTTCCAACGCCACTAGCTCGACCTGTGTTGAGCTCGCAGTGTATGGTGCAATGTGTGAATGCACAGTGTATGGTGCAATGTGTGAATGCACAGTGTATGGTGTAATGTGTGAATGCACAGTGTATGGTGCAATGTGTGAATGCACAGTGTATGATGCAATGTGTGAATGCACAGTGTGTATAATGCAATGTGTGAATGCACAGTGTATAATGCAATGTGTGAATACATGGTGTATGATGCAATGTATGAATGCACAGTGTATGATGCAATGTGTGAATGCACAGTGTATGATGCAATGTGTGAATGCAGTGTAAGCTGCCATGTGTCCATGCACAGTGTATGGTGCAATGTGTGAAAGCACAGGAAGTGTGCGCGCGACACAGGCTGGCCCAACTGGATGACACCACACGTTGTTTCAGGCGCACACAGCAAGACGGAGTCAAGCGGGTCACCCTGGTGGTCGACTCTCCTTCGACAGCTGTGGAACACAAGGGGGATGCCCACCACCACAGAAGTCGACTGACTGCTATCTGTCCGGGACTCCCGCCCACGGACCACTTCCAGGACAAGTGGCCAGCTCAGAAAGAGGAGCTCCACCAGCGCTGAGAACGACGCTGACACGGTCAACGGTTGAAGAGGACTATGGTCTCCAGCCTCTCAAGTGCACATCTCATCAGAAATTAACTGTTCTGTTTGATTCCGCCACACGTTTCTGGGTCACCAATCCCGTCACCAATCTCAGTGAACTTCGATGTTAGCGACTACAATCGATTATCCCGTCAGGAAATTCTTTCGTTAAACTAAAGAGGGGTCCTGAAAAAAACAACAATAAGGCCCGAATCGGTACTATCCACCCGATTCTTTTTACACCAGCTCTTCAAGGAGGAACCACAACATTTTCCCCTCACCATCAGAAACCAGACAGGATATCCTTGCCTGGCGACCATGACTAGATAAGGGTCTTTTTTTCTTTATTCATCTTCACTGTCCTAAGCGTTATTTGATTTCGCCTGAAGAAGACTCAGAGAGGTCGAAATGCATTGTGTCTAGTCCTGTGCTATGTTTGTCTGTGTCCTTGGCGGTGACTAAGCCCCTCTCTTTCTAAAATTTTGCTTCATTTTCCGCCCTCAGTCACTCCGTTTTGAAAGTTAACTCCCACCCCGTTAGAGAGAATGTTAGAGAGAATACAAGAACCAACTTCAGTTAACTATCTACATAGAGAAGACTTTTTCTGTCTCATTTTCATGTTCCAAATTTCTCCTTCTTTCAAATCCAAAAGGCAGTCTGGCTGACTCATTTGGTCGGTCGTCATCATAATGTACAACATGGTATCGATATCCTATCCCTTCAGGGACAAAAATGCATTAAACAAAATCCACGAACTGTAATGTAAAGTACATGTACTTGGACCCTCCTGATTCCAATGCGTCATCGATGATCATAACCGTTTTCCACAACTAAAGTTTAGCACAGAAATAACAGAAGAGTAATTTCCTCCAACATGTCACATTACTTCTGCATGCAACTTCGCAAAACAAGACATTCCAAATATACACCCAGTATTGTTCGTGTTGATTACAGAAGCAAATCAGGTGAAGATTTCCTTTGGGTCCTGCCGAGTGGCGAACATCCCTTATCGCTTGAAGAACTGAAACAGCCTGGAAGTCCTCGTTGCTGTCGCAGCCGTCTGTGCAGTAAGAGTCATACTTTAACAACAACAGCAATAAAAAACAACAACAATAACTACGACGACGACGACAACAATAACCAGGGGACACAGTGAAGGTATTACTTGGCAAGCAGAGACGTGATCACTTGGCCTATTATTTGTCCACGTGTTGCGCACAGACGCACACACGCAGACAGAAACCGTGTAATGATCCATTTTAACTCCCCTCCACTTTTTAACTCCCCGGGAGTTAGAATTAGCACGTGCCAATTTTAATTCCCCGGGAGTAAAACAAACCAAGCCAGAATGACCCCCCCCCCCCCCCTCCCCCCGTTTTTAGATTAACTCTCACCCACCCAAAACATTCAGTTTTATGTGCTAGTCATAATATGAGAAATAAACATTTAATGTACACTCCTCCCTTCCTCCCCCCCCCCTCTGTCTCCCTCTATCTCTCCCCCCCCCCCCCCCAACTTTCTTTCAGTCTCTCGCTCACTCTCCTTGCTTGTCTGTCTGCCTTTTTGCTTGTCTGTCTGTCTCTCTCCCTCTCTCTTTGCTTGTCTCTCTGTCTGCCTGTCTATTTGTTTATCTATCTCAGTGTCTCTGTCTCTAGTGTCTCCCCGCACTCCCCCTCTCTCTGTCTGTTTTTCTTTCTTTCTTTTACTACGGGTTGGTACTCATTTCCTCTTCTTCTTTCATGAAACATCCACCATCATCATTTTGATGGTTCTGATGTGTATAGAACTGGAAGTTTCCACTAACTAGATTGTTGGTATGTAGAACTGGCAGTCGGGGGACTTGTGGGTGGGTTAGTGGGGGGGCAGGGGGGGGGGGGGGGGGGGAGGGGGGGGGGGGGGGGGGGGGGGGGGGGGGGCGCTGGCTGGTCAGATTCGGGACTTGAAACACTCCACCGAGGTTGAGGAGATAACCTCAGGAGGCAGGCTGTTCCAGTCCCTGACAGTCCTCGGGAAGAAGGAAAACTTCCTGCAGTTCGGTTTGCAGGCAGGGAGGAGATACGTCTCCCTGTGTGACTGTCGTGTAGAACGTGCTCGAGTGTTTGGTGTGGGCCTGGATGGGGCGTTAATGCTAACCTCTTCTCGATGGTATCTGAAGAAGGTGTCATCCTTGCTGCTCTTCTTCTGTCTGCTAGGGTGGACCACTGTAGATGTGTCAGCATGGAATCGATACTTGCGGTGTGACGGTGTCGGTTCACAACCCATCGAGCTGCACGGCGTTGGACTTTTTTCAACAACAAAAACTCCCGGAAGGTTTCATGCCGTGTTAAACTTACCAGTGCAGCCGAAGAATTTGTGTCTTCCAGTCACATCAGAAAATATGTAGCCTAATAGAATAATAAAACTTGATTAGGCTACCGAAACTCGATTGGTAGAAATGGCGTCAGTAGTCGAGGTCGTCACTGATATGACGTCATTTTTTTTCTTTTAAAAATGAAAAAGAAGGATCTCTGCAATTCTGCGAGCTGATTCAGTGGACGAGGCGAGAGAGGCAGACAGGAATTTGGGAGACCTGAGTCTGAAACATTTTAAAACGATTTATAGCCTAAGGCAATTCTTTATTCTACAAGGAGGCTAGTCTGTCTCCTGAATCTGCCGCGCTTTTCGCCGAACAAAACCTCTTGCTGATAGGACCGTCCAAAGTGGTAAGCACGTCCGTGGGTGAATGTTGTGCAAAGTGTATGATTGATCAGACAAGACTCACAAAGCAACACACACATTGACCCGTGCATAAAAGGAAAGGAAGAAGGAAAAAAAAAAAAAAAAAAACTCGGAATCTAGAATTTGCCAGCCAGGCACAAGTAAGAGGATGGGGTAGGGATGTGGTTGTCTGCAGAGACCCGGACGACTCCCGTACTTCCCATCGACTTCGCATGCCTGCGCGCGCGCGCGCGCGCGCGCGCGCACGCACACACACACACACACACACACACACACACACACACACACACAAAAGCGCGCACACACACCCAAGCGCACACACACACACACACACACACGCAAAACACTAATGAGGTTACTTTTAAATGAGTCAGTTATAATGTATTGCTAAATCTACCTAAAACTTTGGACAAGAGCGGGTTCATCCGTCCCCCTACCTCGGACTCTTCTCTCCCACAGGAAAACCATTTGTAGTTGTCTAATCTTATCACCAGGGTTTGGTTTTGTGTGTTTGTTTGTTTGTTTGTTTTTTTTTTGGGGGGGGGGGGGGGGGGGGGGGGGTGCGGGGGTGTCTCTTTTTTTCTTTTTTTTCTTCTTGTTTGTTTCCTCGTCTAAGATCACCTGGAGTGGATAGACGTCAAAATTGAAACACACACACACACACACACACACACACACACACACACACACACACACACACACACACACACAGAGAAGCACACACACATGAAAACAGATAATTACTTAAGACTGACTTACAGGAAGGTGTTGATACTGTAAAGGTGAGACACGCCTTTTCAAGGGACTGAGTCGAATTTCTTACACAAAGTATCTGTTCTGATCAGACAAGAAATAAGAAAACTGTAGAATGTTTGGAGCTCATTAAAATTCAACGAATATTTCTGATGACATATGCTTCTGCCGGGTTTCTGATACTCAGCACATCGCATGTCTGATAGTATTAACCCTGACATCTTTCTAATAGTATTCCTGACTTTTTTTTTTTTTTTCCTGATTATATTCGTATCTTATCATATGTCTGTAACCAAATGATTGGTGACATTTGTTCTATACGAGAATGCTTATGCAGCTTAATAATGGTGGTGGTGGTGGTTGTGCTGGTGATCATGAGAACAACAAGACGTAAAACAAAGACAATTGCAAAAAAAAAAAAAAAAAAAAAAAAGAAAGAAAAAAAAAAAACAAACAAACAAAAAAAGAACAGCAACAACGAGAACAACAATCATAATTATCGTCATCATTATCATATATCATCATAATTGTACTATCAATAATAATAATGACACAATAATGATAATCATGATAATTATGATCATGATAATAATTAGAATGACGACGACGATGATGATGATGATGATGATGATAGTAATAACAATATTAACAACAAAAACAACAACAACAATAATGATAACAAGAATAATGATAATAAAGACAAACAGGCCACGCTTCATGGACGGGCGGGAAGCGAAAGACACAGATGACACTGGAGGAGAAACATCGGTGGATCCTGAGGGCAAGAAGAGTGTTTCAATCAAGGTCTGTCTGTCTGTCTGTGTCTGTCTGTCTGTCTGTCTCTCTCTTTGTGCCCCCCCCCCCCCCCCCCCCCCCCCCCCCTCAGATGATTAAACTAAAGCGCTATGGTGAAGACAAATGTAAATCTGAAATTAAAGAAAAAAAAAACAACGCTTTAAGCTACGAATAAATAAATACGAATACGAATAGAGGAACAGCAGTAAGATCTTATAAGTGTGATGAATACAGATTGGGAGGAACAGCAGTAAGATCTTTATAGGTGTTGTAAATACTGACGAGAGAAACAATTGTTAGATGTTTATAAGTGCAATGAATATACGAATGAAATGAACAGAAATAAGATTCTATATATGTAACGAATACTACTGTTCTGGGAGGAACAGTTATACGATTTTATAAGTGTGATGAACACAAGTAGGAGGAACAGTAGTAAGATTTATAAATGTGATGAATACTAAGGAGAGGAACAGTGGAAAGTTATATAATTGTCATGAATACCAACGGGAAGACCAGTGGTAAGATGTTATAGGTGTGATGAACAATAATGACAGAGACCGTGGTAAGATGTAGGTGTTGTAGGTACTAGTGTGAGAAAAAACGGCAACATTTTATAGGTGTTGTAACACACTTATGAAACAAACAAACGAACAAAAACAGTGAGAAGATCTTATAAGTGCGATGAAATTTAAAGAGGGGAACAGTGGTAAGATTCTGTAACTATAAGAACTGGAAATGCGAGAGACTATGGTAATATTTCAGAAATGCTTTAGGGAGAACATTGGTAAGATGTTATGGTGTGGTGAATGATGTGAGGAGCACAATGGTAAGATGCTGTAGGTGTAATGAACACTGAATGAAAGGAACATGTGGTGAGTAATAATGGGAGGAACAGTGCTGAGAGGTTATAGGTATGATGAATACTAATGGTAACAGTGGTAATTTGTTACAGGTGAGATAAGAATAACGAATGGAACAGAGGTTATATGTTGTTGGTTTTAATAAATACCAATGAGACGAACAATGGTAAGATTTTATAGGAGTGTAAATACTTATGACGAGAACAGTGGTATTATAGATGTAATGAATACTAATGAAAGAAATTATGGTGAGATATGATGAGTCCACTAAATGCTAATGAGAATGCTAATGAGAGATAAGAAGTAATATTTCATAAGCGTAATGAATGCTGAGAAACGAAACGGTGTTCATATCTTACAAATGTAATGAACACTAATAAGACTAATTGCAGCAAGACTGTACCTGTGTGGTGAATACTAATGAGAGGGAAAGTGGTAATATGCTACAGGTAAGATGAAGACTAATGCGAGGAACACTGGTACGATGTTATAGGTGTGATGAATACGAACAAGAGGAAAAGAGGTCAGATTCTGTGAGTGTAATCAACACTAATGAGGGATGAAATACTGATATTGTACAGGTGTGGTGGCTAGTAATGGGAGAAACAGTGGTAAGACTTCACAGGTGTTTTTAGTTCTGATGACAGGAACAGTAGTAACATGTGGTCAGTGTGATGGATGCTAATGAGACAGATTGTAGTTATACGTTACAGGTGTGATGAAGACTCATGAGAGGAAAAGTGGTAAGAAATTCATGGGTGTTGTAAATAATAATTAGTGAACAGTGGTGATATTTTATAGGCGTAATGAATACTAATGAGAGGAACAGTGGTAAAAAGTTTATAAGCGTAAAAATACTAATCGGAGGGGAAATGGTGGTGTTTTTATGGGTGAGGAGAGCAGTGGCAAGATGTTGCAGGTGTGATTAATGCTTATTAGAGGAACAGTGGTACGTTTTGATACGTGTGATGAATGCTGATGAGAGGAACAGAGGTAAGTTGACGTGGATGTGATGAATGTTACTGAGAGGAACAGGGGTAAAATGGTACAAGTATTATAAATAGTAAAGGGATAAACAGTCGTAAGGTGTTACAGATGTGACACATACTAATGAAAGGAACAATGGTAAGAATATAACTGGTGTGATGAATAGGGGAACAATAGGGGAACAATCGTCAGATGTTACATATGTCATAAATACAAATAAGAGGAACGAAGTCAATTTTTTTTATAGGTGTGATGAACACTATAGAGGATAGTGCTAAGATTTTAGAGGTTTAATCAATATTAATGAGAAGAACTGTGGTGACAGATTATATGTGTGAAAAATGCTAATGTGGGGAACGGTGATAAGGTGTTAGTGTTGTGATAGATACTAATGAAAGGGAAAGTAGTGACAATACTAATGAAAGGGAAAGTAGTGACAATACTAATGAAAGGGAAAGTAGTGACAATACTAATGAAAGGGAAAGTACTGACATGCTAAAAGCGTGATAAATGCTGAGTGGAACAGAGGTAAAATTTTTTCAGCGGTGATAAAATAGTCTGAGGCAAAAAATATCACCGGCACTACAAAGGACTGTAGATACACAATTAATGTGAGAAATGCATTTGGTTCGAAAAAAAAAAAATCTTCCGAGAATCAGAGTCCACTGATATCTGAGTTTATTAGCAAAAATCAACAAAAAACAAAACAAAACAAAACAACAACAACAACAACAAAAATCGCAGGCTAAAAGTTTGCAAATGTAATTGATGCCATATCAAAGTTCCGCCAAGAAAAACGCCCAGTACACAGTGTTTGTGTTTGCCTGCCAAATCATGTTTTTTTTTTTTTTTTTTTTTTTTTTAAATGTATTTTTAAGACGTAAAATGAGATGCTGTCCCGAATGCCTTTGTCTTGATGTTGAGACCACACATGTGGTCTGAGCGAATTAAGTACCTTGTAGTTTGGCTGCACCATTCGGAGACATTGTTTATGTTATGCGGTAACCATGATTATACAGATTCGAAATCTGTAACTCCAAATGAAGAGTGCTATAATAAGCAAAAACATCAAAGATTACATCATATGCAATATATGCATTGGCTAATCCTCCATGAAAATGGTCAAAGGTTGAGTGATCATTTAAAAAGCTCTAATGTTGAGGGCTATTGTGGTATCCTTTTTTTCAAAACAGGGGTCAAATAATGCATTCTAACCGGTATTAGGGTAGATACCTTGATCAAACAAAATATTGATTAACTTAAATGTCAGTAGCTCTTCTATGCGAACATTTCTACATTTCAGAACTTGTTCTGTCAGGACCAAGTGCTTTATTTGATTCAAATTTATTGATGCCCAATAATACCTTTCTTTTTTTAGATCTAGAAAGTCATTGTCACTTACCAAATTGTCAATGTCTGTATTGTTATCGATAAATCCGTTTTTTGTTGCGTTGTCTTTGCGTTGTCATTCTTCTTGGGAACATAAGAGAGAGAGAGAGAGAGAGAGAGAGAGAGAGAGAGAGAGAGAGAGAGAGAGAGAGAGAGAACAGTGTCGACAATGTGGGCACTGTTGAACATTTGGACAGTTATGTCTGACCCAGTCGTTTCATGGAGACAGTTAAGCACACCACAGACACAGACTATTTTTGTATGCCAGTTCCGCTGTTCAGTCATTTTTCAACCAACCGTAATGTCCGTGGTGGTTATTGCGCTGACCTGCAAGAACATTTTTAGAAATGTATTTCTTTCAGCTTGGTTACATATTCTTATTTATTCAACTCATTCATGTGATCGATCATCTTTTGCTACGCATCTCACAAAACCAGGCTGGAACAGTCGCATTCTGGCTCTTTGCCTTGCAGGCTATTTGATGCAGTTGTCTAAGGTCAGAAAATGTTGCAGCTTCATAG
The DNA here is from genome assembly GCA_016801955.1 of Conus betulinus. NCBI lineage: Eukaryota > Metazoa > Mollusca > Gastropoda > Neogastropoda > Conidae > Conus > Conus betulinus. The sequence goes on from JADBJO010002281.1 coordinate 61,184, forward strand.
AGCCCAAAATGTAACAGAGCTAGCGCACGGTGATTCTACGGCGCCTGGTCCTCGCGGAAATCTGACACTGGTCCAAAGGGGGGGAAAAAAAGAAAAGAAAAGGTAACTACGCCCTGAAAAATGATTTTGACACAAAGTGTTTGCCATACTGCGCTTAAGACTGAAGTTAAAAGTGCTCGAACAATCGATATTAGCGTAAAAGGGCCTTTAAACCACTAGTTTTGCCGATGATCGCCAGACCTTCTCTGGTCCCGATGGACTGTTTTCATTTCCAGAAGCCTTGTGTCAGCGATGTCTTGAACGTCCATCACGACGTGGCCGATGAGGCCGATGCTGATAGCTGGGACAGTGGCCCTGGACGGTCAAAGGCGTCGTGCCAGGTGAGAAGAAGCCTGCAAAATGGCCCGCTGATCATAGAGAGGCGGTTCTACACCCAAGACCAGCTGAATGACACTCACCCCAACCTGAAGGAGACGGCCACTCTGCTTCATCTGCTCAAACAGCAGTGTAGGTGGGTCAGGCCACAAAACCTGCGTTTGTTGGTTCATGTCCGTCATTCCAGCATCTCTCTAATACTTGTTTTGTTTTGTTTTTTTTTTTTGTACGTAAGCATAACGTTCTTGAATTGTTGCGGAATTTGTACTGATTATTCTCTCTCTCTCTGTCTCTGTCTGTCTGTCTGTCTGTCTCTGTTTCGCTCTCTCCACTCACCCACGAAGCGACAGGGCGCCATTAATTTCAGCTGCGGCTAAAATCTGTATTTTTCTGTGACAATGCCAGTTACTGGACTTCCAGCGACTGCGGAGACAGCCTTGAACGCCCTGCTGACTGACAATACCGTGTCCAGCTGGAACATTTCAGGTGAAGGCGGCAACACGGTGGTCGTTTTTGCGACTGAAGCCAGTCATCGCAGTGTCAACAACAACAATGGCGGATCCTGGGCTGAACCGGGCAACGCAAGTTCAGTATATATAGGAAGAGCCCCCCCCCCCGAAATTCCAAAAATGAAAATGAACGGCTTAACATCGAGTCAAACGAACGCAGTACACAGCAAAGTACACAGGACATCGCAGAAGAAAACATGCCTATCTGCTATCATGATCATGATGACACGCCGCATATTCCGGATTCTCACCTGTCTTTGTCTTCCCATCAGTCGGAGTGCAACATCTGCGGTTCAAAAATCCAGCAGCCTGACGTCGACGTAAGTGTTGAACAATCCATCGACAATACAGTTGCCGGTTTTGATACTGGAGTAGTAAAGCATCATGCTGCTACTCTGATCGACAAGTGCAAAGACGGTTGCGTGATCCGCATAGAAATAAAGAGTTCCGGAAGGCTGTGCTTCATCGAACGGACAGTAGTAATGGTGTGCTGCTGTGTGAATCAGATGATACTGTTTTGGAATATTCCTGCGATCCGCAGTGGGAGGACGATTGCTTGTTCTGGCTTGTGAAGCAGGAAAGAAGAAACATGTCGTCAGAGGAATGTGTCACACTGGCCAATCTTCGGAAAGGAAGACGCACTCGCGACACAGAACACGCAGAGACCCAAGCACGTGCTTTGCGGCGGCTGCACGCTCTCCACGGACTGATCCAGTTTTACCTGGGGTGACCGTCATCTACAGAACTGACAGGGAATGCATACCAGTGACATTTTCTCGTTCGCGTTAACTTGTCATGTAAAGTGAAAGAAAAAGACATCGCTGTGGTTTCATGTCAATGGAATCGAGTCGCGTTTTGTCATTGTACATCGCGCCGATTTGCTAAATGGCTTATTAGCATTAAACTTCGTTCGTTCGTTCGTTCGTTCTATCTCTGTTTCAGTCTGTCTGCCACTCTCTGTCTCTGTCTCTGTCTGTCTCTCTCTCTCTCTCTCTCTCTCTCTCTCTCTCTCTCTCTCTCTCTCTCTGTCAGCCAGTAAGTCAGCTATCTACCTGTCTGTCTGCATGTCTCTGCCTGCTGCCCCCCCCTCCCTTCCCTCCCTCTCTGTGTCTTTGTTTCTGTCTGTTTCTCTGTCTGTCTGTCGCTGTCTCTGTCTCTCTCTGTTACTCTCTCTCTCTCTCTCTCTCTCTCTCTTTGTTTCTATCTGTCTGTCTGTCTGTCTCCCTCTCTCTGAGTGCGAGCGCGCACACATGTGTTGTTGTTGTTGTTATTATTGTTGCTGCTGTTTCCCTGATCAACGGATATCTCTTTTTTTCAACCGAACCGTTGTTTTTGTTGTTCAGTGTCCTACTCTGAGTCCTCCAGTTTGACTGCAACGTGCTCATGCACTCCTCGATGAAAAGATCTGGGTCTGACCCAGAAATAAGTATTTTCCTTGTATCAGACTGTCCATCAGCCTCTCTGTCTGTCTGCATCTGTCGGTCAGACCATCTGTCTGTCTGCCTGCCTGTCCGTCCTGTATGTCAGCCTGCCTTTTGGTCGCCGACTGCCCCTGTATGACTCGGCATCCACCCCTGTATGACTCGGCATCCCACCCCTGTGTGACTCAGCATCCACTCCTGTATGACTCGGCATCCACCCTTGTATGACTCTCACCATCCACCCCTGTATGACTCAACATCCACCCCTGTATGACTCACTATCCACCCCTGTATGACTCTCACCATCCACCCCTGTATGACTCTCACCATCCACCCCTGTATGACTCTCACTATCCACCCTTGTATGACTCACCATCCACCCCTATATGACTCTCACCATCCACCCCTGGATGACTCTCACCGTCCACCCGTGTATGACTCTCACCATCCACCCCTGTATGACTCTCACCATCCACCCCTGTATGACTCTCACCATCCACCCCTGATGACTCTCACCGTTCACCCCTGTATGACTCTCACCATCCACCCCTGTATGACTCTCACCATCCACCCTGTAGACTCTCACCATCATCCCCCTGTATGACTCTCACCATCCACCCCTGTATGACTCTCACTATCCACCCCTGTATGACTCTCACTATCCACCCCTGTACGACTCTCACCATCCACCCCTGTATGACTCTCACCATCCACCCCTGTATGACTCACTATCCACCCCTGTATGACTCTCACCATCCACCCTGTATGACTCTCACCATCCACCCCTGTATGACTCTCACCATCCACCCCTGTATGACTCTCACCATCCACCCCTGTGTGACTCACCATCCACCCCAAAATGACTCTCACCATCCACCCCTGTATGACTCTCACCATCCACCCCTGTATGACTCTCACCATCCACCCCTGTATGTTTCTCACCATCCACCCATGTATGACTCTCACCATCCACCCCTGTGTGACTCACCATCCACCCCTGTATGACTCTCACCATCCACCCCTGTATGACTCACCATCAACCTCTGTATGACTCTCACCATCCACCCCAAAATGACTCTCATCATCCACCCCAAAATGACTCTCACCATCCACCCCTGTATGACTCTCACCATCCACCCCAAAATGACTCTCACCATCCACCCCAAAATGACTCTCACCATCCACCCCTGTATGACTCACCATCCACCCCTGTCTGACTCTCACTATCCACCCCAACATGACTCTCACCATCCACCCCAAAATGACTCTCACTATCCACCCCTGTATGACTCTCACCATTCACCCCAAAATGACTCACTATCCACCCCAAAATGACTCTCACCATCCACCCCTGTATGACTCTCACTATCCACCCCTGTATGACTCTCACCATCCACCCCAAAATGACTCTCACCTATCCACCCCAAAATGACTCTCACCATCCACCCCTGTATGACCCTCACCATCCACCCCTGTATGACTCTCACCATCCACCCCTGTATGACTCTCACCATCCACCTCTGTATGACTCTCACTATCCACCCCTGTATGACTCTCACTATCCACCCCTGTATGACTCTCACCATCCACCCCTGTATGACTCTCACTATCCACCCCTGTATGACTCTCACCACCATCCACCCCTGTATGACTCTCACTATCCACCCCTGTATGACTCTCACCATCCACCCCTGTATGACTCTCACCATCCACCCCTGTATGACTCTCACCATCCACCCCTGTATGACTCTCACCATCCACCCCTATATGACTCTCACCATCCACCCCTGTATGACTCAGCATCCACCCCTGTATGACTCAGCATCCACCCTTGTATGACTCAGCATCCACCCTTGTATGACTCTCACCATCCACCCCTGTATGACTCTCACCATCCACCCCTGTACGACTCTCACCATCCACCCCTGTATGACTCTCACCATCCACCCCTGTATGACTCTCACCATCCACCCCTGTATGACTCTCACCATCCACCCCTGTATGACTCTCACTATCCACCCCAACATGACTCTCATCATCCACCCCAAAACGACTCTCACCATCCACCCGTGTATGACTCTCACCATCCACCCCTATATGACTCTCACCATCCACCCGTGTATGACTCAGCATCCACCCCTGTATGACTCTCACCATCCACCCCTGTATGACTCTCACCATCCACCCCTGTATGACTCTCACCATCCACCCCTATATGACTCACCATCGACCCCTGTATGACTCTCACTGTCCACCCCTGTATGACTCTCATCATCCACCCCTGTCTGACTCTCACCATCCACCCTGTATGACTCTCTCACCATCCACCCCTGTATGGGGACTCTCACCATCCACCCCTGTACGACTCTCACCATCCACCCCTGTACGACTCTCACCATCCACCCCTGTACGACTCTCACTATCCACCCCTGTATGACTCTCACTATCCACCCCAAAATGACTCTCATCATCCACCCCAAAATGACTCTCACCATCCACCCCTGTATGACTCTCACCATCCACCCCTGTCTGACTCTCACCATCCACCCCTGTATGACTCTCACTATCCACCCCTGTATGACTCTCACCATCCACCTCTGTATGACTCTTACCATCCACCCCAAAATGACTCTCACCATCCAACCCTGTATGACTCACCATCCACCTCTGTATGACTCTCACCATCCACCCCTGTATGACTCTCACCATCCACCCCTGTATGACTCTTACCATCCACCCTAAATGACTCTCACCACCCACCCCTGTATGACTCTCACTATCCACCCCTGTATGACTCTCACCATCCACCTCTGTATGACTCTTACCATCCATCCCAAAATAACTCTCACCATCCACCCCAAAATGACTCTCCCTATCCACCCCTCTATGACTCTCACCGTCCACCCCTGTATGACTCTCACCATCCACCCTGTATGACTCTCACCATCCACCCCAAAAGGGACTCTCACCATCCACCCGTGTATGACTCTCACCATCCACCTCTGTATGACTCTCACCATCCACCCCAAAATGACTCTCACCATTCACCCCCAAATGAAATATAACATAAAGTCACACTCCTGCTCCCTTCCCTGCCCCGTCCACACCACAATCTTTTCTTCCTCCGAACCACATCCCTTTCTGCCTACCCCAGGTGTTCTGGGTCCTGTGTAGTGAACACCCTTCTGAGGTTCCTGCCTATCATCAACGTCCTGAGACACTACAGCTGGGGAAACTTCTCCCTTGACCTGCTGAGCGGCATCTCCGTGGGTTTCCTCCACCTGCCCCAGGGTCTGGGCTTCGGGCTCCTGGCCGACCTCAGGCCTGTCAACGGCCTCTACACATCCTTCTTCCCCGTGCTGGTCTACATGTTCTTCGGCACCTCCCCCCACGTTTCCATGGGGACCAACGCCGTGGTGGCCATGCTGTCGGCCAGCATCATAGATATGGAGGCCATGAAGTTCGAGAACAGCCAAAGGAAGGAGAACCACACCGTCAGCCAGGAGCAGCTGATGGATTACAAGGTGGGTAGGGTATACTGTAAGCGTTGAAAAGATGTCCATGGCTGTAATGGTGATCGACTCCTCCGCCCCCCACCCCGCCCCCTCATCTCGCAAACAGTAGTATTGGTTGTGGTAATAATGATAGTCCGCGACAGACGTGATAACAGGAAATCAGCGGGGTAGAACTAGCTGCAACAGAAGTGATAGCATCAGCTGCAACAACAATAGGAGGGGGTAGAACACGAAGAACAGCAGCGTCGTGCCAAGGATGTGTGGGGTACGGTGACAGATGCTTGAAGTGTCGTGTCAAGGATGTGTGGGGTACTGTGACAGATGCTTGAATTGTCGTGTCAAGGATGTATGGGGTACTGTGACAGATGCTTGAATTGTCGTGTCAAGGATGTATGGGGTACTGTGACAGATGCTTGAAGTGTCGTGTCAAGGATGTGTGGGGTACGGTGACAGATGCTTGAAGTGTCGTGTCAAGGATGTATGGGGTACTGCGACAGATGCTTGAATTGTCGTGTCAAGGATGTATGGGGTACTGCGACAGATGCTTGAATTGTCGTGTCAAGGATGTATGGGGTACTGTGACAGATGCTTGAATTGTCGTGTCAAGGATGTATGGGGTACTGCGACAGATGCTTGAATTGTCGTGTCAAGGATGTATGGGGTACTGCGACAGATGCTTGAATTGTCGTGTCAAGGATGTATAGGGTAGCGTGACAGATGCTTGGGACAGTCAGGGAATTCCATAGCCCTCCGTCCAAAGTCATCAGCGACAGAGTAGAGGTGTGATGACCAGTTCAGCCTGTCACGCTGCCCACCCAGGAGTCGGCTGACCGGCCTCCTCGGCGTCCACCCTCCGCTATAGCCCGAGGGATGTCTCGGACAGACATTGCAATGCTGATAAGAGTTGAATTGTGTCGGTGTGTAGGTCTGTCTTCCGGCCGTGCTTCATTCAACGAACTTTTCAATCGTCACTATGGACTGTCTGGTGACGTAATCTTGGCGATCTTGATGGTCGTTGAACTTGTTGACTGTGCAGTCTTTCAGTCAGCTGTCAAAGATGTTGAAGTTATTTTCTGATTTTCGTTCAGATACATATACGTGCTCTTTCACATATGTCTTTTTTCTTTCTTCCCTTCTTTCCTTTGCTTTTTTTTTTTTGGTTTGTTTTCTTGTACATCTGTTTCAATGGCACTGTCAGATTAGTCACGGATCACACGGATCATTTTTATTTCTGTTCACTAATTTATTGTTATTCACATACTTATGTTAATCGTATCACTGTCATTAGTGGTAGCAATTGTATTAATGTTAGATAATGAACATAGTGCCATTATCATTATCATTAGTAGTAGTAGGAGTAGGATTGTTGATATAACTTTGATCTTTCCCTTTCAACCTCAGTCCCACCCTGTAGTTTTAGTCGTTACTCGGAGACTAAATTTAGCAACCGGATCAAGGAGATAACAGACTGTCTGTCCGTCCTTTGTTTGCATTACTTTGAATGGTCATTGCCCTGCCTGAAGAAGACCCACTAGGTCGAAACATGTTGGTTTTTGTAATTTGTTTGTTCCTTCGTTTGACGGCCCAGCAATTCTGTGTTTGCTCTTATTTCAATGCCTGCGTGCAGTCACCCCATTCTGGAACTAGTACAGCCCTGTTAATTTCCTTCAATTCGTCAGTATCATCTGTTCTCAGAATCCTGTGACATCGTTCAAACACGCGAGATAGTAATGTCTGGACTCTGTAATGTCTCCTTTCGCGTGTTTATGAACACGTGGACGGTAACTGAAATTGATCATGCATTGTGTGCCAGTCGCGCCACTCAGAAAGTTGCATTTTATTTCAGTAAGCAGCCAACTTGTTTTCGAACCGACATGGTTGGTTTATGTGCTTGTATTTCCTGGGTTTATTGTTTATGTGCTTGTATTTCCTGGTTTGACACTAACGAAGGATAACGCTTGTTTTGCTATGAGACTCTCGATTCATGAAACTTGTCCGTAACCTGTTCAACAAACTTCTGAGAACTTGGAAAGCCTCGTAAACTAACAACCACACCTAACCACAAACACGTGCAACCTGCACTCTGATGAGGTCACGCTGACACTGGCAGAAAGGCGAGTCAGCTTGAAATGGCAAAAAAAAACACGATCTCGTGTGGTTTATAGTATTAATAAAACAGATGAATTTAGGGTCCCTCCTTTACTCCGTGGAAAAACTATCTACATAAACAGATGCACTGACTCACATATAAGTCGTCTGCCGAAAATTTCGACGATAAAATTTCTCTGCAGACTTCACATTTTCTCAAAACAGGCAGCAGAATTCACACACGTCCGTCTGCTGTCGTAGTCATACTCCGAACGGAGAGAGAGAGAGAGAGAGAGAGAGAGAGAGAGAGAGAGAGAGAGAGAGAGAGAGAGAGAGACAGACAGACAGACAGACAGACAGACAGACAGACAGAGACGCGCGTGTGTTCGTGCAACGCACTCTCCCATACGCATACAATCAGAGAGAGAAAGAGAGACAGACTGACGAACATACATTTACTCTGTCTGTCTGTCTGTCTGTCTGTCTCTCCCTATCTCTCTCTCTCTCTCCGTTCGGACACACACACACACACACACACACACACACACACACACACACACACACACACACACACACACACACACACACACAATGCAAGACAAAGACAGAGGCACACACACAATGCTGAAGTTCGCATACAACACATTACAAACACACACACACACACACACACACACACACACACACACACACACACACACACACACACACACACACACACAAACATGCGTGTGTTTATGCACACACACACACACACACACACACACACACACACACACACACATACACGCACGCACGCACGCACGCACACACGCACTCATGCACGCCCGCACGCACACACACACACACACACACACACACACACACACACACACACACACACACACACACACACAAACACAAACACACACAGAGCGTTGAAAGACAGTGGCCATGACAGGTGACAGTGAGCACAGCAGCGGCAATGCTGGAAGGCATCATCCTGATTGCGATGGGTCTCCTCCGGATGGGGTTTCTTACCAACTACATGTCCAACTCATTCATCGGCGGCTTTTCGTTTGCCGCCGCTGTGCATATTACCATCAGCCAGGTAATAATACGTGAATTCTTGTTATCTTGTTGGCAATATTCGATGATGTTATTTAGCATATTTTTTTTTTAAATATCGTCCGTTCAAGTACTTTGTGTACGCGCGCGCGCGCGCGCACGCGCGCGTGTGTGTGTAGTTGATGTTCTGTATGGCGCTGTGACACATCAAGAGCTTTACTGCTGTACTAACCCAATCTATTCATAGATTCATTCTGCACACATGGTTTAAACTGAGCTGCTGAAGTTCGCATACAACACATTGCAAACACACACACACACACACACACACACACACACACACACACACACACACACACACACACAAACATGCGTGTGTTTATGCACATGCACACACACACACACACACACACACACACACACACACACACACACACACACACACACACACGCACGCACGCACGCACGCACGCACACACAACGCACACACACACACACACACACACACACACACACACACACACACACACACACACACACACACACACAAACATGCGTGTGTTTATGCACACACACACACACACACACACACACACACACACACACACACACACACACACACACACACAAAACGAACAAAATTTTGTTTAAAAAAGGTAGTGAGATAAGCATACAATGCTGCTTTCCACCCAACCCGGGACAAAATGGATAAAAAAAGAAGAAAAAAAAGATAGTTGAATAACACGTTATGAGTAATCACAAACACGAAAAACCAACAATAACAAACACGTCCAGTACTCATAATGTACAGGCTAAAGCCAACACGACTAAGGAGAGAGTCGAGTAAACATAGTTGTAATAAAGTCAATCATATATCTTGGTGGCAAGGAGAGAAACGGAGGACAAGGATACGGGTACGTGCTAACTGTAGGGAGGAAGATTGGGAGGGGGGTGGGGGGTGTGGGGGGGGGGGGGGGGTACACGGTACCGGAGAAGGCTGGGTCCTCCAGTCTGGTGACAGTTCTGAGCACTGGGCGCAGGAACTGACGTAGTGTTTAGTGTCCTCCGCCATCCCTGGCCAATAATAGTACTGGGTTGTCGTCACCCATTGGGTTAGTGGTTCCAATCCCTGCATGACCTTATCAGTGATGTGCATGCTCCCAGTTCCAATACTTGGCTCTGGTGTGGGGCGAGGACCACACGTTTGAATGGTGTCTGCTAGTCTGGCGGTACAAGAGGCTGCTGAATGGTGTCTGCTAGTCTGGCGGTACAAGAGGCTGCTGAATGGTGTCCGCTAGTCTGGCGGTACAAGAGGCTGCTGAATGGTGTCTGCTAGTCTGGCGGTACAAGAGGCTGCTGAATGGTGTCTGCTAGTCTGGCGGTACAAGAGGCTGCTGAATGGTGTCTGCTAGTCTGGCGGTATATAAGAGGCTGCTACCCTGGCAAAGGTTTGATGAGCTTTGCGCCGCTTCCCGCAGCACTTGACCGATGTGAGGTCAATCCGCAGAGCCCTGTTCACCTCCACGTGGGAAGGAGGCTTCTGTTTTCTTGGAACCCTCGTCTAAACCGTGAATAGAAATTCAGGATTAGGTGGCCTCCGGAGGATAACGTTTATGGCACTCAAGGATGAGGACAAAGATCGAGTTGTCCGTGAATGCCTCGTTGATTAGTCCTTTAATTTTTTTTTCTCCGACCGTGCGCATCTATCCGTGCCCATGGTAACTGCTCCGTGGGAGCCATGCGCACCTACAGACAGTGCTCTGCTGTCTCACGTGTGCACATACAGGTGCGTTTGTACTTTAAAAAAAAAAAAGAATTCTAGTTCCCAGACGCGTCCGGTGAATGGAAAGTGATGCGTTCAGATCATTCTGGAATGTTCCGAGTGAGACTCGTGCCCTCATTCTTTTAAGGTCAGGCTGAGTTCACGGTCGCTGTAGACTGGAACAAAGAATGGCGGCATCTGACCACGCTTAATTAAGCATTTATCATCTGCCACTGCGCCAGCAAGGGTGTGTGTGTGTGTGTGTGTGTGTGTGTGTGTGTGTGTGTGTGTGTGTGCGCGCGTGCGTGTGTGCGCGTGTTGTATGTGTGTGTGTGTGTGTGTGTGCGCGCACACGCGCGCGCGCGCGCGCCCGTGTGTGTGTGTGTGTGTGTGTGTGTGAGTGTGTGTGTGTGTGAGAGAGAGAGAGAGAGAGAGAGAGAGAGAGAGAGAGAGAGAGAGAGAGAGCAAGCGCTGGTCAGTGCTGTGTGGAGGATTTTTTTTTTTTTTCTTGTTTTTCTCTTTCTTTTTGTCCACTTGCGCTTTCTTTGCGATGTTCTACAAACTGATTACACTCGCATTCTGATTATGTAAATTCGTAGAGTGTGCTTGTCGTTACCATTCTGTGGCCAATAGAAATTAAAATTCCTCTTCACTGTTAGGTATATACATGATGACAGAAAACAACTGATGTGTGTAGGCGATCGTAGTGGAACATTTCTGGTTGGGTGATTCATTGAAATGTTTATTTGCTGATTTCAGTGTCAAATTATGTTAAATGTTGTCAACAAGGGATCATAGCTGATAGTAAAAAGCAGCAGGAATGCAGCTGTAAACGGTGAGTTTTCTTTTGAAATAAGTTTGTCTGCATGTTATGAATTCATGATGATTGTCCCACTCTGATTTCTTACATTTTGTTGTGTGTTTTGTTACATGATTTATATATGCTTCGTCCCGATACGAAACCTCTATGCATATCTAAAATATATTCAGCTAAAAGTAATTAATTACTTCCGTTCAAACATACCAAACATAATGTCAACAATGATGAAATACAGGTCATAAAACACATGAGTAAAATGGTAAAATCCATCGATAGACAGGGATAGGAGCGCTGCCAACGACAAGAGGAAGGATGGATAACAGCAGCAGCCAGCATACGTAGGCAGTGCGTTAAAGTACATGCCATCAACGGTGGTGGTCACCAAGGATACATTGGTCAGGGCAGAATAAGGTCAGCTGTATGAAGTCTCACAGTCTTCTCTGTGAGAGCAGTGATCAACAGGTGACTCTCTCACTATGCGTGGTATGGCTATCCAGTGTCATAGGCATGTGGCCGGATATCTTGAAACACAAGAAATGGCTGGTGAGGATCTTTAACATTAAAAGATTTTTGCCATTATTTTGGAAAAAAAAAAAAAAAAAAAAAAAAAAAAAAAGTAGACCGACATAATCCCATTTAATCCACTTCGTTCATAGTCCAGGAATTACGTGGAAATGAACAGGTTTAACTATATCCACCACACCACTTGAATAAATAAATAGACAAACATAAATTTCCGTTTAATCCACTTCGTTCATAATCCAGGAATTACGCTGAAATGAATAGATTTAATCATATCCACCACTTGAATAAATGGAACTATTATTTGGGAAAATTACCCCCATGCTCGACTCTTACATTCCTTCTCCTCTCCCTTCCTCTGTCACGCATTATATGCACACGCAGGTCTTGGTCCATCGTTCATTCATTCATTTTTGACGGACAGATAGATGCTTGACAGAGAAGAAAAGAAGTCTTAAACAACTATGTGCATTGTGTGCAGATCGTCAAGCTCTTCAACCTGAACGTACCCATGCGGTCAGGCTTTGGCAAGTTAATCTTCACCACACTGGATGTCTTCCAACGGATCTCTGACACAAACTTTGCGGACGTAACCGTGGGACTGATCTGCGGCATCATCCTTCTTGGAATCAGCTTTGGAAACAAACGTTACAAGCGCAGACTGAAGGTGCCCATTCCTGGGGAGCTGATTGTGGTGATCGTGTCCACTCTGGTGTCTCATGCCGCTGACCTGCAGGCACGCTTCAATATCACGGTGGTCGGGCGTGTCCCGCAGGGCATGCCTACTCCGTCCATACCACCGGTAGAAATCATGAGCGACATTGTTCCCCTGGCGTTCGTGGACGCCATCCTGATCTTTGTTCTGACCATCACCCTAGCCAAGCTGACCGCAAAGCTTCACGTCATCAGCATCGACGACAACCAGGAGCTGATTGCGTATGGGCTGTGCCAGGTGGTGGGCTCCCTTTTTTCAGAACTTCTCCTCCAGCATCTCCCCTCCCCGCACCATGATGCTCAGTTCCATGAAGTCCAAGTCCACTCTGAACGGCCTGAGCACCACCGTGTTCCTGCTGCTGGTGCTGCTGGTGGCGGGTCCGCTGTTCCAGTCTCTGCCCATCGCCATGCTGTCCACCATGATCATTGTCGCCATGAAGGACCTCCTGCTGCAGGTGCTGTATGTATATATGTATGTATGTATGTATGTATGTATGTATGTATGTATGTATGTATGTATGTATGTATGTTTTGTCTACAGGAACAGTCCGTGAGAGCACAGTTAGATACGAGCATTGAGTCCCACGAAGGGACAAAAGCTGTGCACGCTGTAACCGTCGCCTGCACAGCCGAAGATGGCGTCCGCGGATTGGACACAGATCATACTCGGCCGTGACTGGTCCTTTACTCACCGTGTCATCAGTTTGTAACCAGCAGATCGTCAGTGACTTCTAGATGGTAACAGCATATAGCCATATGAAATTGGAAGATCCGCTCCACTGCATTGGAGCTTTCTTCAAAGGCCTATCATTATGTAACATCCGGAGGGTTTTCCAATGCTGTTTGTTGGTCTGTACTTACATACAGTCCATATACTGTTGATCCAATTTTTAACTCAACACTCACAATTCTGAAAAAAAAAAAGTCATCAGCAGCAACAAACCACCAAACTCCATCAACAAAATGATATTAACTACTGACTCTTGCGAAAACTTAATTCAAGAAAGTAGCAGACTAGATTCTGCATCTTATGTATAATGACTGTGTTACTGCACAGTCTGCAGATGCACTGGGCAATTTAAAGCCAGAAGCCTCGACAGCATCTACCATCCAGGACCACCTGCGTCAGGAACAAACAAATGCTGTCGTAGGTAAAAGAACTGCTGGCAGAAGACCAGTATATTTTTTTGTCCAGAAATGAAGCGGCACCTGTCGCTGACATAGGACACCCCTTAGCAAAACAAATGTGACAAGATCAACAGCACTACTACAAATGAGGGTCAGAAGCAAAGATCAAAGCAGCTGAATGCCTGTTGAATGAATGTTCAATGTTTAGGCCAAGTGGCTTCACCCAACTGATGACCCCAGATGCCTGCGTGACGTGATCAGCGACGGGCCACGAATGATAAGACCAAGACCTCATTTCATCAGATCCCTAGACAGCAGTCCCGTTAGACGTTGACATCTGCTGATGCAGAAGAACCTATCGTTCTGCCGCCAGGTTTCCAGTGTAAGAACAGTCAGGTTTTCTTTTCCTTTTTTTCTTTTCCAATACCAGTAGACCTATCGTTGTTGTCAACACCAGTAGACCTATTGTTGTTAACACCAGTAGACCTATCGTTGTTGTTAACACCAGTAGACCTATTGTTGTTGTTGGCACCAGTAGACCTATCGTTGTTGTTAACACCAGTAGACCTATCGTTGTTGTCAACACCAGTCGACGTATAGTTGTTCTTCCTAACACCAGTAGACCTATCTTTGTTCTTCCTAACACCAGTAGACCTATCGTTGTTGTCAACACCAGTAGACCTATCGTTGTTCTTCCTAACACCAGTAGACCTATCGTTGTTGTCAACACCAGTAGACCTATCGTTGTTCTTCCTAACACCAGTAGACCTATTGTTGTTCTTCCTAACACCAGTAGACCTATTGTTGTTGGCCTTCTGCCTGAGAGGTTCACTGACTACCCACAGCGTGATGAAGCCCGTACATGAGCAACGCCCAGATGCGGCACTCGTAGAACTGAACCCTGCCACGTCATCATAATGCAAGTTCCCCACAAGGCCAAGGTCCGCACATCTTACGTTTATGGACAAGACATCCACATTGTTCTTCGACTACAAAATAAACTGGCTGGGCCCAACACGACTTACGGCTACGTCTCCTGTCAAAGCAGAATCTGTCCCTGAAGAACATATTCACGTGTGCAAGACCTGTAAAACAGTGCTTTCAAAGCTTTTCGCCTTGCACCCGGCGGAGTACTAGAATACATTTCAATCATAGCTGAGGTATGGGGTGCCTTTGACTGGTATAGCTAGCAGGGGACAGAGCTCTGATTTAATATGAAGCTTACAGCTGAACCCGACTGTTAGTTGTCTTTTTATAACCCCAAGGATACTGCATGATGAGGCACCGTGGCAGGCTAAAAAAAATGTTACACGGACTGAAGCCTTCGCACAGGAAATTGTTGAGGGTGATCTGTTTGTAAAAGTCAAAGACAAACTATTAGCAGAACATAAGAAAAGTGAAGGTCACGTCTGCTCTTGCGGATTCGTTTGCGTGTCCGCCTTGTGTTTCGCTTCGTGTGTATCTTTTGGTCTCTTCTTCCATGTCACTTCAGTAGCATTATTCCCCCCCCCCACCCACCCACGCAGCTCATTTTGTCCCCCCCCCCCCCCCCCCCCCCCCCCCCTCCCTCCACGTCCACAGCCACACCCTGGCCTGTCCATTTGCAGCCATGGCAGCGGTAATGCACAGGGAGCGGACAGTGTCAGTTCTTCAGAAGGAAGTCTTCATGAGAGTGCCACCGAGGACAGTCCACAATTCATTGCCGATACAGGTGACCCCGACACGACCTCACCAAGGGCAGGCACCCAGAGAGGAAATCCAAGCAGAGGTCACCATGCGAGCAGATGTCACTCGATTTCATTTGGGTTTTATGTTCCTTGTTGTTGTTGTTGTTGTTGCTTTGAATAGTCTTTTTTTATTTCAGTCGTGTCATAAAGTTAAATACAGATGTAAATGAGATAGGACAACCAGAGAGTCTTATATGGAGCCCTATCTTGAAATGTACATGCGCAAAAAAAAAAAAAAAAAAAAAAAAAAAATTCGCGACGGAACACTGAGCAGCGATGCATGACGGTTTCACAACATCCATTACAACAGAATAGCAAATGGAAGGACAACACACACACACACACACACACACACACACACACACACACACACATGATGATGATAATATAATGGAATGAAATAAAGACACAATAGCCAAGTGCAGTGGAATGGAGGTGTACTTCAGGTGATGCAGGAAAGGAAAATGCATTACATGAGTGAATGTCCGCGTGCGGAAGGCAATGCACGAATGCACAAAATCAATAACAAACCACGATGCAGCCATGATTGATGCATAAACCTAAATAAAGATATACACCGTTTCTGAGAGAGCAAGACAGGTTAATAAAACAGGTATTATTCTTAATAGGTAAACAGTTTCACACTTTGCTATGTGCCTTTTTTTCAAAATTGATTTTTTTGCCACTGTCATGAAGACTGTCATGTCGAATTTTCAACTTGCCATGAAGGCGACAATTTCGAATGGTTTACCCTCAGATTGGGGAGCTCTATGATCTGTACCGGCAGATTGCTCATATGCAAGCCATAGTATTCTCTCACAGACAGTGCGTCAAAGCCTTTCGTAAGTAAGCAAAATGTCAGCACCGAGGTTGTTATTTTCGCCCATTCTAGGTGAAAAGATTCGTTTAAAGGTCACATTTATTTTACCTTTCTCTGAGGAATAACTGGTATAAAGTTATACAAGTCTGTATGTTCCTGTATGTTCATTCATGCTGGGAGTAGGAGTCTTCAACAGGGAGGATGATCTCTGTGGCGGGATATGATGGGTGCTGGAAGTTCTTGTCTGATGTACTCGGTCTTATTTTCCACGGCGGGACTGGATTGATTAGACAGGAAGTGCGAACCCAGCATAGCATGTATGTGTTCATCGAGTGCCCTCTAAATGACGTAAGGTTGTACGTTTTTCTTCCTAGATTAATGAATGGAACAAACTGCTGGAAGTTTTCTTTAGTGTGTTGATATCCTTGTCCTCCTCCCCCGGCCCCCTTCCCGATTTTGTCTACTCATGATGTGTAAGCCGTTAGGCTGATTCTACTATTTGTTATGAATTGTTGGAATTTTTTAAAATTGCATGGTAAAAGTAATGACGATGACTAACACACGTGACGTTGATGGCTACTGACGACGACAACGATGATGATGGCGATGATCGTGGCAGCGGACGACGAAGACAACGACACCTCCATTACCCCCCCCCCCCCCCCCCCCCCCCCCCCCCCCCCCTCCTGAATCGCCTGCTCCTCTTGTTGCGGGCAGGTCTTCAAGGTGAAGGACATGTGGTACGTGAACAAAGGCGATTTCTTCATCTGGATCCTGACCGTGCTGTTCGGCGTCCTGGGGGACCTGGATGTGGGTCTGGTGGCCGGCACGCTGACCTCCATGGTGATGGTGCTGGCCTACAGCCAGCTGGCCAAGGCACTCTGCTGGGCAGGGCTCCCTGTGAGGACCTGTACCTGGACATGGACAGACAGGGCATCCACCCCATTCCCGGCGTCAGGATCTTCAGGTGGGCTTCCTCCTCACAGTTGACTCCATTGGCGTGTGGGCGCTTGGCAGCAGTGTGCATGTGTGTGGGGAAAATGGGTTAGTTGGAGGGGGATGGGAGAATGGGGAGAAAGGAATCCTGAGTAAGTGGGCAGATGGAGAGTGGGATGGGTAAACTGTGATTGTTTCTAGAATTTAGTGTCTGGTGATAGAGCTCGTGTTTTTTTTCATGTATGTGTGTGTGTGTGTGTGTGTGTGTGTGTGTGTGTGTGTGTGTGTGTGTGTGTGTGTGTGTGAGTGAGTGAGTGAGTGTGTGTGTTTGTGAGTGTGCTTGCGTGCGTATGTGTGTGTGTGTGTGTGTGTGTGTGTGTGTGTGTGTGTGTGTGTGTGTGTGTGTGTGTGTGCGCGCGCGCGCACGCGCGTGTGTATGTGTGTGTGTGTCCCAATGTGGTAGTTGCTTTGTTTTCGTTACAAGAACAAAAAGCTGATGTATGCACTTGTATTTGATTCTTGTTGCTGGTATGACGAGATCGCTGACCAGCATTCTGTTCTGTACCACATTTCACCAGGTTCGAATCTCAGCTTCATTTCGCCAGCGCTGAACGGTTCAAATCGGAGCTTTACAGCAAGATCTTCGACCCCCCCACCAGCGTGGCACACAAAGACCACTACGAGATCAAGGTAGCCGTAGATGATCAGTACGAGCCCTGCAGGTCTGCGACTCCCCTGAGCTTGAGGCCCCCTACAAAGGCGGGTCATGCGTGCCATGTCTGAGGTCTTTGCAGTGCATGTTCCCCTTCCGCCGAAAGGCTCACAGAGCGGTGACAGATGGCCAGCCGGCGAAGGGCAGGAGCCCAACTCGGAACTTGAGCAGAAAGGCCCGAGCCAGCTTCATAGGTCTCTCCGAGCAGACCTACACTTACATTGTTCCCAGAGACATAACTAACAACGCTGCGAAGACGACGCCGGTAGAGAGTCCCAGCGGTGAGGAAGAGCTGGTGCGCTATGTGATACTGGACTGCAGCACCATGACCTACATCGACCTGACGGGGGTGGAGATGCTTCACCTCATCATCACGCAGTTCACCCGTGCCGGCGTGGCCATGCTGCTGACCGACATCCCGCCCACCACCCTGGCCATCATGCAGCGGGCCAACTTCTTTGAGCACGAAAACTACAGCAACGTCTACTTCAACGTCCTGGACGCCATCCACGACATCCGGACGATCCATGCCAGAGAGAGCTTCGCCGGTCCATCTGCCTGACGACCGACGGGATGGGGACCTTGTTTGCAGGCGTTTCAACAAATTCGATATTGTTGAGAGCGTTTTCGTTTTCCTCTTACAGACTGCGCTTGTGGCTTCTTCGTTTCAAAACCAGTTAATTACGTCACGCAGGAAACTATAGGCAAGAATGGTGATGGGACAAACCAGATACAAAGTTATCTCCCCGCTGCATTTTATCGAATCCATTACGAGCTAACTTCAGTATGGGTAAAACTTTATGGGAAAAGTACGCTAGGACTGTGTTCTGGACCTCTGGACTAGAACCAACCAGTCTACATCCCGTCCCGTGAATCGCACATAGCCGCTTTGGTCTAGCCTATAAGCGTTATAACCCTCACCCTCGTGGTCTCGCGCGCGGGCGTGTGCGGGCGTGTGTGTGTGTGTGTGTGTGTGTGTGTGTGTGTGTGTGTGTGCGTGCGTGCGTGTGTGTGTGTGTGTGTGTGTGTGTGTGTGAGAGAGAGAGAGAGAGAGAGAGAGAGAGAGAGAGAGAGATGTGTGTGTGTGTGTGTGTGTGTGTGTGTGTGTGTGTGTGTGTGTGTGTGTGTGTGTGTGTGTGCCTGGTGACAATATCTGTGTTTGTTCATGTTCGTTTGTTTTTATTCGTTTGTCATTTATTTCTCCATAAATATAACCTTTTGTTGATTCATCATGATCACGTCTTTTATAATCATCCTATATGTGAAGTACCTGGTGTACAGTTGGAGGAAAACCACTCAACAACACTCCATTATAATCGTCACTGTCAATATAACCGAAAGGGTTAAGGACTCCCCTTTCCCCCCCCCCCCCCCCCCCCCCCCCCCTCGCACCTCTCCACTTTCCCTCCTTTTCTTCCCATTGACTCACACTGTGAATGTGAGTACAGATTAAATTGTGTGAATGAATGTGTGTACGCTTCTTTCCCGTTTCCTTTCCTCTCAAGTATTCTGTTGAAAGTTCTCTGCGATGAACTCGACCATTGTTTAGTTAACCTGCACAAGTCCCTACTGTCGAAACGCCTCGCTATTCGTTCCGAACTTCGGACTCTCTCTCTCTCTCTCTCTCTCTCATATTACCCTGGTAAAATAAAATTTCGTTCGTTTCTCTCTCTCTCTCTCTCTCTCTCTCTCTCTCTCTCTCTCTCTCACACACACACACACACACACACACACACACACACACACACACACACACACACCCTTTCAATGCACCGACAACTTTGTTCAGTTACTAATTCCATTCGCGCGTTAATGGGTCACCTCATCCGATCAATGAGTCAATGAATCATTCAGTCAGTCAGTCATTTAATGACTCTGTCAAATCGATCAAGCGGTCGTTCAGTTAGTCAGTTAACCAGCCAGTCAATCAGCCCGTGGATAGAAATGATAATGACCAATTAGTCCCTCCAAAATCAGACTTCAATCAAGCAATAAGTTAGTCAATCAGGCAGTGACTCAGTTGGTCATTTCATCTGTCTACCAACCAGTCAGTCACTCCATAAATCAGCCAAACATTCAATCTACCTGTCGAACTATCATTCAGTCATTAAATCGGGTCCTTAGTAAGCAGTTAATCTGTCAGTAAATCAATCAGTGAATTAATCAGTCGATCAGTTGTTCAGTCAGTCACTCAGGCTAAAGGTTCTGACTGGGGTCCTCACCTCCAGCCTGTGGTGACAAATGAACAACTTCGACCAGACCAACCAGCGGTCAGTTTGTGAATCCGTTCATCCGTTGACCGATCCATACATCCATATGTGAAACAATCCATTCATTCATCCATTCTTCCAGACAAGCCAACCATCTATCCATCCATCCATTCCTCCATATGTCAATTCATCCATCCGTCCATCATTAATCATGCATCCATCCCTCAATTAACTAGTCAATCCATCAATAAATCAGCCAGTCAACTGTGAAATCAATCCACCAACCAACCAACCGACAAGGAAGGATTCTAGGATTTCTTCTTCTAGACAGACTAATTCGTGGCCATTGCTGAAAAACTGCCCGAGTATACGACAGCCCTAGCAATTCGGGTGAAACAGTTCACTCCTTTGGATGCCAGTTTAACTGCTATGACTATAGCTATCAGCAACGCTCGGGCGCGCGCGCGCGCGCCTACACGCGCTCGTGTGTGTGTGTGTGTGTGTGTGTGGGGGGGGGGGGGGGGGGGGGGGGGGGGGGGGGGGGGGAGGATAAAGTAGTTCATAGCCTTGCACACGGACTTTGTCGGTATGGCCGAAGCTTTAAGATAGTTCACACATCTGAGGCGAAACAGTTCAATCCTTGCATGCAAACTATATTGGTATGATGAAAGCTTTAAGACAGTCCACACATCTTAAACGAAGCAGTTCAAACCCCTGCAAACAGATTGTATTGGTACGACGATTAAAGCTATAGAAAAATCCACACATCTTAGGCGAAGCAGTTTAGCCCCATGTGACCATGTTCTTAAGCTTTGAGGCGGTCCACACATCCTAGGTGTCCCTTGAAATTCCTTGCTAGACCTGCTGCCTTCTGCCCCCCTACACAGCAACTTTCCTTGGTGCGAGTACAGCTGAAAGACAGCGCACACGTCTCGGGTTTCACTTAAACTCCTCGCTACTTCATCAACAACTCAGATGCCGAAGCCTGCCAAAAAGCAGCCTGCAAAACGGCATGCTTGAATATGAGGGTAAGACTACAAAGGAATCTGTCGGCGCCGACTGAGTTGTAAATCAGCGCAGAAATAAAGACATGCGTTTCCACCATCAACCAGAGTGCATTTAAAGATATGCTTGATACGCATACACATGCCAAAAGAGTATCACACGCTTATGCGCGAATGTATACACACGTGCGTGTAAGCATGCAAGCAGCACATTCACACACACACACACACACACACACACACACACACACCTCATTTCCCTTCCCCTTAAAAAAAAGAATAGAAACAAAAGAAAAAAGGCAACTAGAAAAGTAAAGAAGGCAGGCATCCTTTTTTGGCATGTTCACATCTCCAGTAAGGCCACTCTCGCTATCGTAGAAGTTCGGCAATACACCTAACGAAAAGCACAGAATGTGTACTAAACAGTCCGCGCATGAGCAGAAGTGGGCGACATCGCAAGTTATTTCTTCACTGTCAAAAAGTAACCCCACATCTTTCCTCCCATTTCCATCTATCTCCCCATCTTTTATTCCATTTTTTCCAGATAGTCCATCCATTTTCCTCTCTTCTTTTGCTCTGCGTCTTTGCTGTTAACAGCAGTAGTCTGAAACGTCATAACCTTGATAAGCTCTGCATTCTCTGCGGCTTACGTAACAGCCACCGGCCAATTTTTTTTTTTCTCTCCAGGTGAAAATGTTCTCCTACACATTCAGACCAGTCAAACTTTGGGTTCACATCGGAATGAACCATCAGGAAATTAATGTCCATGTGAGGTACTATTTTGACAAAAAAAAACAAGCATGACGTTTTACAATGTTTTGTGCATCCATGTCGGATTTTCTGATTTAAACACACACACACACACACACACACACACACACACACACACACTTGATCGTGTTGGAAACAATGTAAACTCGACACTGCGTTCCTATAGTTTTTGTAAGGATCTGTTATTGTTTGCATATATATATATATATATATATTTTTTTTGGGGGGGGGGGGGGGGGGGGGGGGGGGGCTGTTGTAATGCTTTTATCATGTGATTGATTCACTACGCCTGTCGCCTTACTTAGTTATATTAAGCAATTACATCTTCACCTAAGCTTTACAGGTTAAAGAGTGAAAAGGTTAATTTTTGATAACCATTACGTTTAATGATTTCATCTTGACATGATCTAAATTAAATATTCGTCGCAGTATTTGCATTAAACATCATCTAACATCTCTAATATCAGTGTGTAGAAGCTTACACTATGTTGACAAGGCTGATGGCGATGAACACTAGGAAGGCAGTTCATTACAAAGCGCTTTCAGGGCTACTCAGGACAACATTTACCAGTGACACAGCAAATTATACTTACAAAGTTCATACACGTTGAATGACCCAGAACAAGGTTAAAATGTCATGATTTTTTTGACTCAAAGTGAGTCAGCGCTCTCTCTCTCTCTCTCCATATGTGTGTGTGCGTACATGCCTGTGCGCGTGCGTACGTGTGTGGTGTGTGTGTGTGTGTGTGTGTGTGTGTGTGTGTGTGTGTGTGTGTGTGTGTGTGCGCGCGAATGTGTACATGTGTGTGTGTGATTGAATGTGTGTGTGTGTTCGTTCGTTCTTTAGTTTTACGTCTGTTCACCCTTAAGTGATATTAGACGGGAGGGATAAGAGAAATAAAGGTATGAAAGAAAGATTGTTAATGCATGCATTAATATTGTTTAGAGAGTGTGTGGTAGTAAAAATTATATGTTTTCTCCTACATGCCTACACCTACAATTCCATATAATGATCAAGCTTTATATGGGATATGAATTGTTGAAAATGACAGAATTATTAGAAAGGAAGTGAAGTTTACTATCTATATCAAACGTGACTTAACAATTAACAGAAGATTAGTATAACAACAATTGAATCCAACAATAAATTAACTATTCAAAGAAAAGACCAATAGGACTAAGGTGTAAAACTTCTGAGAAACATTTAAGAAGATGGAAGTCATTTAACACTTCCTGAACAGTTAATGGTATTTGACGAGTCAGTAAATCCCCTGTAGTTTTCGTCATTAATTCTTTGATACCCGGACAGTGTAAAATCAGATGGCTGATAGAAATTGATTTCCACATACACATTTAATATCTTTAGAAAATTTTGTTTTAAAAGCATTTAAACGAATTTTGAACATCAGAGACTAAATATGTCTTGAACTTGTATCAGATATGTGATTTAAAATTAATTTGGAATTTATTGTGCTGACGTTTTTTTTTATACAATTGTGTGAATAATGGCTATCTGATGTCCTCAGCATGTTATCAAACTTATCTTTTGCTAGTTTTTCAATGTGATTATAATACTCGTGCAGATCTAGATTTATGTTAGTTAGATTGCCCCATCAGTATTACGTCCTGCACTTTTAGCTGCTCTATCAACCAGTTCATTGGCATATATTCCGCAATGGGAAGGAACCCAGTAAAAAGTTACACTAATGTCTTTACATGCCAACTGATAAATTACATGTCTGATTTCTAGTATCATTTCGAGAGACGTTTTTTGGCATTTTGATCTTTGATAGCTTGTAATGCCGATTTGGAATCTACACAGAGTAATATTTTACAACTATTCATAGGTAACTCCTCAATATGGTGTAAAGCCATCAAAATAGCTAACAACTCTGCAGTAAAAATTGAATAGTGATCACCTATATGATATCGTTTGACTGTTTTCATTGTAGGAATTACAATGCTGAACCTGCATTGCCATTATCAAGTACAGATCCATCTGTGAATATTTTAATGTAATCACTACTATAGTAATTTTCCATGTGATCATTAACTAAATTTTTCAGAACGTTTGGAGATTGACTTTTGCTCAGTTCTGTATATGATCAATGTCAAAAGTAGGTTTAATTTGTTCCCAAGACGGTACAGGTAAAAAAGATGGCTTAATTGCTATTTTTTTACTTTTTAATTCTGTAGAATTAATCATGTCGGAGACAAACGAATCAATTGGTTGCAAACAATGTATTGTCTTAGCCCTGTTAACAAAGTCATGCTTAGAATTTAACTTTGTTTCTTCATTACAGAATGAATTATGTGCAAAGGATTTTAATACAAACTTAGCTGCAGAGATTTTCCTATGTTCATCAAGAGGAAGAACTCCTGCTTCTTTATATGATCCAAGATTGTAAGCATGAGTCGGCACTCCTAGTGCCAGTTTTAAAGGCTTTACAATCTATACTTTGTAGTTTGTTTAATAAATGTTTTTGGTGCACTAAAAAAAGATTCCTGACCGTAGGTTTAAACGCGAACGAACTAAGGAATTAGCAAGACATAAAGTGCTTTTGTGTCTTGACCCCATCGCTGTTTACTAATAATTTTGAGAAAATTTAAAGCTTTTCTGGCTTTATTTATATATAGTCTATATGTTGATTCCACGTAAGTTTGCATGATAAATAAACACCTAGAAACCTTACGCTTTGCGAATAATTAATAATACTGCCACCCATAGTGAAATCAGGCAGTTTTTCTGGGTTATGCCCCGAATTAAAAAGTACCATATGTGTTTTTCTCTAATGATAAAGAAAGTCCATTTTCCTTCATAAATATATCGATTTTTATTTAGTTCGCGTTGGTATACTTTTTTTTGGTATAGTTTAAGTGCTCTGATTGGCGTTTTACGCTTCATTGTCACCTTCATCCACATGCATATATCATCTGCATACTGGGCTAAAACTGTATCTTTTGATAGATTATTTGGAAGATCTGCTACGATTATATTGAATAAAATAGGTGAAATAACCGAGCCTTGTGGAAGACCCATCTGAAGTTCTCTGGACTTAGAATATGTGCTCCCAACTCTTACCTGTATGAAACGTTGTGTTACAAAATTTTGTATATATAGTTATACATATTACCATCTATATTGTAGTTTTGAAGTTTTTGGAGTAATCGGTAATGCCATACTTGATCGTAAGCTTTTTTCACATCAAAAAAGGTTGCTAGAATATTTTTCCGTCTGCCAAACTGCTGTTTAATTTGTGTCGTAAGTTTTACTAAATGTTCAGTAGTGGAGCGACCTTTTCGAAAAGCGGCTTGATTTTTTTTGAATAATGTTTTGTTTTTCACAGAAATGAACTAGTCTACTTGAGACTATTTTTTTCCATTAACTTGCATACATGAGATGTTAAGGAGATGGGTCGATAGCTTTTTTCATCAGTCCGAGGTTTTCCTTGCTTGTGTATAGGGATAACAATTGAGTGTGTTTCCAGACAAGAGGCATTTCACCGTTAGACCAGCATTTCTGTATCAAAGAATGTAAAAATTGAACTACATTTTGTGGTAAATGTTTTTAACAATTCATAAGATATCCCATCTAGTCCTACAGACATCTTATTTTTGCCCATATGTGAAATACATTCAATTACTTCATCAAGTGTTATATTTGAATTTACATAGCTTTTAAGTAGAGGTTTATTAAAACTATGATCTGATGTAATATCACTTTCCTCCTCCTTTTTCTGTATTGTCTACTTTCAGTTGATAGTCCAGTAATTCTACTGCAATTTGCATACAAATCAGCAAATGCTTCTGCTTTCCTTGATTAGAGGGTATATCTGAACTCTCTCCAGTTTGATTGGGCATGGGGTAAGTTTATCCCATTCTTCATGGTTTTCATTTTTTCCCCCACCTTTTGCATATCTTTATAGTTATATACTTCATTAGTACAAAATGATGACCAATATTGTCTTTTTTGCTTGTGCGTTAACTCTATTTGCTTTTTTTTTTTTTTTTTTGGATTCTTGGTGATTAGGAATTGAATTATCCTTTTAAGTAATTTTCAAATTTTATCCATTTTTCAGCTTTGGCCTTTTCACAATCATCGTTCCACCAAATATTGCCAAAATGTTTATATGATTTCTTTGTTTTAGACATGGGAATTGATTGATTAGCAGCACTTAGGACTGCATCAGTAAATATAGAATACAATTCATTGATGTCCTTATCATCGACGTCTTCAACATGAAATGTTGATAAAAGTTCTGAAAACTTATCCCAGTTAGCATGTTTGTAATTATACTTCGGGATTTTATCCTCTGTTAGATCCTTGTTTTTTTTGTGCTAGAGAGTTCAAAGCTAGTAATAACAGGAATATGGTCACTATTAAGGCTATCATTTAAAGAATCCCATTTACAAATTGGCGCCAGATCTGGAGAAACAAGAGTTAGATCGATGGCTGTTGCTCTATGATAAGGATTATCAGGGATTCGCGTTATTCTACCGTCATTCAGAAGATACAATGATGAATCAACAATATTCTCAATGAAACGGTTGCTAGTAATATTTTCACAGTTCTTCTCCCAAAATGGTGAATGCGCATTAAAAAATCTCCTGTTATTAGTTCCTTTTTCCCTTGTCCGCTTGAAACGTACGAATCCATTCTGTATTATTATCATCTGGACCCTTTGGTAAATACACAGATATGACGGATAATAAAGTGTTATCAAACGTTACCGTCACTGCACAAGAATGTATACTGAGTAATTCTGATGGAACTGGATTTGGGCACAGAGTGTAATTTACTCCTTCATGCACATAAATGGCAGTATTAATTTTCTCGTCAGTGTCTATCTTTTGGATGATAGGGGGAAAATAGTAATTGTCTAGTTGGGGCAGCTTTTCTTTCTTAACATTCAATGACTGAAGACTTAAAACATGGTATTGATGATGGGCTAAGTGTTGTACTAGATGTTCATAGTTTGTGTTAATAATTAATCTGCAGTTCCACTGAAAAACGTTAAAATAATTCCCTAGTGACATATGTTTAAAGACTAAAGACAAAATGGACAGAGGTAACCCAGCAGCAGTGTCACATAAAAAAACATGGCGGCAGTAGGTGTGAGTTGACTAATAAAAGTTCCAGTCCTCCAGAGTGTAGAACCGGTTGTGCCAGCTGGGAGGATGTGGGCCAGGATGATCGTGGTACCAATGGCGACGTGAAGGACGGGCAGGTCTCCTGGGGATCTCTCCCACAGCAAGGCCCTCGTGTGTCGTCCAATGTTTCCCCGCCAGCAGACTGGAGCCTCTCTTTGTCAGATGCACCTCGTCTCGAAGATGCTCCATTCTGATGTTGTTATTTTGAATAAATGAAATGTTCTCCACCTCAAAACAACTCAGAATTGACTTTTGCATTAAACAGAACACGTTTTATATCGAGTTTCTTGTCTCTGACTGGAGTCAGTTTACTGACCGCGAACTTAACTTTAGTGTGCTTTTTAGCTGCGGTTTTTAGCATCTGCACAAACAATGTGCTGATGTCTTCTGCAGCATAAGTCTTTAGATCATTAATGCAGCAGTGTATTACCACTGCATCAGGTTCTCCTTGGCATCGTCAAGTTCTTGAAGACGTTGCTCTGCTAGTCCCTTTACCTTATAGCTTCTTTGACGTGTCGCATTCAAATCGTACGAATTTCCATGTCTCCTGTCGTCCACGCCGTTGGCAACCGAGTCATGGATCACCAGAACCTTCGGTAGGCTTAGTTTCTCTTCTTTTTGCTTTCGTTTTCTTCTTGTTTTGACAAGCATCGTCACGACGTGATTTGACGTCATGTTTCATCATTTCGATTAGTAGGTCTGACGTCATGTTCTGTTTTGATGTTCTCACCAAATAACACCTGCAATAACTGTTTTTGCTCCTGCATTTACGGCTTTTTCTTGAGCAGAAAGTTGTCTCTTATTCATCGATGTGTTCGCAGGTGGGGTTTTGACCACTTCAGCATACGATGTTGTGTCTGTAGGACATATTTCTGTTTGTGTAGCTGTGTTGTCATGGAAACGTGGGGTTTGGCTATTTTCTCTAGGATCTTCGTTTGAGCTAAAACGGCATTTTCCAATGATTTGATACGATCTTCTAGCGTTACTTTCATGCCAAGAGCGTAATTTTCTTCACCGACCTCATTTGCTGCTGTAGATGACTCCGTTGAATGACGATGAGCTTATGTTGCTTGGGCAGCTGTAGGCATAGCTAGCGCCAGTAACGGAGTGTCGTCTCGCTTCTCGACTGTTTCGGCACAGTTCTGCTGGCGACGAGCATTTCCCAGTAAAGTTGACGAACGCCACGGTCGCAGGCCTGTTGATCTGGGCGCCGCTAACTTTCTGAAGGCTCTTGATTTCATGTTCCCCAACAACTCACAAAACTGCCGTAGGTGTTTAAGCTAGCCACTGTGTGTGTCCGCCATCTTGTGTGTGTGTGTGTGTGTGTGTGTGTGTGCACGCGCGCGCGCGCGGGCATTACCAGATTTGGCCAAAATCTAGTGAAGTTGTCATTGAACAGCATTCATTAATTTTCTGCGATTAAGTTATTTCAGCTATACTTTCAACATTACAAAATTGATGTATGATTAGAAAATTAAGCACTTACACTTATTTCTTTAACACTGATAGAACAGATGTTAGATGATATTCAGTGCAAATACTGCGACAAATATTTAATTTAGATCTCGAGCCCGCACGCGCGCGCGCGCGCGAACGCGTGCACACACACACACACACACACACACACACACACACACACACTTTCAGCCTAGCATCCGTGAGCTAAGTTTAAACGGCCGACTGCTCTCAGCGGCTATTTCCTTTACTGACCAACACTTGTCGTCTGAGCTGTATTGGAGCTGGCCTACCTCATACACTGAAATCCACAGACAGACAGACAGACACAAGCCAGACAGTGCTTCTCTGTTGTATTCACTCACCCTCTGCACTCCCTCAGTCTCATCCACTCCCCTCCCCCCCGGTTTTTTTTTTTAAGACATAAAAGGCTGTGGTTACAGATTCCCATTTCGTTTCTATTATGGGCCTGACGACAGCCGGTGTTCTCATTAATGTTGGCGGTCTTTTGTTTTTAGTTCGTGTGCTGCGTGACAACAAAGACTGATTCCGGTTTGCCTGTCTCGTGTCTTTGCTTGTGATTCAGTTTGTCGAGGGAGTGGAAATACGGAATCTAGCAGTACAAAATACGTATTCTATAGCATGTACCGAAATGGTGGCTTTCAGTTAAAGAAAAAAAAAAAAAAACCTTGATGCGCAGAGGATGAGATTTCCTTATTGTTTCCTTACATATGGCATTTTGGAAGGATCTAGACCTACTATATGTCTTTCATTCTCACTTGTAAGTAAGGAAAAGACCAATCCTTTCGCTTTTTGAGGTGCCCTTTTCACTATACCCCACATGACTCTACAGGTGCTCCTGTGGACCAATCCTTAGGTGTTTGGCATATGCAACATACAGAGAAATTAACTGTATTCGCATTATTGTACCCCACCGGCCGTTTGCTTAAGTAGTTTGACAGTGTTTTAGTCACGGCAAAGTCACATTGAAGAATAGCGCACGTGTAATCATGTCCGATTCGATGCTTGCTGAAGATGCCCAAGACCACGCGGAGTCCACGTCACACAGCACAGAGCGCACGCCTCTTCGTACGCCGGTGAGTCATTGAAGACAAACATGCTTTTCCGTTTTCAGTTCGGACCGGATCAGATGTACATGGTTAAACGTGTCCCTTGTGGATTTGTATATCCTGTCCTTGCGATTTATTTATAATACACTATTTGTCGGTTGTACGCAACTGCAGTATAAAGTGAAAACCAACTCATCATGTAGCCTGCATGCACACACACACACACACACACACACGTGTGTGTGTCAAGACAGCCAAGACTCGCTCTTTGCACGGACTGGTGATGGTTATTTTGGGACGGAAATCTAATTCTTACTCCTCCTCTTCGCACCCCATCTCTTTTCTTTTACCCCACAGTTGTGGTGATGACTAAAGGTCACCGCGGCTTTTTTTGTATAAAAGAACGAAACATCATTGGAAATTTCAGGATTGAGTACACAATAGGAATTTCAAACCAACATCGGCAAATCAGCTTAGGAATGATTTATCCTGTCGGTGTGATGGCCATGTTGACAACCATCAACAACAATTTTCAGGACTTCAAGGCAGAATTTAAAAACTTGAAGGAGTTTGTCTCTTGCGTAATGATGAAGATGCAAGGTCTTAAAGATGAAGTGTTTTCTCTGAAACAAACCAATTTACAGCTGAGCAAGCCAACAAGAAACGGACACACAGTATGAAGGCCTGTGTGAAAACAAATACCTTGAAGATCATTCAACCCCGGCCCTGACGGATTACTAGGACTGTTTTTCTATAACCAATTAGGCGACCTGCTATCAATACTTAAGACAAAGTGTTCAGGGCTCTTTTCATCAGGCATTTATCCTAATGATTGGACTGAATCAATAGTAAAAGGGTGATAAAAACGACTAGCAATTACAGGACAGGAGAATTCTGCTATTGATACATAAAGTAAATCGTATAATTCAATTATAATCAAGAGATCAGAATGGATAAAACGTAGCAATGGTCTTGGGTTTGATAAGGAATGTCAAAACAACAAGATGGGAGTTAGAAAGGCTTTGACCATTTTAAGGGGTCTGAAGACCCAACTGATAGATGTGCCTATGTACAAATGAGAGAATATAATCAACTTAAGTACATGAAGAAATGTAGTTTTAAAACTGAGCGCATTAACTGCTTAATGCAAGTAGCAGATGATTCTCAGGCCTTTTGGTCTGAAATCAATAAGTATCGCAGTCGTTCCCACACAAGTAAAACAATTTCACAGGATCAGTGGTTTAACAATTTTGAACACTTGTTAAAACTTGGTTTTGTCCAAAGTGTGGACCATCCAAAACTGGATGTCTCTGATACGGCATTTGACCCTATTCTGGACGCTGAAATTACAGTTGAGGAAGTGAAGAAAGCCATCCAGTGTGGCAAAGCAGCTGGTCCTGATTCTTTGATAAGTGAAGTCATGAAGGCCTCAGAGATGTAACAGTTCCCTTCCTGGTCAAATTCTTCGATAAACTTTTCAGTAATGGTGTATTTCCTGAAGAATGGACTAAATCAATAATTATTCCGTTGTATAAGAAAGTTGATGTGAACGATACCAAAAATTATCGTGGCGTTACCTTGATAGTCACATGTGTAAGATTTTTACGCACATTTTGAATAAACGGCTAATTTCTGATGCTGAAGCTGGGTTTAGAAAATCGTATTCCACTACTGATCACACTTGCACTTTGTATGCTAGCGTAGAAAAACACTTATCAAGGAATAGTAAATTTTATGTAGCATTTATCGATTTCAGAAAGGCGTCCAATATGGTACAGCATGGTCTTTTGTTCAATATACTACTCACGAATGGCATTAAAGGAAACCTGTTTAACATTTTGAAAAGTATGTGCAGCACCACTAAATCATGTGTCAGATGTGGTAACTCTTACATTGATTATTTTGAATGTTTTACAAGGTCTAAAGCAGGGTTGCTGTCTTAGTCCTACCTTATTTTCTATATTCATTAACGAGCTTGCACACGACATGTTTTCATGTCGATGAGTGTCAATGAGAGAAGGGAGAATGCGTGTCTTATTTTTTCGCTTTAAATACTACTAACCCCTGTGGCGCGCTTGCGTGTGTGACTCTGTGTGTGTGTGTGTGTGTGTGTGTGTGTGTGTGTGTGTGTGTGTGTGTGTGTGTGTGTGTGTGTGTGTGTGTGTGTGTGTGTGTGTGTGTGTGTGTGTGTGTGTGTGTGTGTGTGTGTGTGTGTGTGTGTGTGTGCGTAGGGGTATATATATTGCCCCCTACCCTCACCCATCCCCCTACTAAGTATTTTTAAGTCTGTTTTACAGTGTGTGTGTGTGTGTGTGTGTGTGTGTGTGTGTGAATTTGATGGAACACCCCCTGTGAAGGACCCCCCCCCCCACACCATACAAGCCATTTTTACCACAATATGTTTACTTGATTGTATTCTTTTTACTGCCTAAGCAATCATACTTTTTGTGATATAATTTCTTGGCATTGAAATTTTGTGCTCTTTTATTCCGTACTTGGTTTAATGGGGAATGTTATGTTTTTTTTTATAGTTAAAAAATGTTCATACAAGTCTGTTTCTAATTTTTCACACCCCTATGATTCTCTCTCTCTCTCTCTCTCTCTCTCTCTCTCTCTCTCTCTCTCTCTCTCTCTCTCTCTCTCAAACATCTTAATTTAGTAAATCTTTTATTCCTGATTTGTATTAAACTCTGCAGGTTGCTTTTACAGTTTAAAGTAATTACATTTTGCAATATTATTGATCTTTTGAATGGTGCTATTGTTTTTGTTTTCTTTCTTTTTTATACTTAACTTTTAGCTTATCTTGGAGCGTTCTGTTTTACAGTTGGAGTGTTTATTTAAGTGTTGTGTTGATATTGCATATCTGATGGTGGTTTGTGGTGGTGATGCGTCTCTTTGTGGTGGTCTCTCTCTGCGCCTCTCTCTCTCTCTCTCTCTCTCTCTCTCTCTCTGTGTGTGTGTGTGTGTGTGTGTGTGGTGTGTGTGTGTGTGTGACACTGTTTTGGCGGGGTGTGTGCGTGTGATTCTATATTGGTGTGGTGTGTGTGTGTGTGTGTGTGTGTGTGTGTGTGTGTGTGTGTGTGTGTGTGTCTGGGGTGGTGGGGGTGGGGGAAGGGTGGTAGGATGTGTGCGTGCATGTGTTAATATTTATATACATGTACAGACTGACACAAGATGGATAAATGAATTGACAAAGAATAACTGAGCACAGTGCAAAGAGTGGGAATATTTTTTACTGATATATTTGTTTATAGCTTGTAATATGTGAATTTTGATAATGGCACCACAAACAAATTTTCCTTGTATTCTATGAGGACAAATAAAATATCGTGTATCGTGTGTATCGTGTATTTCACGTTGCAAGCATGGAATACAATTCATACCTAGCGATGTAAAAAATTTCGTGTGGTTATTTGCTGATGACATTGCTCTCATGTTGTATACTATAGTAGGTCTGCAAAATCAACTTAATGTCCTAATTGAATGTGCTTTAAGATTATGTTTAAACGTTAATCTGGAAAAAAGAAAGTCCTTGTTTTTCGGAAAGGTGGCTATTTAAGTAGAAAGGAATGTTAGTTCTTTGGTGATAAGCAGTTACATTTGGTAAATCTTAATAAATACTGGATGTTACTTTTTCAGCTAAGCTTAGTTTTGATGTTGCTACTGGGCACGATCATTACATTCGTGGTAAGAAAGCTACCATAGAAATTCTGAAAGTGTTAAGAAAACTCAGGTGCTTTTTCACCAAGCTGTTTTCTGGGATTTTTGACGCTCAGATTGTTCCTTCTCTTTCATACGGGTCGGAACTATGGGGGTTCAAACCACGAGAATCTATCGAAAAAGTTCATATGCAGGCCTGTAAACTATTGCTGAACGTCCCTCCATTTACACCTAATGATATGGTATATGGAGAATTGGGGCGTTTTCCGTTATACATTACTTCAGCAACGAGATGTATTCAGTTCTGGTTCAGACTACGCAGGCAACCACTGACAAGGTACTCCAGAAAAGCCTATGATATGCTTTTTGATTTACAAAATAGAAACAAAGATGCAAAATTGGGTCACACATATTAAAACACCGCTTTGTTCAAAGAACGCCCACAGTACTGTTTTTGCCTAGGCTGGTATTCTCATGCCTCAGACAGCAGTCGGTTTGAACTATACCACTCATTTAAAAGCGTCCTTGAACGTGAAAAGTATTTTGAATTCATTAATAACAGGCTGTTTAAAAGTGCCCTCGTACGTTTTAGAATGGACGTTTCGAGCGTAGCCATGTTTTCCGCTTTTCGGCAATAGATCAACCTGGTTGTCCCCTCTGCCAGGCGGACGATGAGGACGAATTCCATGCACTATTCGAATGCCAACGATGTAGTGACCTAAGAAATGCATTCAAAGTGCTGGGACCTTCCTTACTAAACACGACAATGCACAAGGATTTTGAGTAGCAGCCTTGATACTCAACTGAAATCTTCTACATTCCTCTTTTTGGCTTTGAAACGCAGAGCAAGTTTTGTTTTATGAACACATTTTTATGCGATTGATATGGGATCTTTAGCAACGTGTGAATGTTACGTTTTGTTTCTCTCATTTTCAATTGCTTCGCGTTTCCCTCGTTGTACCGGGCAACAGGCCTGTACGCAATAAAACATGTCATTGCCTGTCTGTATATACATACATGTACTGTGTGTGTGTATGTATATATATATATATATATATATATATATATATATATAGCTGAACAATTAAGTAGTGGGGGGAAAACAATTGCAGGCTAACAATTTTTCAGTCAATATAATGATGACTTGGTAAAACTTTGAGCTTTGAGAAAAAAATGAACACGAAAAAAGTGGGAAAATATATGTTAAATATTGAGGAATCCTCCACTACCTGTCTGAAAGAACTATTGTAATCCCTCTCGAAGGCAGATCTATTTGTATTGCCCTGCTTCTAGACCTTTAGTCTACTGACTCATTAGGGAGACGCGGCTGAATGAGGTTGCGCTCATGGTGTCAAATAGAGACACACCACAGTCCATAATTCTGTGGTGTTCTCACCACAAAGGGTTCAAAAAAGAATCCAACAGCACCCCTAAAGCAGCCAGCGAAGGATAGTAAATGGAATAAAACGAAAGTGTGGAGAGGAAAAAAGTTGCTGAAAAACTGAAAGCATTACACAAACAGTATAAAATTTAAGGAACAGTCTTTGAGCCTATGCTTGAGGATCCATTCAAGGATGCAAAGGAGATCAAAAGATATGGAACAGTCTGAGTGGTCAGCTCTGCTGTTCAATAACCCAAGCATTGCCAGTGGTTAAGAATTGTGCAGAACAACCTTTACTTGGATCTCCTAAGAGATGCAATCTCCCACTGATTGACCAAATAATATGATGCTGAACAATTAAGTAGTGGGGGAAAACAAGTGCACAAGTGCAGGCTAACAATTCTTCAGTCATGATAGTAATGACTTGGCAAAGATTTGAACTTTTGAAAAAAAAAGGAAAAAATAAACATGAAGAAATGGGGGAAATATATAATAAATAATGAGAAACCCTTCACTAGCTGCCTGAGAGAACCATCGTAATCCCTCTCGAAGGCAGATCTATTTGTATTGCCTGCTCCTAAGCCTTTAGTCCGCTGGATCGGACTCATCAGGGAGACACGGCTGATTGTGTATGCGCTCTTGGTGTCAAATAGAGACACACCACAGTCCATATTCTGTAGTGTTCTCACCACCAAGGGTTCAAAAAAGAATCCGACATTACCCTTAAAGCAGCCAGCGAAAGATAGTAAATGGAATAAAACGAAAGTGTGGAGAGGAACAAAAAGAAAAAAAAAAAAATGTGTGTGTGTGTGTGTGTGTGTGTGTGTGTGTGTGTGTGTGTGTGCACGTTTACTTTAAGAGTTATGTTTTTCCTACTTGTAAACAATGCCTTCAAACTGTAAATTTCTGTCCACAGCAAAATGGCACCTACGAAATGACAAGTGTGTTCCTGCAGGAAGATGCCGATGTGCCATCCTTTGGAACTGAACCCCCCTTGGTCTTGATACGGCACCTGCACACACAGGCGAGTATCGACGAGATCTACACGGACCAATCGGAGACCCGCACAGCACATGACGTCATAAAGAGCACGTTCCAGATGTCACCCAGCTGTCTGGTACAGCATGCTTCAAACTTCTTCCCTGTCGCGAGGTTTGATGTTCTCATGTTAAATGCCTTCAGATGAATGTTTAGAACAAGTACCTTGTCCTTTTGTATCCACAATCCCCCCCCCCCCCCCCCCCCCCCCCCCTGCCTGATTTATTAATTTGATGTTAGGACTGTCAGGACAGTCCTTGTCCTCAGTAATGTACAGCAAACTGTGTGAGTACTGTCTGAGTGTCAACGGACAATGAAGGAAAGATCGGCAGACTCCATCTCCAGTTCAGATTCTCTGATACAGTCATGATGAAAGTGTGTTTTTAGGACCCATAATGCTGACATGCATATCCGACATTCACCATGCGCACGAGTGTGTGATGGAGTTTCGGGCACTGGCTTCTCCTCTGCACATACTTTCACTTGGGAGATGGGACATTCGGTCCTTTTCGTCCGTGCTCGCTCCCCCCCCCCCCCCCCCCTCCCCCACTGCCCACCCCCATGTCATCCCTGTTCCTCACTCCAGCTCTTCTTTCTTCTCCATCTTCTCCCTCCTTCTCGCTGTCCACATTCTGAAAAAGCGCAAATTCAAAAGCACTCTCAAATCTCATTTTTGTGACAAATAGAAGAAGAGGCGATCGTCATAGGTTGGTGGAGAAACACGTCGTCAACGATTCTTCTACTACTTTACTGGACTCTTCTGCTGCTTTACTTTACTCTTCCTCTACTTTACTCTTCTACTACTTTTTCGTCAGTCTTCTCTCTTCCCCCCTCCCTTCTCCCCATTCATTATATCTTGGGATTAAACCACTTCCGTTTGTAGGCTTTGATGACATCTAAAAATGTCCCCTCCCTTCCCCACTCCCTTTCCGACTCCTGCACAAACTCGTTTACGATGTCTGTAAGTGACTTACTCCTGAGGAAAGTTCGTTTGCGTAGAGATGACCAGTGAGCGATCTTTGTCCATGATGACAGGAAGTGACGAAGACCTTTCCACAGCGGACTTGATGACCATTACATGACCTGGCTCACGTAAACTCCCACATTGTCATTACGATCTTAATGCGTGGAGCGTTGTTTATTACCATTACGCTAGGTGGCTAGAGAACTGGCTGCCGTCACCTCATACCACTTCCTGCACGATGTGCTCAGGGTTCTGAAGAACTACCAGTGGCGTAACTGGCTGGTGGCTGACGTGTTCAGCGCCTCTCTGTAGGCTTCCTCCACGTTCCCCAGGGCCTGGGCGCCGGCTACCTGTCCTCCCTGGGTCCCGTCAACGGCTTGTACACCTCCTTCTTCCCCATCCTCGTCTACCTCCTGTTCGGTACCTCCCCTCATGTCTCCATGGGAACCAACGCTGTCATCGCTTTGATGACGGCCAGTCTGGTGAACCGGGAGGCTGACCACTTCCGGTCCTTGTTAGGGGTCAACGAGACGTGGACTGCTGAGGAGGAACTGCAGTATAAGGTAGGTGTGTCGTCACAGGGAGGAGAACTAAAGGAGGAGATCGGCTTGTCATGATGAGGAATGGTAACTGCAGTATGAGATGCGTTTGTGGTCGCGGTTAGGAAAAGAAGTTACAGTACAAGGAGGGCTTGTTTCCATGGTGAAGAGAACATTTGTAGCATAAAGTGGTTTTGTTGTCATGGTGAGAATTAACACCAGACCTTAAGCTTTGCTTGTTATTATGCTGAAAAGAAATAAATCCGTTATAAGTTGGACTTGTCTCGGTAAGAAGAAATAAGTGCAATATAGTGTGGACTGGTTGTCAAGGGGGAGCAACGAACCACAGTATAAGGTGGGCCCATTTATCATGACAAGGAGAAACGACTGCAGTGTAAGGTGGCTTTGTTGCCATGGTTATGAGAAATACCTGCAGTATAAGGTGGGTTTGTTGCCATAGTGACAAGAAGTAACTGCAGTAACAGATGGGCTTCTTACCATAGGGAGTGGAAGTAACTACAATATAATGTGGGCTTGTTATCATGGTGTAGAGAAATTATTAGAGTAAAAGGTACGCTTTTCGTCATGGTGAGGAGAAATAACTGCAGTGAAAGGTACTCTTGTTGCCGTTCTGAGAATAAACTGCAATACCAAATGGGCTTGTAGTTACTGTCAGGAGAAACATCTGTTGCACATGGTGGGCTTGTCATTGTGAGGACAAGAGACTGAAATATACGGTGGAGTTATTGACTTGGTTACGGCAATTACTTTATTATATGGAGGGCTCGTTTTCATTGTAAGTGGTAGTTAGTTAGTTAGTTAGTTAGTGTTATAGGGTCCAGCGGACTACAAGGAGCCAAATCAGGACCTCAGCTATCATATCTGCTGAGTCTCTAGATACAAATACCCACACTAGTATTAACACATCGCTTGAAGTTTATAAAGACAAAAGCACAATTGTCTGTTTAACTCCAGCAACACCTATATACATTATTAAAGCACTATAACTTATAAAATAAGTTTACCTTTCAAAAAAGAAAAAAATAAGATCCACTGAAATCTCACGAAAAAGAACTGATAAATCACTGGTGGAAAAGAACTTCTCTCTGATACACATCAAATCAGCACATTCAGTCAAAAAATGATTAACACTGAACAAGCTGTCACATGCAACACACCATGGAGGGTCTTCCCTTCTGAGTATCCAACTGTGCGTTATATAGCTGTGCCCAATATGTAACCGTGACAAAACCGATTCCTCTTTACGGTTACGTACTATCGATGGGAAAGGGTTGATTAAATCTGGGCAATTTTTAAACAATTTGTTATGAATTTGGCTAGACCATTCACTCTGCCACAGTTCACGACAATACAACCTAGATTATATGACGAAGATCTGAGTGAGGAACAAACTGCACAGGCCTCCTGGAAAGACTTGCACCGAGAGCTTGTTTGGCTGCTTTGTCTACCACGGAGTTACCATAGATTCCCATGTGGCTGGGGACCCAACAGAAAACTATATGCTTTCCCGAAGAGACAAGCTGAGTATGAAGATCATGAATATCCGCCAAAACTGGATGTGAAACTGAGTATTGTCGATGAAATCCGCCAAAACTGGATGTGCTTGTCGATAAAGCCGACAGTGCGGACAATGAATCCGATAAAATAAGGAAATCGTTCTGATTGACCTGGACACCCCACTGAGAGCCAGATTTAAAGCCTTCAGTTCAGCAGTATAAACAGATGACCAATCTCGCAATCTTAACAAGGTGGGCTCCTGAAAATTGCTATCACACACACAATGGCAGCTGCAGCCCTCTCATCTTTTTTAGAACCATCTGTAAAAATCTTGGTAAAATCTTTATAAAGTTCACATTGCTCAAGATAAAGTTGTTTATATGCAGCACTCGAGGTGACCTCCTTTCGAAAAATTGAGTTAAGTATAAATTAATCTCTGGATTGGCTATTTTCCAGGGAGGTACATCAGTCTGTAATGGACCATCATCAACAGTATCAGGTCAATGCCAGCTGCCCCGAAGTGGAGCAAAATACGGATACCCAGTGGAGGAATCTCATTTGGCTTTAAAGTCATATTTGGCTCTAAAGGTGGGTTCATGACAATATCATAGGCAGGGTTTTCTGGACTAGCCCTCAGTTTCAGATAATAGTTCATGGAAAGACACAATCTCCTTAGCTCCAGAGGGGGTTCTCCAGATTCAACATACAACTCTCTTTTGGAGATGTGCGAAATGCTCCCAGAGCAATCCGCAGTCCTTGATGATGAATTGGATCAAGAGCTTTGAGATAAGACTTTCGTGCGGATCCATATACCACACAACCATAATCTAGCTTTGGTCTCACCAAAGCCCGATATAATCGCAACAAAGTTCGCCTGTCCGCACTCCAATCAGTGTGACTAATAACCTTTAAAACATTCAAACCTGACTGGCAAGATTGTTTAATGTACTTAATGTGAGGCAAAAAGGAAAGCCTACAATCAAAAATAACCCCCCAAAATTTCACTTGTTGGAAACTTTAATTACCTAACCATTGAGACTGATAGCTGGTTCTAAGACCTGCGATCTTTTCCTATGGAAATGAATACACTCTGTCTTAGTAGCTGAAAACTTAAATCCATTTTCAGTGACCCACTGCTGAACACGATTTAACACAACTGAAGTTGACGCTCAGCTGCGGCCAAGGTTTTCCCCTTGGCAGAGATAGAGAAATCATCAACAAACAATGACTTATCAATCCCAGACTTTACTGACTGAACGATATTATTAATCTTGAGATTGAACAGAAGCGGAGAAAGGATGCTACCCTGAGGGACACCCATCTCCTGCTCAAAAGGATCTGAGAAGGTAGAATGAAGTCTAACACTGAAATGCCTGTTTGGACAAAAAATTAGCAATAAACATTGGTAAATTACCTTTGAAATCAAGTGCCTTCAAGTCCTGAAGAATTCCATACCTCCATGTTTGTGTCATACGCTTTTTTCTAAATCAAAAAGAATAGAAACTACATGTTCTCCATTAATCAAAGCATTCCTGATAAAAGACTCGTATCGAACCAGGTGATCAGTAGTACTGCGGTTGTTCCGAAATCCACACTGGGAAACATCCAATGCCCCAAGACATTCTAACTGCCATAACAATCGAGAATATACCATTCTCTCCATAGTTTTACATAAGCAACTAGTAAGAGCTATAGGACGATAGTTGTTAGGATCCGAATGATCTTTTCCTGGTTTAGGAATAGGAAACAACAACCGCCTCTCTCCAAGATTGTGGAAATATCCTGAACACCAAACATGATTAAACAGTGACAACAACACCTTTAAACCCTCAGCTGGCAAAAATTTGAATAAATTGATAATGAATGTCATCTCTGGTCCAGGAGCTGAGTTGTTGGCTTTCAAAATGGCGTCCTTTAACTCATCCATGCTGAAAACGCAGTTATAATCCTCAGAACTATCTGGCACGAAAGAACAAGATTTTGACTCCGCAGATCTTT
This sequence comes from Conus betulinus, assembly GCA_016801955.1. NCBI lineage: Eukaryota > Metazoa > Mollusca > Gastropoda > Neogastropoda > Conidae > Conus > Conus betulinus. Next base: position 102,039 of record JADBJO010002281.1, read on the forward strand.
TGATACGCTGGAATTCCTTGCAATAATGATCAGCTGACGAATTGTGTGATGAATAGTAGCAGCTAACAAGTTAGCAACCTCCTTTTTATTTGTAATAATTGATCCATTTACTTGCAAACTTTTAATAGCTGATGTAGCCGACTTTCCCTTAATCTTACGGATTAATTTCCAGACTTTCCTTGAATTGACCTTAAAAGATAGATTTGAACAAAATTTTTTCCAAGATTCTTTCTTCTTGGTTTTAAAAGTATACCGACACTTTGCCCTAAATGCTGATGTTTAACTTTGTTTCCCACCATAGGAAATCTAGCAAAAAGTCTTTGAGCACTCTTTCTCTTACCCTTCAAAGTTTTGCACTCTTTATCATACCAAGGGGTCTTAACATCATTAGGTTTATCACGGGACTTGGGTATAGCTTCGTTAGCACTCTCTACAATCACTTTAGTGAACTGCAAAACAGGATCATCATAACTCTGCAACAGATTCATAGGCATTCTACTAAAATCTGTTGCTGATAAAGACTCCAATCTGCAGAGCGGAGCTTCCATGTTTCCCGAGGGGACTCCTGCAATTGCTTCGTAAAATAAATAAAAATCGGAAAGTGATCACTCCCGCTTAGGTCCGAATGAACTTGCCACTCTAAGTCCAAAAATAAGGAAGGATCACAAATGGACAAATCCAAGTGATTCAAGGAACCAGAAGGAGAACAAAAGGTCGGTGAGCCTGAATTCAGAAGACAGAGATCATGATCCGATATAAAATCTTCAAGAACTTTCCCTTGGGAATTAGTACAGTTACTTCCCCACTGTGGAGAATGACCATTCAAGTCACACCAATAAAAGAAATGGACGAGGGAGTTGAGAAATTAAACCATCCAACTGACTCTTTGAAATCACAAAAGATGGAGACAGATACAAACAGCATATCGTAACTGCCTTGTTTAACGAGATACGAGCAGCCACTGCCTCCAGATCCGTCTGAAGTGGAATATCTGTATAAAGTACCGAATTATGAATATAAAGAGAAACACCTCTCCTTGAAAAGTCTGCAGAAGTTGGCTTGTGTATGCAGGAGAAACCAGTAATCTCATGCTTCTTACTTGCAGTTAAAAGGGTTTCCTGAAGAGCAATTATCAAAGATCTATACTCTGCCAACAATAGCTCAAGGTCCCGACCATTTGCTTTAACTCCCCTTATGTTCCACTGGAGTATGTCCATGTAAGGTTATTAAAAGAATTGTAAGTGGTAGGTGAAAAAAAAAAAAAAAAAGAAATAACTGCAGCATGTGGGTTTGTTTTTTCTGGTTAGGAGAAAGAACTGGAGTACAGAATGGGCTTTTGGTCATAGTGAGGACAAATAACCGCAGTATGGGGAGGAGTTGTTGTCATGATGAGCAGATACAGAAGGTGGGCTTTTTGGCACGGTGAGGAAAAACATTGCAAAATGAGGTGGGAGAACTGCTGACATGGTGATGGCAGGCTTCTTGCCAATGAATGGAGTATGAGGTGGTTTAGTTGTCAAGGTAAGGGAAAAACACTGCATTATGATGTGAGCGTGTTATCTAGGTAAGGAACATTTAGAAAGAGTGGGGGTTAGTTGCCGCCAAGGACATTGACAAACAAAGCACAGGACAAGACACTGGTAAGGAAAGGAAAAATAACTGCAATACCAATGGTCTTGTTGTCATGTAGAAGGAGAAACATTTGAGGTATAAGGTGGGGTGGCTGCTGTAGTGTGGAGAAATAGCTACAGTGGAAGGCGGGCTTGTTGCCATTGTTAGGATACTACTACGATACAAGACGAATTGTCATGGTAAGGAGGAATGAATGTTGTGTAAGGGTTTGCTGGTTGCCATGGTGAGGAGAAAGAACTGCAGTTGTAAGCCGAGCCTGTCATGGGTGAAAAAAAAAATGCAGCAGAAGGTGGGATTGTTGTCATGGTGAGGGGAAATAACCACAGTGTCACGCGACGCTGAGCCGGACATAAAAAAAACAAAACCCTCCCACTAAACAGACGACTCGCCCACACAAGAACTGACAACAAAACACAAAAATTTATTCACAACAAAACAATCAATGAGCGGAATCTCCTATGAATACAGGCCCCAGCCTGCAAACACACAGTTCCTACGGCCAAGGCAGCCACCATGAATTATTTTACCCCTTATCCAACTACAGTGTGCAGAGCTCCTTTGGCCATCAGTATGTTACACATAGCATAATATAAGTTAACCCTTTCCATGACCACAACTTTTCACCCCCCCCCCCCCCCCCCCAAAAAAAAAAAAAAAAAAAAAAAAGCAACAACAACAACAACCAAACTATACTAACTTCATATTACAATATTCATTTTGCATATACTTCACTGTGCACGTTCATCCCTTCAGTCACACCTTTTTATTCAACATGCATCCTTCCTGTACGCACACCCAAACCCAATGTCTTCAGGTGTTTATATCGCCACCAAAAAAAAAACAAAAAAACCTCAACACAAAAAGAAAGCAGGCCACACGACGACGACGTTGACAGTCTCACGACGGCGACTGCGACGGTGTCCAGACGAATCTGCCTGCCAAAGGCGCGGATGACAGGTGATGGTGACACTCGGAGCTTCCACACTATCAGTGGCATTCGCAGTCTCTGCCAACACAACGGCGACAGCGACGACCTCCACCAACCACAGTGACAACTCACCCCCGGCGGCGACGACACACTTCAATCAATGGCGGCGATCACGGAAAGAGGTGTCGGCTATACGGGGGATCAACAGCGGCGGCGACAACCGCAACGACGCTACCAACAACGGCGATGAACAACCACGGCGACACAGCAACAGCGCCAGCAGCAACAGCGCCACCAGCAATGGTGCCAGCAGCAACAGTGGCACCAGCAACGGCACCAGCAGCAACGGCGCCAGCAACAACGACGCCTGCAGCAACGGCGACAGCAGCAACGGCGCAAGCAGCAACAGCGACACCAGCAATGGTGCCAGCAGCAACAGTGGCACCAGCAACGGCACCAGCAGCAATGGCGCCAGCAGCAACGGCGCCAGCAACAACGACGCCTGCAGCAACGGCGCCCGCAGCAACGGCTCCAGCAGCAACGGCGACGCTAATGGCCAGACTGTGAAGACCCGCCGGGATGGGGAGGAAGGGAAAAGGGATGTAGCCTTGGGAAAAAGGGAAGACTGGGACAACAGTCGGGCACAGCAGGATGGGGAGTGCAGGTGGGGTAACCGCAGGCACCTACCACGATCTCCGGACAGTCAGGGACAGGAATGCCCCGACTAAAACGGCCCTGCACTGCCTGGTGTACTACTGGGTCACAGGATGGTGGGAATGCGCCCTCACCTGCTACAACACAAAACGACGACAACTGCAGCTGGCCACCCCAGCACCTGAACCTCAAGGTCGCAGCACACCGACACCCGCTCGACCAAGAGCAAAACGCTCACGAGGGTCGGCTCACCATATTGACCGAAGTCGAACTCACAGCACAAACGCTGGCACCAGAGCGAGAGCCCAACTGCTCCTCACCAAGGATCTTGACCGAAGTGCTAGCCACCCGGCCCCACCAAACTTTAATGCTTGATGACTCAGCACTCACTCCCTGCTGAGTTTTGAACTCTACACACAACCGCACGTGAAACGGGACTCCAAACAGACCACACGAAACAAAACAGGAGACGGAAGGCTGACCCCCTCTCTCCCCACACTTATACTTTCCCTGCCTGTGCATGGTAGCACACGCACACCCAATATATGAATGGAACGTACAGGTATCTAACACCCCCCACCATCCTTCCTGAATCCAACAACTACCATATATGGCCCGGTAAGCCTACACCCCCATCGTGGAATAATGCTACAGATAGATACAGAGACGTCGGCGCGTCTGTATGATTTCCACACTGATGAGATCGGTGACACACAGCGTAAGGAGGATTTGTTATCCTGATGAGGAGAATGAACTGCCGTTAAACGTATGTTTATTTTCATGGTAAGGAGAAATAACTACAGTACAAGGTGACTTTGTTACAGTGGAGACAAAATAGAGCAGTGTAAGGTGGGCTGAGGAGAAATAATTAGTCATAAGGCGGACTCGTCATGGTAAGGAAAATTAAAATGCAGCATGAGGTGGGCTTGTTGTCATGGTGAGGAAAGCCAACTGCAGTATAAAATGGGCTTCTTTTCATGGTGAAGAGAGTTAACTGCAGTACAAGATGATCTAATTGCGATGGTGAGCAGAAATGAATGGAGTGTAGGTAAGACGGGCCTCTCGCCACAGTGAGGAGAAGTCACTGCAGAATAAGGTGAGATTGTTGTCATGGCGAGATGAAATAACTTCAGAATGGCCAACTGTGAATTTATTTCTTTTTACTTCCTGAGCTTTGATCAGCGGCGAACTCTTTCTTTGTTTCTATCTTCCTTCTTCTCTCCCCTCATTCTTTTCGTCTCTCTCTCTCTCTCTCTCTCTCTCTCTCTCTCTCTCTCTCTCTCTCTCTCTCTCCTTTTCTTTGTTTGGTTGTTTGTTTGTTTTCTCTGTCTGTCTGTTTGTCTAACCATCTATCTGTCTCTCTTTCTTTAGTTCTCCTTTTCTTTCTCGTAACAAACAGAATGAATGTGTCAGTTCATCAGTTACTAACACGAAAATAAACTCAAGACGCTCTGTATCAAACGCTGTTTAAAGCATTACAGTTCACATGAGAATGCCCATCGGTAATTCTACACACAGATTTGCGTGGTGAGTGAGAGTTCCTAAAGCAAAAAAAAAAAAAAAAAAAAAAAGGGGGGGGGGGGGGGGGGGGGGGGGGGGGGGGGGGGGGGGGATAGGAAGGATGGAGGACCCACTTGCGGGGGCAAAGGCAAACAGAGGGGAAATGCAGCCACAAGAGGAGCTGGAGGACAAAAAAGACCAGAATGTCAAGGAGACGTTATAGCAGAAGGTAGGCTTTCATCACAGTGAGAAGTAGTTGCAGTGTAAGGGGAGTTTGTTGCCATGGTGAGGAGAAATAAGCACATGATAAGGTGGGCTTGTCATGGTGATAGGTGGGCTTGTCATGGTGACAGAGATACGTACAGTCTAAGTTGAGTTTGTTGCCATGGTAAAGAGAAATAAGCACATGGTAAGGTAGGCTTGTCATGGTGACAGATACACGTGCAGTGTAAGGTGGGCTAGTTGTCATGATCGAGGAGAAGCAGCTTGAATATGAGCAGGACTGGTAATGGTGTAGGGAAATAAGTGCTCTATGGAGTGAGCTTATCGTGGAAGGAAAACTAAGTGCGTTACTAGGCGGGGCTTGTCGTAATGATAAGGAGAAACTGCAGTATGCGGTGGGGTTGTTGCCGTGGTAAGGACAAATGACTGCCATAGAAATAGTTCGTAGCCAAAGGGAGGTCAGTTAACCGCAACTTGAGGACGGCTTGTTTACCTGGTGATGAGACACGTTTGCTATATCATTCGG